>CM067221.1:98197737-98797737 GCA_034190945.1 Octodonta nipae
TTGAAAATATTTTGGATTGTGCGTTCTTCTTTGAAACACTTGTATCGCCATAATTGATTATGTGAGAATTCCATTTGCAGTAAACTAATATAAAAATAAATTGGATACAGTTGCTGGGGTTTTTCAACTATTTTCAGAGCCTATTAAATTTTTAAGAAACTGCTTGTATCAGCTTACAATGCATTTATATCAATTATTTTGCAATAATATAGAAATATTAATTACAGGAAATAATACAGTATTTAAATCTTTTACACACAATTATTTGAAAATACAAATAAAATATATCTTTCAAAATTGTATATAGTTTAGTTTCTAAAGTGAAAATTAACTCGATATTTAATATTTTTGTTGAAATATTTTAAACCAAAAATTAAAAAATATGATATATTGTAATTTACATAATGAGCATTTTATTTGATATATTACATGATGCGTTTGACAATTTATTTTTTATTTTCCATTTAATTCCATAATTTGTGGCCAAAATTATTGCAAGGGTTTTCTACTAATTTTTCTTATAATTTTCATGTAAGCCTCAGTACCCCTAATTATTTTCCAAATTTTAGGTAGCGTGGTTTCGGAAATAAAGCGGCAAATGAGAATTTTTTTATAATTTGTCCTTAACATCTTGTAAACGTTTAATTTTAAAAATATGAAAAATATATATTTGTATTCCTCATAATGAGTCCTTTCATTTGATATATTGCATGATGCATTAAATATATTTTTTATTTTCCGTTTAATTCAATAATTTGGCCCCCAAAATTAATATTAGGGATTTCTTCGTATTTTTCTTGTAAACAAAAATTTTAGGTCTTACAGTTTGGGGAAGATAGGGGGATAAGAGTATTTTTTAAATATTATTGTTAAATATTTTAACATATGCATTTTGAAAATATGAAAAAAATATGTTTGTATTTGTTATAATGAGCCCTTGATACATTACGTGATGTGTTAGAAACAATTTTAATTTTATATTTTTCATTTAATTCTGTAATTTTCCCCCAAAATGAATAGTAGAGGTTTCTTCTTAATTTTCCGGTAAAATTCAGGTCAGGCCCTATATCTCTAATTTTGCTCATTATTTATTTCTTACGTTTCCGAGATAAAGGGTGGGGGACGGTAAAGTACTCCTAAAATCAAAATTTCTTCATTTACGATTTGTATTCCTTATCACCAAACTATACACTGATACCAAATTTCAACTTTTCCGTCCAGTAGTTTAGGAGAATATTGCTGTGATGTGAAAGAGGAAGAAATTCGGAGTGATATTATAAGGGTATATTGTATATATGGAACCCTAAAAATTTAAGTCAGTTGTGATAGCCAGAACACGAACGTTAAAAATTAAATTTCACACATCATTTTGTATACCAGAATAATTAGTTATTTTTCAAATTTAAACTCTGATTCGAAACCCAATAGTTTTTGAAATATGCAATAAAATTAGTTTATGGAGTTTTTACAAATTACCCTAAATTTCAGAAACTAGTAAACACAGCAAAAAGATCGTGAGTGAGTGGCAATAACGGTAACTTTTCTTTAATTTAACCAACCCTTTAGGAGATAGCAATAGTGGTACACGATATTTAAAACACTTGCAAAATAAAACTATTTTTTAACCGACTTCCAAATAGGAGGAGGTTATCAATTCGTATGCAACTTTTTTTTATGTATGTCCTGCGATTATTTAAAAACGGCTTGGCAATTTTGATGATTTAAACTAGATGATATTAAGGAACATTACAGAAAGGTCCCGTATCGTTGGCTTAAACTACAATCCTGTCAACTCCATAATTGGAAATTTTAGAGGAGACGCAAAAAACTGATTAACTCCTATAAAATTTAGATTTCAATTCTATAAAAAGGCTTATGTTATAAAATTTATGCTTTGGCAAAAGTAAAAAGCCGTAAATCATATATTTATCCTTTAGTAATTTTTTATTACCAATTTTAGGAGATATATGTTTTGCATTTTCGAAATTATTTATTATTGCGGAGTTAGACGGTTATTATTTATAACTTGTCAATAATTAAATAAGCATTTGAATATTCTTTTATTTCAGATTTAAAATTAAACAAGTATGAATGAGTTATTCATGAGGTAGGTTATCATAATAGTGATGGTAATCATCAGGTATAACGCTTTTCAATTCCTGGAGATGTTCAGACTTATTCTTAGTAATTTTACACCGACTAGAATATAGTTTGGGTAACTCATTTATATTGACCGGTGATACATTTTTGGTTTGTCTTTGTGGTATAAGAGTCCATTCATCATGAATTTTCAACTTGAAGAATGTTTCACCATTAGGTCGATATTGAATGGCGCGTAAATCAGCTAAAACAATAATTTATTGACCATAGAAATTTTAAAGAAAATATTTACCTTAAAATCTCCCTTCACTCTTCTAGGGCGAATTGACTTTTGAAACCTAACTACACCAAATTTAAAAAAGTCATGGGTTAAATAATGAACCTCAAAAGGCTCAGGACTTTTTCTAGCTTGACCGCATACCTGAATATACTCAGCAACGATATAATTGTCTGTAACATGAGATTTACGTTTTTCTAGAAAATCAGAAAAAAAAGTAAATAAGTAAATAAGGGACTAGATTTCAGCGATTTTTAATCAATCTTCACTGTTTTCTCTAAAAGTGCTCACGCAATTTGAATATTATAAATTGTGTTATACAAAGATATGTTCCAGCTTGATTCCGTACATTTTTGTATAACGCAAAACATACCATTTTTCTGAAAATCTGTAAACATCATGGTAAATGTCAAATTTTTATTATATATATATATATATATATATATATATATATATATATATATATATATATATATCTAGTTTGGCCCCCGGTGGCCTAGTTGGAAAGTCCGTCAGCTCACACAATTGTACTAAATTGGAGCTTGATATAGCAGACCGGACCCGGGATCAAATCCCAGCCAAGTCAAGGTTTTTTTCATTAATAAAAAAATTGTGACAATTCCGGGGGGTACAGTCGTCTCTGACGTAAATGGCAAAAATCAGGGAAATAGACATTTGCCCCTTACCAACCCGCACTGAGGCAGCGTGGTAAGGTTTGCCTCATATCCCCTGTGAAATTCTAAGAATATCTTCGTCTTCTCAATCCTTCGAGACAATTCTTCTTACAAAAAGACCTTAAGCTCTTTATCTGTTCCCTCAAGACCTTAAGTGTCTCCGATTAGCTCTTCAGCTTTCGCTTCATTAATACATTCCGTTACGAGTCTAGTTATACAAAGGCCAATTCCTCAACCTCTAGCCTTGAGTTTCCGATAAAAACTGCCAAAATTATGTTCGTCTTCTCAATCCTTCGAGCCAGTTCTTCAATTCTTCAGTCCTACACTTATTCTTCTTCTTCTTCATTTCAGTTAGTAAAACCGACCATTTGCCCACCTACCTTCAATTCTCTTCAATACAGTCCTTCAGTCCTTCTCACAGATCTTAAGCTCTTCTTCTTCTTCCTCTGTTCTCAAGACCTTAATTCTCCATTTCCACAGCTCTTCAACTTCCTCTGCAATCTTTCAGTTCTTCAGGGAGGCTACACCATGAAAAATTGGTTGAATATAGCTGCATATGATGATGATGATGATGATATATCTAGTTTAAATGTCATGATATGCCATGAAAGTATATCGTACAGGGTGTTTTTAATGGTTTTCAATTTGATGCATTTGAAAGTCAGTTTCTGTTAGAGACGAAGTTATATTCGCGTGAAATGACAGAAAATATTCCTTTAGTTTATCGAAACGAAAATTTGTTAGATATGTCCGCGAAGTCTTCTATATGGTATACGGTTGTAGGTATGTGCATGCGTGCATGTGATATTAGGTAGTAGGTAAGCAATTGTATACATAGGATATACAGGATGGTTGAAATATAAGTTGTAGTAGAATTAGAGTTATACAGGGCGGTTTAAAAAAATTATATAGTTTGGCATATAAGTACTTGCTTATACAAGGTGTTTGAACTAACCAGTTTGAGTTTACTCCTGAAGATGATAACTTAGAGTTGTTGAAATGGTGGTGTTAGGGTGCAAAACTGTGTTTTTACATTTATATTTATTCTCAATTTTTATTCTTAAATTTTATGATTCCTACTAAAAAGTATCGATATATATCTCTAGGTCTAAGTAATTTTTAAAGTAAATCTCTCCGTCATCCCGCATGCAATTCAATTCGTTCAACTACCAAAATACTGTTTCGCTACAAACAGAATGACTCCGTGCACTTAATATGTATTGAAAGAGCTTCTCGTCAATTCCTTGTCCATAAATCAATTTTCCGTATAGTCTATTCGACCTTCGAGATTCATCTTCTCGAAATTGAACTCATTACGTCCCGCCTCGAAATATATTTCCGGAACTTTTAAAATGAGTCGTTCTAAATGCAAAAACGATTCCACAAACGGTTCCCTTAGATTATAGGATTAAAATGGTTTTCACTGTACAATATATATTTTTTTCAATTAGAAACTTTGAGAGAAATGTTGTGGAAACAAAATATAAAATAATTCAGTTATTATACTGGTAGCGTTATTTAAAACATATACTAACAAACACAAACTTTAGTACACACTCACTTATTGTTATGTGAGTTGTTTTATTGTGGCACAATAATTGAGGTAAATAGACTACATGACTCAAAAATGATAAATATAAATAATTTATATTTAAAAAGAACCTCCTTCAGCTGACTTAAAATAAAAACAGTTTAGAAACCGTGGATAATCGATCACTATTTTCAGACTTATCTTTTTTTCTGATTTAATTAAGGTACAATTCAATTGAAAATTTTATCGTGTTCTTATCTCTCTCTTTTCTCCCTCTCTCTTTATTTCTCTCTATTTTAATTCTTTGTCTATATTTTCCAAATATATTTTATCTTTTTTTTTGTTTATTATTTGGACCACATTCTATAAATGTAACTAATTCACTCTATATTGCATCCACACTCTATATGCTTCTGTGTACTGGTCAGTTCTTATATAACTTATTGGTCTATCATTTTCTGAATCACCCTGTACAACTATAATTCAACTCAACACAATATTACAACGGCCCTGATATCTTTAAAACCACTTTCTATTTTTCTATTGTTCAAATTATTTCTGTATACCAATAATTTTACTTCGCCCCATATGTCTAGTATTCCATTTATGTAACTGCTCATGGTCTACCCTATATAACAAAATTCACCTTTTAGAAACCACATTTTATGTCTATAAATTTACTCTACAATTTATTTCAATCACCCGTTATGTGTAACTGCTTCTAAAATTTTTTGAACCCATGTCTTTAATTATACCCCGTCCTACATCCTAAAATTCAAATATCCTAACTGTTTATGCTTATATAACAAAATTTGATACACCCTCAATAACAATAATTTTACAGCACCTTTACTTCAAACACCTTGTATAAGCAACTACTTATGTTCCAAACTATATAGCTAATTATACTCCACCTTATATTTCAACCATCCTATTTACTCAACTGCTTCTGACAATTATTACAGCCTTTTGTATAACTGTAATTATTCTCCGTTCTATATCGTAAGTATCCATTACGTATAACTATACAATACAATATTTTTAGAACCACCCTGTATAACTAATTCAATTCCAACTTATATTTTAAACATCCTATGTATACAACTGCTTATGTACCACCTAATATTACATGCACGCACACACCTTCAACCTTATTCCACATAGAAGAGATCGCCCGAATAACAAATTTTCGTTTTAATAAGCTAATGGAATATTTTCTGCAATTTCACGCTACTGTAACTTAACTTTGTTTCAAACATAAACTGTATTCAAAAGAATCAAAATGAAAATCATTACAAACATCCTGTACGACAAACTTTCATGGCATATCTTGTCATTTAAACTAGATATTTATTATGAAAATTTGACATTTACCATAATGTTTACAGTTTTTGTGCATATATTTTTCCGATTTTTAGAAAGTTGGTATGTTTTACGTTACAGAAAAATGTACGGAATTAAGCTGGAACATATATTTCTATAATACAATCTTTAATATTCAAATTGCGGAGCAGTTTTAGAGAAAAAAATTAAAACGCTGAAATCTAGTCCCTTATTTACTTTTTTTTTGGTTTTCTAGAAAACCGTAAATCTCATGTTATAGATAATTAAATGGGACCTTTCTGTAATCTTCCTTAATATAATGCAGTTTAAATCATCAAAATTGCCCAAGCCGTTTTTGAATAATCGCTGGACATACATAAAAGAAATGCATACGAATTGATAACCTCCTCCTTTTTGGAAATCGGTTAATAAGCATTCAGTTTAGTGTAAATCGTAAATATACAGGGTGTAAATAGTTTAAGTACATATATTTTAGGTGAAGATAGTACACACCAAATAAAACGAAAAACTCTTATAACAATATGGTCTATAGGTCTTAATAAGCGAGGAATTCCAAATACATATTGAGTAAATTATTATCAATTCGGCAACGTCGCGGTAAAATCAGATTCACTTTTAGTGTGAATAATAAAGAAATCACCACAAAAACGTGAACACTTGTGATTTATTGGGAATTGAATAATTAATTTGTTTGGAGTGCTTTTAGATTTATTTAGGGAAATCAAAGTTTATGAAATACTATTTTCAAAAATGTACGCTTTTAACAACTATGTATTGAAATGTATATTTATATTTAGCGATTTATTTTGTACATCAAGTTGAAGAAGAGAGGATACAAAGTTGTTTACACATGATATAGAAATAATTCGATACAAAGTATATTAAACAAAACATTTCTTATATGTACTTCTTTTATCTGTTAAATTATTCAAAAAAATCTTTATTTACATTAAATTAATACTATTTATGTTAGACAAATAAATACCTATGTATTTCCAGGGTATGTCATGATGATAGATAGATATTCAGGAGAACAAACAAATTTTTCATAGTAAATATTAAAAATTCGACATTCTTGCTTTTACTTCTGCTTTCTCTACAAAATAATTACATTTCAGGTCTTTTCCTAATTCTGTAACCTGCCAATATTGTCACAAACGAAAACTCTAGCATTCGAACTGACAATGCACAACCGATTTTATTTGTTTTTGCAATTTATTTTTTAACGTACAGCAAATGAAAACATATTATTTAGTGTTTAAATAATAATTTTTTTTGTTAGTACAGTTATTAAAGGTATATAAGCTATTGAGCAATTACATACTTAGCTTTACAAGCATTTTGAAACCGGAAATAGTCTATTATCACTGTGATAAAGGCTACCTAATTTCTAACTTTTTTATCATTATTTTTTTGTAAAACTGCAGTATATTTCTGTAAATGTTATAGAGTTTTTGGATTTGTTTTGAGCCGAAGTATTGATCCTCAAAATCTTTGCACTTAACTGTACATAAACCTACTATATTTTGTCGTTTTAAAAAACTTAGGTTAGGTTAGATGGGTTTGCCTGAACCATATAATTAATACTAATATACTGTTAGCAGAGTTTAGAGAAAGGTGCAAAAAACACGGTGCAATCATATATATGTTTATATCGTTTTACTGTACTTCGTATCTTATGCGCACGTTTAAAAATGCTTCTTTCGTTGGGGTTATGTTTTGTTTCTGTTTGATCTGTGGTTAGTGGTTTCCTATCACATTTAAATACCCTCAACAGAGTCGCAACGCTTGCGCACATTGGGTCAAGTACAGTAAAATGATATAATTTGCTGTCTCTCTGAGTCGGCGACCCTTCCACTTATGGGCAGTAGAAGTATATTAACTAATTAAGTATATGGCCTGAATCTAAGCTCGAAAGTGCTTTCCGAAGATTTAAAAATTGATGGGGCTTTAAGTATGCTCACCAGATCTTCCACGGAAGAACTGAGAAATCTAAACGATGAAACGATATTTTATTTTTGTATCTTTATCGTGTTTTGTAAATTATAGTTCTCCTTATTGCAAGCAAGGTTATCTGGTCGTCCTTGGCAAGATCTCTATTTATAAAGTGTCATATGGTTATGGACGACTACAGGAACGAAGAAAGACTCACGGTACATGCCATTTTCATGAATTCTGATATAATAGCGCATTAGATAAGTTTCTAAGGAACAAAAAATCTTTGTCAACTTTAAGCAGAGAAGCAGCCTCCAGATTTGAATTAAGTAAATGCGATTTATCTTTTATATTTTCAGGATGTCCGCTGTCTTCATTCATTTTACGATTGAATAGAATAACTTGTTGAACCTGAGCATTATTTTCCCGTTAAAAAACAATGCTTGACTAACACACGGAATTTGTTTTTATTCATCGGCAACGTTTAAATAAAAATAATAATTTGGTCAAGTGCGAGTTGGACTCGCATAGATAGGGTTCCGTACCACTTTCAAGATTCTAATATACCAGTGTCAGACAAGCAGGGAATGAGTGCATTTTCTTATGTTTGCCATAATCTTTTAATGGAAGTGTTTTAAATTTATAAAAAATATACACTTTAATTTTCCACACATAGACTTTTTATTTTATCTGCTTCAGGATTCGCTTGATTTTTATCACAATACATATGTATTTAATTTTCTAATTTGGCGCCCAAAAATTAACATTAGAGTTTTATTTTACTAATAAACTTTCAGAGAAGTCTTTTATAATCTACTGTCTGAGTTTTGAGGTTCTGTAGATGGGAAGATAAAGGGCAAAATAGGTCAAGTTTTAAATTATAAATTATTAAATCTGTAATTCAAACTATTAAAAAATACAAATAAAATATAGTTTTCAAAATTTAAATAGTGTAGTTTCTAAAGTGGGAATTAAGTCGATGTTTAATATTTTTGTTAAAATCTTTTAAACGAATGTTTTAAAAATATGATATATTTGTAATTCACATAATGACCCTTTTATCTGATAGGTATATTACATTATGCGTTTGAAAATTGAATCTTTATTTTCCATTTAATTGTATAATTTGTCCCTAAAATTACTATGGGGGTTTTCTAATAATTTATTTTCCGTTTAATTCTATTATTTGGGGGCCAAATTATAGAGTTAGAAATTTTTTCATATTTTTCCAATAAACAAAACAATGTAGGTCTTATAGTTTGGGGAATAACGGGGGGAGTGGTTAATTATTTTGATATATTACATGACCCGTTAGAAACAATTATAATTTTTATTTTCCATTTAATGCTATAATTTGCCCCCCAAAATGAATATTAGGGGTTTCTCCTTATTTTTCCAGTAAAGTTCAGGTGAGGGGGTATACATCCATTTTTTTCAAAATTTTTCAGCTTATGGTTTCGGAGATAAGGGGGGGGATGGGTAAATTTTTTTTATATTTTTGTTAATTTCTTTTAACTAATTTATTTTAAAAATATGAAAAAAATATATTTGTTTTCTTCATCATGAGCCCTTTCAGTTGATATATAACATGATGGGTTAAAAACCATTTTAATTTTATATTTTCCATTTAATTCTATAATTTACCCCCCAAAATGAATATTAGGGGTTTTTCCTTATTTTTCCAGTAGAGTTCAGGAGAGGGGCTATATCGCCATTTTTTCTAAATTTTCCAGCTTTTGGTTTCGGAGATAGGGCTACGTTGGGCAAATTTTTTTTTATATTTTTGTTAATATCTTTTAATTAATTTATTTAAAAAATATGAAAAAAATATATTTGTTTTCGTCATAATGAGCGCTTTCATTTGATGTATAACATGATGGGTTAGAAACAATTTTAATTTCATATTTTCTATATAATTTTATAATTTGCCCCCCAAAATAAATATTAGGGGTTTTTCCTTGTTTTTCCAGTAGAGTTCAGGAGAGGGGCTATATCTCCATTTTTTTTCCAAAATTTTCCAGCTTATGGTTTTGGAGATAGGGGGGATGGGCAAATTTTTTTTTTTATTTTTGTTAATATCTTTTAATTATTTATTTTAAAAATATGAAAAAAATATATTTGTTTTCGTCATAATGAGCCCTTTCATTTGATGCATAACATGATGGGTTAGAAACAATTTTAATTTCATATTTTCCATTTAATGTTATAAGTTGCTCCCCAAAATAAATATTAGGGGTTTCTCCTTATTTTTCCAGTAAAGTTCATTTTCCAACTTATGGTTTCGGAGATAAAGGGAGAAGGAATGGGTAAATTTTTTTATATTTTTGTTAATATCTTTTAATTATTTTTTTTAAATATGAAAAAAATATATTTGTCTTCGTCGTAATGAGCCCTTTCATTGGATATATAACATGATGGGTTAGAAACAATTTGAATTTTATATTTTCCATTTAATTCTGTAATTTGCCCCCCAAAATTAAAAGTAAAGGGATCTCCTTATTGTTCCAGTAAACTTCAGGTGAGAACCTATACCTCTAATTTTTTTTCAAAACTTTGCGTTTTATAGTTTCGGAGATAAGATGGGGGGAATGGGTAAATTTTGGTATATTTTCGTTAATATCTTTTTAAATAATTTTTTTTAATATGAAAATATATTTGTGTTCCTCAGAATGAGACCTTTCATTTGATATATTACATGATGCGTTTGAAAAAAATATATTTTTAAATTTTTATTTAATTCTACAATTTGCTTTCCAAAATTAATATTAATGGTTTCTCCTTATTTTTCCTGTAAAGTTCGGGCAACTTCTATATTTCCTATTTTTTTCAAAATTTTAGGCTCAGTAGTTTCGGAGATCATCGGGGGAACGTTCGATTTTTTTAGTTTTCCCCCCAGAAGTACCCCTAAAATCATTTTTTTTTCGATACCAAATTTCAACCTATTCCGTCCAGTAGTTTAGGAGAAAATTGCTGTGATGTGACAGAGGCAGATATCCTGAGTGATATTATAAGGGTATCCGTATATTGTATATACGGAACCCTAACAAATGTAGTGTCAACGAATATTATGAAATAATTACAAAGAACCAGTATCTTTAATTATTATGTATTTGCATTCTAGTAAATTTTATCTTGAACTCCCCAATTGAGAGAAATTAAAATTATATTCACTTGGTCTGTCATGATTCAGATTATAGTTTTGTCCACCAAAAGCAGCTAAAAGTACATATATGATATGGCAGGTAAAAAATGTGATTTCAACTTCAGCAAACTTCCTCTACGGTAGACAAATTCACTTGCACTAACGATTTTCTAATATCAACTTGGATCATAAAGATTTAACTCTAATTACAAATAGTATTTACTCTTAATTGCAGGTATTCAGCATAATGCCTGAACGGTACCGATCTTTTTCTCGACCTACCTGTATTTATTTTTGCCTTGCGTTCGAGTATTTTAAAGGCTAGATTTTTTTTTGGCAATTTTGTCCATATGTTCTGTTTGTTTTCCTTTCAAATTCATTTATCCTCATATCTGGATATGATGGTTAAACCTAATAAAAACTCTTCATAAACTTGTCTTCTATTATCATTTTTAAAAATCTGATTACATTCTAATAATAAACAAAAAATAAAGATATTCAAAGTATAAAATCTAATTATTGTAACATTTATTTCATAAGGAGTGCCTTGTAAGAAATCAGAATTTTATAAACCCAAAAATAATATTTCAGTTAAATTATTTTCTCATTAGTTATTGTACAATACGTTAGCAGTGTAAATGTTTTCGTCTTGCACAAAGGAATGTTCACCCTTTAAATGTTTAATTGTTTGCTTTAAGGCTACCAGAATATTATAATCAATCACATCAAACTTTGTAAATTTAAAATACTTATATTAATATGTATGCAAAATGTATATTTGTATATTGGCTACTTTTTTAAACTATTGGTAACAGTATCAAAAATAGTATGATTACAACTGACTATGGCTTCACTCATTGCGTAAGAGGGCGGGCGAGTATGTGATTATTGAAATTTAAATATATGTTATTCCATACTCATTTGACATATCCACACCCTACTTGAAATTTTAGTGACGAACTTACTTCACTATCACATTCGACATTAGATGCCAGATCAACACCTTAACTTAGGCTACATGCTAACTATACTCAATTGTTGTGGCTGATACTTGATGTAAATCTATGATGAGAAAACACAAAAACGAAAACTACACTTCGAGGGTTAGACTACATTTTAGCAAAACTATACGTGTTTCGGCATATAAAGCCTTTATGAAGTTTCACAAAATACTAAATACATGTGTTACGTTACATTTTTGCCGCAGAGTGTAACTAGCAGTGTATTCCATAAACCCGTAAAAGAACAAGTAAACGACGAAATATCTGAGGTTCTAATTACGCAAAACGTATTTTAAATAGCCTAAATATCTACAATAACTGTTTTCTTCTAACTAAAACACGAGTATTGACTTCGAATATTAACGCCAACGGATAGGATAAAATCATCTTCAAACGTAAACACGTACCTTTTTTATTATTCTCTAGCATTTTTGTTATTGCGATAGGCTTATTGGGTTTTTCGTATTAGAAATATTCTTGCTTTTTATTTGGTATTGATTTGTTTTGATTTTGAGTTATTATAGGTTATGATTGTTGGTTAGATTTTCTTGACGTTCGAGGCGATTTTGCTAAGGGTGGAATCACACATTCTAAACAGGTTAATGACATTTATGATAAGAAGATGTAGAAAAGTAGAGTCGAACACGGGACATTTCGAGTATAGATGTTGTGGAATGTCGTAGAAGAAGAACGTTGTATGTAGGGAATTGTAGGGAATTTAAGACGATGTTAGTAGATTTGGATAGGTTGGGAGGATTTTTGAGATGTCAGTTGTCGGAAGGAGAGTTGGCCGTCGACCGTCCTCGTGAAAGGTTGCATTTGGGTAGTACTTGGGAAGAGAGGTTATGGTGAAATGTGATGATTGATGTCTATAAGTGTTATCTGAATTTATAATGGCAATTTTGGGCCATCCATGTTTGGGATTTAGTTGGATACACTTTGTTCGTTGGTTCCGTTATTAGTTTTTTAACAGAAACCATACTCATGTGAGGATTTAAGACAAGTTCATCACTGGTTCTCTCGATGAGCACCGGTTTCAGCAACGTTTAACTGATGTTTCCATTAGCAGTTTGGTGATATTTTTGGAAATTTGTGGAAACACGTTCTCGTTTGTGAGGATTTGATTGCTGAATATTTGCATGTACTCTCGTTGGTGTTCCTGGACGACTAACTGGTCAACCATCATTTGAACATCGTATGTAGAACTTTAGCCCATCCAAGGCCTTGTTTTCTTCAGTGTATGGCGCTATCAACTTCACTTAGTTTACCAAAGTTTTGGGAAGTCTTGTAATCCAGTTCCATTTTGGTTTATTGGGAACAGGAAATCTTCGCTGGTTGCCGTATAGCAACGACGGCGTATGTTTGCTTCGATTCTACAGAGGACAGCTGAGTGTTGTGTCATCGCATTTGAACAAGGTACCTTGTAATTTGATTCAGTGTATTTGTGTGCTCATAATTTACTTTTCACATTGAGATTTGATTTAGTTGAATAACATTTGAACTTATTGAATTTAATAAAGAACCCGATTATTTAGTCAAAATTTGTCTGTTAATTTGCTGATGTAATTTTGATATTTATGCATTTCCTATAGTGTTAAATTTTGAATATCATTTCATGTGTACTGATTTATTAGATATTGATAATATTTGGTATTTTGTGAAAGCGTCGTGAGAGCTCGAAACGTCGACTTGTTAATTGAATCATTTTGATTGTTTTAAAGATAGTATTTGTTTCGAGATTTATGAAATTATTATTGATTTTTCTTGAACTTTAAATGTAATTAAACACTTTTGTCAGTAACTGAACTTTTGGCTTCAGATTTCAGAATAACAGTACAGTTATTATATTTGATATAATTTTGAATTATTCACAGTTTAGATGTCATTATTGACTTTGATATTATTTTGAATATTGTGCATTTAAGTAACTCATTTCTGATTTTAGATATATTGTGCAGGTTTACGGATCACAACAACATTTGAATATTTTGATTACTACTTTTGATAACATCTGTTTATTTTATCTAGGTTCACTTGATCATTAATTGATTATTACATTTGTTGATTTTGGTAATTGATTATTACATTTGTTGATTTTGGAAATTGATTATTACATTTGTGATTTTGGTAATAATTTGAACTTAGTGTATCAGCTATGTAATGTTGATTCTTGGTTGAACTATAGATATGTGTATGTAGGTACATGAAGTTGGCTACAGGTCGACTTGTGTTTGATATTGTTGTAGGATTGTATTGAAATAATTTAAATGTTCATTAAATTATTTACTGTTTTATGAAGAGTTTTATTGAAGTAGGTTTGTTGTGACGTAACTGACAATATACTGACGTTTTATTAGCCATGGGGCCCTTAACTATAGATTTCTTGTAGCCGCGGAGGATTGGTAGGTTATCTTAGGCGGTTAGCTGGGGTAAAGAGGCAGAGAATCTACCTGGCCCCCAGAACATCTTTATATTGGAAAGTTAACTTACAGTTGGCTTGGCCTTTGTTTGTTAACCCACTCCCGTCTCCACTGAAGCTGCCGTGCAGCCTGGTGTGTCAACGTTTACCACATGGGCCGTAATAAGGTGGTAGGTTAGACATTACATCGTATGCATTAACCGGCGTTTTGACAGTTACAGTTAGCATATAGTTTATTAAAAAATCCAGATATTTGAAATTTTTGTATCGCACTTCCCTCATTATCACATTTGACATTATTCGAACAACTTATTTTCTTATTAAAGAAACTTCTTTACTTTCTTCTTCATACTTCAAAGGTTGATATTATGTAGAGTTTGTGAAACATATTTACTTGTGGTTAAGTTACAAGGACACCCTTAAATCAAGAATCTATCTACTGAGGTTATATTCGTTTCATTTACATTCATTTGTTTATAAATGAAAGTCAGTTTGAATTCTTACCGATACTATGCGCTCTTTGTTCTGTATATATTACCCGAAGGTACCGTATTGGGTAGGCCACTATATTTTATGCATTACCGAATTTGGTTTGGTCAAGCAAATTACATCCTATATTCCTCACTTAATTGCCCGCGTTTAATAAGCAAAGGACAGGACTTTAGTGATGTAACACTCAAGGAAAGCGATCGAGGAATAGAGCGGTCAAGCTTGTGTTACCTATGGGTTACAGATAATCGTATCCATTCTTGCAATAACAACCGAGCTTATGAGATATCTGTCATTGTCATTTTTAATATTTGAATTTTTCAATAAAACGATTTGTCCCAAAGATGAGACCCTCACGAATCGGAACTTCGAACTGGGAAAATTTCATCAAAATTGTTAGAGTCGTTTTTGAGAACACAGGGTGTCGCATATCTAATTAACAATACGACAACTGCAGTGGAGTTAGAGGGGGTGAAAATATACCGATTAACATAAACATGCCTTAGTAAAATGTTTGTACTAAACGATATAGTGGGTCCGAAAGTTGGTAATTGATTTTTGAAAATTGTGACATTTGAAAAAAGGCCCAAAAATATTTGGTACAAAATAGTTTTTAAGGGCTATAAACCTTAATTTGTAATTATTTTTCAAGGTACTCTTACAGGGTGTTTGTTACGAAGGTCGAATAAGGCAAATCCATGTTTATTTGACACCCCCTATAATTTGCGTTTCGGCCATAAATAATAAAACTGGGATAATGTCAATCATTTAAATACGTTCAAAGTATTACATTTACAACATAAAAGTAAAAAATTATATCTTTTAGAGTCATTAGAAATTAACAAAAACAAAAATTCACCATACCTCTTGAATGATCAAACCGAAACCAATTCATCCCCATTACTTAAACTTTTCAATTATATAAACTCATTACAGCCATAATCCATTTTAAAAACCCAATTACATATTTTGTTCTTTCTTAATTGTGATAATCCCCTCCTACCTGCTTCAATAATCCTCTAAATAGCTGTAATTACATCCCCATATTTCTTTGTAATAGTTTTAGGCATTTAACTGTTAGTCTTACCTTGTATTCTGAAGAAGCCAGTAACCTGGTGAAACAAATATCAATAGTAAATAAATTTAAGTGAAAATTACATCAGTGTGTTTATTTTAATATAATATTAAAATGAATTTTCATCAAGTAAAGGCAGAACTATCATCGGTTTCAAAAACATTTAATTTAATTATGAAAACAAACAAAAACAAATAGGTTCACTTCATCAAATGTTAAAATTGACCATCATTAGCATCAATGCATTTTATTACAATTTTTATTAAATGTGGTCTTAACTTGAAAAAGGTAGCAATGTTATTTTTAACAATATTCGCGGCGTCCTGAATTTTCGCTAAAAGCTAGTTTCGGGTATTAACTTCTTTGATGTAAGATTTTATGTCTCCACATACTTGAAAGTCCATAGGATTAAGTTCTGGAGTACTAGGTGGCAAAGGGAATTCACTGCCACGTCCAATCCGACGATGCGAAAAGTAATCATTTAAATATTGCTGGACTCTAAGTGGATAATGTGGTGGGGCGTCATAATACATAAATCTCATATACTGTCTTATACTTCTTCGAGTAAATTACTCAGATTATTTGATCACCAATAATTCCACACCAGATATTAATGGAAAATTGATGCTGAAAATGAGCTTGGCGATACTTATGAGGATTATCAAAATCATAATGGTGGTTATTCATCCAATTGAAGACTCCACGGCGTGTGAATGTAGCTTCGTCGAAAAATAGGATGTTTTCAAGAAACGTTGGATCTTGAATGACTTTATGTTGCATCCACTGACATAACTGTAGCCTACGTGGTCATTGGGCAATAAATTTTGTAAAGTGATACGGATACAATTTTTCTGTACGTAAAATTAGTGATATACTCGATTTACTTACACCAGTAGCTGCTTGCAAGCGCCGAGTACTTAATGAAGTATTTTCCAGATAAAATAAAATATCATCTTTATGACCAGCTAAAACTCTTTTACGTCGGCCACCAGAATTTTTGGTGTGAAACGAACCTATTTCACCTAAATTTGTGTATAATCGTTGGAATATTTTACGATTAGGCACATTTTGATTGGGATATAATTTACTTGTGCAGAAACACAAATCATAACCCTTAGTTCACTATATTTAATGAAGGCTTTATTCCAATTACTCAATTTAAAAACACACTAAATAAATCGACAGTATGTAAAAAAGAAATCAGTAGTTCATGCCAAATTCACAACTTACTTTAAAAAATGTCCGAATTTGAGTTGCACTATAATTCTCGAAAACGCCTTGAAATATGGAGATTTAACAAGTATACGTTTTTTGTTTTGGAATTATGGCATTTTCATTATTTATTGTCGAAACGCAAGTTATACGGGGGACCCTGTATATAGTTTACTACAAACAGTTTACTAAAGCATGTTTATATTAATCGGTATATTTTCATCGCCTCTAACTGCAGTTATCGTATTGTCCATTAGTTATGGGACACCCTGTATATATACCAACCTTACTCGTATTATAGTATTAGATATAATAATTTGTATCACAGCTACAATTATACCATGTTTGTTATCTACTTGTGACATCTTAAGGTTTATTGTTACGAATTTGTTGGGAAATTCGAAAAATCTCCTTACAAATAAATAATTCTATATAAACTCTTGAAATGGAACATACAGATACATTTCTCACTTTTACAAAAACCAAATCTACTCTTCATTTTGAGGGAAATTCTGTAATTTCGTTCAGACTAATGAGCATTCTGTAAGTTTTAATATTTTCGTTACAACACTACTTATTAACAGTTCACTTTATATAATTTTCATTCTGCAACCTATCCCGCTTTTTTTTAAAAAAAGTAAGCAACAAGAAAATCTCTGACAATAATTTGCGGTACTCTCAAAATGATGAACAGTTTCGTTATTAACTGAGCAACAAAGTAAAGCAGCGAATTTACGATTGTTTCGTATACTTTTGAGTACATCATTGTTTGCACCCGAACTAATTAAATCCAGAAAATAAAAAGTGCAAAGAGTAATTCTCCTATCTAGCAACTTATAAATCATGTTTAATTAAACGACAAAAAGGAAAAGTTTCCAGTAGGTCTTGTAGACAAAAAAAGAGCAAAGCAGTTAAACAAGAAATATAGCTTTGTCTGCTGAGAAAGCACTCGGGGGAATTGTCACCTTACCACCTTAAAGCCTTTATTGCCATTGGCTCTGTTGGTCTCATCGAACATTAAGTTTTCTAGCTCGAAAGAAACAAGCAAGGGGCAGGTTAAATTTATTTTCATTTCAATCAGTTCCTCGAACTTTTTTGCTCCATGCAAAAAAGAAATCTATAACGTTTAGAAATAGAGGAGAGTTGAAATACGGCGCCCCCTATTACACGACATGTTACCAGATGCTAAATGTGGACCACTTGTGTACGAGGTAAGTCAAAAGTCATGGATATCTTGTTATTGGTACTGGAAAAGCAACCATATTTTATTTCTATATACTGAACAAAATAAAGCTTTAGTAGAGTAGACATTAAGGGTTTAGATATTTCTCAACTAATTTGATACGATGTAATTATGCCAAGAATATCAAATGCTGATTTTCATAATTCTTATGAATATATACTTTTTTCAAAATACAACAGTTTACATCAAGATTTTTTAGCGTACACTGGTATCGTAGGTTAATTTTCCACAAACTGGTACTACAAATACGTTTTTTTCTGTAATGGTCAAGCAAATAGAAAATTTGAAATTCATTTTTTCGATCTAATATTTGAAAGCAAAATGAATATCGGCATCTAGGTGTTCCAGGTAAAAACTTACACAAATACCCCAAATCGGAAGTCGTCCTGTATGCAAATCCGTTTCCCTGAAGTTCCTAGGATGAAATTAAAATGAAAGAATTCATATTTTACAGTCTATTGAATACAAAACCATATATCATTTCTGATCAAGAACCATCACAATTGATCGAAGTCTATTCGAGATTCTCTGCATTAGTCCATGCGCATAACGAAGTTACTTAAAAATCTAATTTCTTCTTCTTTGGCCAGTCAGTCAGGTCTGACTGTTGCTTTATCGCCCCAAACTAAGGTGCTAAATCACTTATCTTACTTTTAAAAATTAAATATTTCTAGTCGAAACAGAGATTTGGAGTAAAAGTGGGGTTGGTAGGGCATCGAGCTTTTTATATACATTAGTATATTCTGAAACAGAATCTTGTCCATGTGAGGATGCAGTTGTTGATAAGCCTGTACTGTATGGAAATGGTATTTCAATAAACAGAAAATTCCGCTATTCAATCATCACAGCTCTAAAGAATTCCTTCAAACTTCAGCCATTTACCATTCTCTCGGATACCAAAGCCACAAAATTCTTCCACTTCTTTTTCCTTTGATTCTATCATACATAATAACATTCCGTAACTCATATTATTCACCTTTTACCACATGGTCGAGATATAAAACCTTTTTTTTATATAGTTTCGATTACTTCGCAATCTTTTCCCATTCTCTAAAGTACACCTCTATTAGCTACCCTTCGATATTATTTACATTTTCCTGTATCACCTCATCTCGAATGCTTCAATGTTTTTATCGTTTGTTTGTATTATTGTCCAGGCCTAGACACCAAACAACGATGTAGGTAAATATAACATCGAAGCATGCGAACTCTAAGATCCAAACTATTATCTCGGCTCATAGATATCTTTTCATCTTAACAAACATTTTTCGGACTATTTCTTTTCTTCATTCTATTTTTCTGATTAGTTCATTTGTTTAGGTGATTCATATTCCCAGATGTATGTGTTACATAACTTTTTTAGTATCAAGCACGATTTGTTTTTTTGTGATTACCATTAATGTTGTCTTTTTAAGATTAAGCTTCAGCGCGTATTATTACCCTAGGTCTTTTCCAGTGAATGTTGCAACCCTGGACGCTATTAGAACTGTGTCGTCAGCATAACGTATGCTCTTGATAACTTGACCGTTAATTATGGTTCCAGCTGTTTGTTCTATCAAAGCTTGTTGTCTTATGCATTCGCTGTACACTTGAGTAAGAGCGGAGAAAGAACGCAACCTTTGCGAACACAAAGGCAAATCTTAATTTCTTCGGTTAGTTCTTTTTCAAATTGTACCTTACCTGCTTTATTTCAGTACAAATTGGTTGTTACGTTAATTTCACATTTGTAAACATTCTTAATTTTGAGAATTTTATCTAATTTCCTCGAATCCTATTAAAGGGTGTCTCACACTCAATAAAAAATACATAAAGATCCTGACTGGCTCTTATAAGCATCTCTGTTGTAACAATTACTACCCCCCCCACCAGTCATTGGTGCAATGAATACGAATTGCAGTAGTATATGTTATAATAAACTACTGATTTAAAATCCATTGGCAGTTTAATTTTTGTTATGGTAATAGCAAAAAGTCTTTAAAATTATAAGCAATTTACCTGTTTTAATTATTACTCGAATAATAATTGACGATCGTGAGTAATATCAGTGGTCAGAAAAATATCCAAGAATCACGATTTAATTAGCAAAATCTTTAAATGTTGATGGAATATAAGAACGGTACACCGTCTTAAAGAAGCTTTAAAACGAGATGTCACTTATTCTAAGGATCAATTTTAAAAACATTTGAGGACAACCTGTATATTATTCTAAACAACGTTAAAGAAATCATGTTACTCTGTGCTATTTGTACGCAACAACATTTTAGCCAGTGTACCAATATACATTTTTGGTTTCTTCTGCAGAGGTCGTTTCCTAAAATCAGTAGATGTCCCCTCCTAATGTGTTAGCATTTTTAAAAGGATTTTGGTAAACTTCTTATTCCACTTCCGTTTCGTAATGTCATTATAAACCGTTGTGGTCTGTGAACGGTTTTTGCCCTTTTAAGATATCTTTATTTTCAGAGCTAAAATTACAGAAATTTCATTCCTCCTATCCTCTAATTCTATTCTATTACTTCCCTACGTTCTTTTTCCTATATTGATATAATGCTAATTCCCTAAGTTATTCATTACCTAATATATCTTATCCTATACCCAGTCTTCTTCTCTTTCTTCTCTTCACCACTGTTTCGTCCTCTTGTAGTAGTGCTTGCCCTGGTCTTTTCAACCTGTGTCTCTCATGTTTATCGTAGTTAGTTGCCTCTCTCATCCGTGGGTTCCTATGCTGTTCCATCCAAGCTATGGTTTTCTTCGTTATTTCTCCCTTGATTGTAGTCATCTCTAAGTCTCTTCTTAGTTGGTTGTTCCTCAAGTATCACGGGGCGTCCGTCATCATCCTTAGTGCGTTGTTCTGTAGTGCCTCTAACTTCTTGATGTGCGTTGCTGCTGCTTGTGCCCAGATGCTGGCTCCATATGTGATGATTGGCTTTACTGATGCTTCGTAGATGTTTCTCTTCGTTTTCAGTTGTAGTCTGCTTCTTCTTCCTATCATCGAGTTGAGTTGGCTGATCCTTGATTTGGCTTTCTTCACTGTCTCTCGTATATGTTTCTTCCACGTGAGTTTCCTGTTCATGTGTATTCCCAGATATTAGACGTCTTGGCTCCATTCGATGTGAGTTCCTCCTACCGTGAGTCTTCTAGTTGGTTGTTGGTCCGGCTTCCTCCTCCTTCCTATGGCTATTGCCTGCGTTTTTCCCGCGTTAATCTTGATAGTTTTTGTCCTATTCCCGATCTTCTGTTATGTATGAATCACCATTTAAATTATATTGTGTAGAATTTGAAAATGATGACTAATTTACATTCTTAGTGGAATTTAAAAGTTCAGTAGACAAAAGTGAAAATCTGTAGATCTACTAATTTTACTGTAGATCTTGGAACAATGATATTATCTAGGAAGATTATATGTAAATTGGCATTTGTAAAAGATATTTCGCCAACCTGTTACATTACTATAACCATATTTTTCAGTTCACCTGCCACTTACATTTATAACAATTGTCCATGTTTTAATTTTAGGCTGATGAACCCTCTTGTCAATTTGGATTGCTTCTGTTTAAATTTATATATTTTCAGACAAGTCACAACTACCCATAATTAGTGCTGAATATCACTTATCATTATCAACATATTGTATTCATCGTACTTCGAATTACATCAAGTTTACTTTTCAGCGATACTAAAACTTAGATAGTGGTTACTATTATGATCTACGACGTGGCTTGCAATCAATTTTATAACTGCATTTATTATACCCTTGATACATTAGTTCCCATTAAATGTTTCCGCAGTAGTAAATTTCCAGGATAATTTTCTCCACAACTAAAACAAATGATTATAGTTTAATATAAAAGGTACATATCCTTTAATAATTACTCGTATTGTTAGAAATTTTCTTACCTTCGCTATAAATGTAAATTTTTTGAAAATATAGTTTTAACAAATTTGGTAATTTATCTAAATGCATTTGTTGTACATTTATGTTAAGTGAGTTATAAATCGACACCGAATTTTATGCATTTACCTTTACAAATGCATATAAGTTCTTATAATAATGTTATTTCATATTTTGTATATTTCCATAATATTTATTCAGTCAGTGTTATTCTATTAAACAATCATAAATGATTTAGGCAGGTAAAAATAAAAATTTCTCGGATTAAGCTTTATTAACCAAAGAGAGTTTGGTAGTCAAATATTTCAATATAATGACATGGGAAACATCATATATCTGAAGGGCTCTATTTGAAAATTATTTAAAATTTTGTGAAAATTTCTACAAATGCAGCTTCTGACAAAAAATTACTTTTTGAACACAAAGAGATTCAGATAAACAATTGGGAGAATTTTCCTAAATAAAACTTTAACTTTCTAAATCTTTGGAAACTTTTCACGAGTCAGCACATCACTGGTAAAAACTGCAAAATCTAAACCCTCATTTATACGGCAACAACTACTGTCTCAAGTGAAGCCTTCTTCTTTGGATTATACAATGAATTTAATAAAGATTTATCTAGGCTATTTGCTGCTTGGAATATTCCTTAAGAAATATTTTACAAATCAGAAAAAAACTACCTTTACTCTAGATATAAGTTGACAAAAGAAGAGATATACAGAGAACTTGATAGTTGAAAAGTTTGGTTTTTGCTTGAATATACAGATTTTTATTTTGATTGTGATGTTATTTCCCAAGAACACATAAAAATAATCAAGAATATGCCACATATAACATTTAGAAAACAATAAATAAATGCTTATGCACACCACAATAACACCATATTACTTGAGAATGCTGTATATTTCCAAACATTTCGTGCTCTAGGTCAGACCCTGTTGTCAAACTGGCAATAAAGAAACACTACACGAAAATTAGGTTGTTAAATTAAGTTCTTTAACAATATTATGTGACGTATGATGTAACTAAAAGTATTTAGTTTGATAACATACAATGTAGCACAGAAAGTTCTAAAGATCATATAATAATACAAGTTCCTTGCAAATTGGAAGAATTTGGAAAAGATAACTTCAGAATGTTTTGGGGTGCATTCGGTGGTGTTAATACGATCAAAAAATTTTGTTGATTCAGTGATGCATTATAATTAGAAAGGAAAACCTAGGAAATACCTTACGAAAAATCTCGGTATTGGGTTGTTTACAAGGACTTGATAGGCAACCAGGATCGACTGAATTATATGGAGGTAGTAGAGTTGGAATTGATTTCATCTAACCAAATTATTACAGACTCTTTTACATTTCGTTTCGTGTTGTGTTCTTCTTTGTATAATAGTTTGAATATTTCAAATTATGTTTCATGATAAAGGCCCGGGGTATGTTAAATTTTAGTTTTTAATGTAATTGATATGATTGTCGTGTTTATTTAGTTGAACATGCAGAGGTTTAGAGGTTTCTTGAATATAGAATTTATTACATTTACAACAACAGGCTCTGTTTGATATTTTGAGCTTTATTTTTTGGTTTTGTTTTTGATATAATTAATTTTAGTGAAATTGAGGTTTTAATATTGAATCTGTTGCCTACTATTTTTAGTCAGTCTGAGAGATCCTGTTTCTATGGTATTGTTATTGTAGTAGTGTTATTGTCTTGGGAGTCAGTGTTGCTCAGTAGAGTAAAGTGTTGATTGTTATAGCCCGTCCAATTAAGAAAGACGATGACGTCAGAGGTCCAAACTTGACAGCGTTGCCGATATGACCTTTTATTCTGAAATTAAAAGAAATGCAATACAGAGTGTTCGACTACAATTTACTTTAATAAATAATTTCTGTATTGTTTAAAAGTTCAATTAATAAGATTTAATATATATATTGTTTTACTTCCTTCATTGGTATCCGCAAAAAATGTCCATGAAATCCAGGCAACAAATTAACGAAATTTACTTCGCTTCTCTGGTGATATTCTCCAAACATTTAATATTTTTCATCGTGAAACCACACAATTGTATGATTTGTGAAAAATAACTTTATAATCACAGATCATAGAGACAGAATTTATAACTTCTTTTTGTATGATCTGTGTTCATCATTCATAACCTTACTTCGGCATTTAGCTTTAGCATATAATATATATTTGGTTACGTACGATATTTGTCTATTGAAATGAGTCCTTGTGCCTAATTAATGAAAGTAGTAATTGATGGGTATGTTAGAAATTTAAGAGCAGCGAAAAGGGCGGGTTTAGGCGGATAGAAAAGATTTTATATTTGAATCTTACCAAATGTGAGTTGTTAAAAATGGGGGAGCCCACATTTAATTATCCATTAGAACATTTTCTTCAGTATCTGCTATGGTGAAATTGTAAATACTATGATTTTTGACAACTGGAGAGGGATACTAAAGTATAATGTATTCATTTATTGTAGCTGAATAAACAATTTCTAGATTTCAAATGTGCCCAGCAAAGCAACACTTCTTGAAGGTGCGGTCCATAGTTTTATCACATATATGTGTAGTAAATACATGTTTGTTTGTTGATTTTAGGTGACAACTGTTGCTCAAGATTTTTAAAATTACTAGAACAACTCTGACTCTGAATATATTATTGGTGCATTAGATGGAACACATTTTGGTTTTGATGCTCCTAAATCAGCACAATCGAATTTATTTTAACATTAAAAGTTCATTGCGTCAGACATTATACAGCTTAACAAATCCATTAGATATACCAGAAGGTAAGGGCTTACCTGGTGGAAATATAATACTATATTCATGGTAGATGGGGTCTTTCCACGTTCCAGAGAAGATACTAAAACCATATCCATTGAGTAATAACTCACAAACAAGATTTTTTAAATGTAGGATAAAAGAGAGTAAAAAGTTATAGAAATTCAATTTGGAATATTTGTTAATCGATGCAGTCCAGCTGCTGTTTTACACAACTTTTTGAGAAACATTTGAAGTGCACAGTGTGTGAACTAAAGTGACAGTGAACAAACTCAATCAACAAATCACTGGAATAACTTTTTAATTCTAAATATGATTAGAAAAGTATTTTGATTTTGTGACAGATTTGTAAATGAAGTTAGAATATAAATATAATTTTTACTATGAAGTATTGGTTCATTTGGAAATGTGTGGAAGTAGTAGAGTAGGTCCCAAACCTCAAATCTTTAAAATGGTTTTATTCTCAAAAAAATGTGTTTGTTGTTGACAACCTTACTGTATAAAACAATTTTAAAGATTTGTGAGTTTTCAGACTTACTCTACTACTTCCACACCATTTATATAATTTTTATTAATGCCTATATTGCAATTATGGTTGGCACCTGTACTTTATAATACTTTCAACACAATAAAGTACATGAAAATACTTATCTGCTTCGATTTTGAGACTCAATTCTTTTTTATATGACACCAAGAATTCCTTCAAATCTATGCTCATTTTTCCCAGTTGGTTGTGTGAAAACAAGATTTACAGAAACTTAATATTAATATGGATGTTCTCTAAGAATTTTTTTCATTAAAAGAGATAAATCCACAAATTCATTCTAAAGATTATTGAATTAAGCAATGTACAGAAGTTGCAGCATTTTTTAAGAGGTAATGCTTTTATAAATCTATATAAAATAGTGTAATTTCTGCTGTGATAATGAAACAGCTTTGTGAGCAAGATTACTTACTGAGTATGAATATGATTTACACTTCAGAACCTAATTGCATTAATTCTGAAACACCAGAATTACTTATTTTTGCAAGGACTGTTGAAATGAATTATAAAAACATTTTGTGTTTTATCATTATAAACTAACTCACATCATAAAAATAAGGCATTTATAGATAACATATTGAACAAATCATTTTATTATTAATCAACATAAGTACTTTTTGGTAGAAATTAAAACATTTTTATAGTCACATTTCAAATATGGTTCAATATACTTAAAACAGAATCTACCCTAAAAAAATTGGTAGCTTTTTTTTAATTGGTTTTTACTTCCTCATAATAATGCCCAAATTGTTATATTAGTTTAAGACATAAAAACACATCAATTCACAAATTTTATTTACATTTCATTTTTTTATAAACAGTATGTCCAACACATTTGAATCACCTTAAACATTACAGCCTTCTGAAAATATAAAAAATGTTAATAAAAATAATATGAAGATGTTGCTGCGTTCAAATTGTTCTCTATTTGTCAGCAACATCATGTTTTTTGTGTTTCCACACACCTAAAAAATTGTAGTTGCCTGAATTTTTCCTTCATTTATAAAATATCCATAGTCTAAAAGAATAATTAAATGACCAACATTGGTTGAGATTTTATCAGCCCTAGAAGAATGTTAAACCCTCTCAAGAATTAAGTATTTGAACAATGTGTTCTATAATACCAATAATGGAATATGGTTGTGAAACCTGGATTATGAAGACAGAAATTGTATAAAAACTTCAAGTTACATCAAGGTAAGGAGAGATGCATGATTGGAATAACAAGAGACCAAAAGAGAATGAGGATGATAAGGAGCCGGTACAAAGTAACAGATGTTATCTACAGAGTAAAATCCCTAAAATGGCAATGTGGACATTAGCATGACAAGGAGGTAATAGATGGAGAACAAAAATCACTGTGATATCCCAAGGGTGTAAATAGGCCAAAGAAGGGTCCCTAATATAAGATGGGTAGATATCTGAAAAATAACCGGCATAACTCAGTCCCAAAAACCTATGAAAGAAAGCACAAACAAATATGTAAGTGAGACTACACTAGATATACTAGTAAAATCAGTATACCATCTCTTTAAAATCAAAAATTCATTTGAAAATAGTAAGAAAATTGATTAAAGCAGGGTTGTGATAGATGCTTGTTTAAAGAAACAAAAGATCAAATCCAAATAAGTTCATCTATGGTAGTTTAAGCACTTTTGATACTTCAACATAATGCAAAATGTTATATAATAGAGATTAAAAAATATAGAGGGAAATTTATTTCAACCTAAGATCTATGAAATGCATTCCCAACACAATTAAACTAGTTCTAAATGAAATAATACAGAACTGCAATCAAATAACTAAATCTTAGGTATAGCTCCAATTTTGAAAAAAAAACAGTTGTTTGAGGTTGTATAAGAAGTTTATTGACATTAGTTCGTTTCGCTGAATTTTATTCAGCTTGTTTAGCTAATCTGTAAACGATAATAAAATGCCTTAACTAAGAATACATACTGTACAATAGCAAAAGTGAATTAAAATAAGAATAAAATACTAGAAGCAAATTGAGATGAACAACAGACCACAATTCAAATTTTACTAAGTATATATTCCAAAACAAAATGCAATGTTACCTAAATTTTGTTAATTTTCTTCACTACTTTCATCTTCATCTTCACCAAGATGGATGACTAAAGGCTCTGACTCACTGTTATCTATTCTAAGTTCTCTATTCCACCACTTCTCAATTTCTACTTCAGTGTGGGAGACGGTTTTA
This sequence comes from Octodonta nipae, assembly GCA_034190945.1. NCBI lineage: Eukaryota > Metazoa > Arthropoda > Insecta > Coleoptera > Chrysomelidae > Octodonta > Octodonta nipae. The sequence goes on from CM067221.1 coordinate 98,225,613, forward strand.
TCCCAAACTTCCGGAGTAACCGTTTCTAATGCTTCTGTCCAGAGTTTTATTGTTTGTTCTATAGAATTACCATCTTTCCCTACATGTTTATTGTAATAAGATTTTGTGATGCCCCATATATTCTCAATTGGATTGAATGTACAATGGTATGGAGGTAACCGTAGGACATTGTGACCATATGCGTTGGCAAGTTCATCTACTATATACAAGGGATCACTTTTTGATCTAAAATTAAATATTTCAGTTTGATAACATATAATGTTTGCTTACAAAAATTACTATTTACAAATATATAAAAAACTGAAAATTATATTTGTACATAATACAGTATTTGAATTAGTGTTAGGTTTGATGTTTAGAACATTCAATTAAAAAAATATGAGCATAATAAATTAAATTGTCTAAAAAATCCCCAGAAAATATTAATTACACATTCTATCATACACTCATGTTCGACTAAGGAACCGTTATATAAAATTTGGATATTAGATCCTGATAACAATGTGTGAATATAAAATAATGGAGATAAAATTATAGCTGAAGTCAAGGTTAATAATGATACAAATTAAACTGAAAAAACTATAATAACAATAAGTTTTGGATAAGCTAAATGAAAAACTAAAAATAAATATTTCTGTTGAAGTATAATTAAGTTGAAAGATACATAACTCACCACTCAACAATATGATAATAAGCCAGATGTGAATCAGAATAGCATTTTTATAGATCATTCTCCCAAGAAATTAAAACATAACAAATAAATTAAAAGATAAAGCTGGTGAAGTTGATGATATACATTCCAAAGCCAAACAGAAACTTCCAAATATAGATTTGACTAATGCTTCTGATACAGTCAATCATGAAATCTTACTAGAATACCTTTATTGTTATGCAATACAAGGAAATGCTAACATATTAGTAACTAATTATCCATATGACAGACAACAGAGACTTTAGCTGAAAATAACACAGGAGAGTATAAAGAAATTAAACCAGGTGTACCCCAAAGTACAATATTAGATCTATCACTATTAATGTATTTGTAAACACCTCCTGAAAGAAATGACTGATGATGAGGTTGTATGTGTGGATGGCACAGGTGTAAAATAACCAGATGGCATTCTTAGGATGAAGCCAAAAATAAAATGAATTACTAACTAACATAGACTTGTGGCTAGAAGGAAGCAGACTCACTTTACACATTGATCAAACTGCATATATGAGATTTGGAAATTTCTATAATAGTATACTAATATGAAGACTAAGATAAGAAACAAGTTATTAGAGTTAAAAGTGGCCAAAACCTAGGGGTCATATCTGAAAATTTAAAATGGAAGAATCAAATTGAACAAATAACCCAACCAAATATCTTTTATTTATTTTTTATACATTAACTAAAATTAAAACACTCATAGTAATTTATTATGCTTTTTTTCAAATGAATAAGTTATAGAATAATTAAACATGAGGAAGCTCTTCCTAATAATTTAAATTGATTACAAAAACGACAAAATAGAATATTAAAAATTATAAATAAAACACTTTAGCAAAAAACCGTAACCACGAAATTTGACTCAATTTTTTCCAGTTTAAAGCAGTTCCAAAACAATAATTAACAATATACATATTAAAAAGAGAATCAAAGTATTTTATTTAACAATAGAGTGTAGGTGAAGTCATTATAGTATATAGGTAATATAGTTTCAAACTGATATTTTTAAATGTAAAAATAGTTTCAGATTTGATTTGAAAAAAATGGCTGAAATATTATCTTAAGTAAAACATTCACAGAATACATTTATTATTTAAATTTATACCTATATATATATATATATATATATATATGTATTTATAGATGGTTTCCGGGAATTCATCCGCGTAGTTGATAATTGATCCCTGCCGGGATCGATGGTAAAGTGACGACGTTTCGGCAGAATCACATCTGCCCTCTTCAGGTCGGTTCGCATAATTCTCGTAGCCTTCTACTTTCGCTTCTAGTTACTCGAATACTAGTTAGTAGGTTCTCACCCGGAACCTTGCTTAGTTCATAGTAATGACCGCGGAAGCTTCTCAGAACATATATATATATATATATATATATATATATATAATATATATACTGTTTAATAGTTCATCAATCAATAAAAGATTTATATAAACTGATCTGCCATATGTTGGCATATTTACTTCATCACCCCGTTGTACATGCCTGAACATATATATATATAATACTGTTTAATAGTTCATCAATCAATAAAAGATTTATATACTGATCTGCCATATGTTGGCATATTTACTTCATCACCCCAGTTGTACATGCCTGCACTTTATGAAGAAATTAATGATTTTTTTTGTCACTGAGAAACTAGTGGTGTACTTGAATGAGGAAATACAGATTCAAGTACACCACTATACTTCGATAAATAAATAATTAATTTATATTTTAGCGCACCAAAAATTATTACATTTCAATACCAAGCTGCCATATTCATGGAGGAAAGTATGTAGATACCACTTGGAGTGGTAAATGAGAAATATTAAAATTTAGAGTTTAGTTACAAAACTTGTTTGAACATCAGTGGCACACCAAAGCTTCAAAGAATTGTCATTATCCATGTCATTTCAAATGCTTTTGAGAGAAAATTGTTTGTTATTGAACACAATTGTATGTTGGCAATTCTTATATATCTTTTTTCTATGAAATTTTATTGACATAACACATAAACAGCAAACAGCTGTAATAATGAAGACTAAAATATTAATTTTTAAGTAAATCATGATAAAAGTTTGATTTTGATTGAGTATTAAATTTATACAGTTTTTAATGTATTTCAGTTCAGTTTTTTACATACATGTTTTGATTGTCAAATGATGTAATGTTATGGAGGTTAATTTGACACTCACTAAATTCCAACTAATTAAATATAAGCTTTGTATGTTCAGAACCCTGAAGAAGGAGAAAACAATGGTACATGAAATAAAGAAATTATATCAAGGAATTCAATAGTCATATCCCTTAATCAACTAACCAGTAAACATACAAAGAGTGTCTGTTAAGTAAACTTGTAACCAAATTTGTAAGCAAATAATAATATATACCTACTTGTTCACTAAATCCAATAATTCTTTTTTAACATGTTTTTTTCATAAGGAATGTTATTTTCTTCTAGCCATTTCTGAATTTCGATTTTCTTTGTTGTACTGGCAGGAGGTTTATTGGCAATTGCATTATGATAGCTAGCATTATCCATAACTATTACTGATGGATTTTCTAAATTTCCTAACAACTGATGTTCAAACCAATGTACAAAATTTTCAAGATTCATATCACCATGATAGTCCCTGTCTTTATTATCAGACGAAACCAAAAGGTCAGCCCCAGGGACAAAACCTGCTCTGCTACCAGCATGAATTACAATAAACCTAATAATTCAATTTTCAATCACTGTTTTTAATGCTAATGATGAAAAAACTCACCTTTTGCCAGTACTTTTGATCTTTTAACACTTTTAGAGCTTGAATCCTGCCATGAATGTCCTAATATTCCATTCTGGAAGATCCACGTTTCATCTAAAAAAACAAATTCAAATAAACTTCTAGACCCAGGATACAGATGCCGGTCAGATAGTTTCTTCAGCAATGTATTCAGGTTTATATATTCCCCTCAAACGCAAACTATTTAATATTGTGCAGTTGAAATAAGGAATTTTACTTACCAGCAGAATACATATCATAAATTACATTTCTTATTTCACACTGCAGAGTTCTCTTAGATCGGTTACTGGTTTTCTGCGTTCATGTGGTCTTCTGGGACTTTGTAGGGCCTCGTTTTTGTTAATAGAAGACGCAATTCTCTCAACAGATGTTACACTGATTCCCAAAACTTCAGAAACTTTTTCTGCAATTTTTATAAATATTAAATCTAAATGTTGACAGTCGCAATAGTACCTACCTAGTGGGCAATATCAAATAAAAATACTTACATATTTAGCAGGTAGAGTAGAGGCATCATTTTCTTTGTTAGTTGTGAATAATTTAAAGCCGAAGCTATCATAGCTTTTTCACGGCTGCTGAAATGCTTCGGCATTTTTCACCTATGAATACCTAAAACTGGAAAAATACAATAAATAACAGGTATTATAAACAAATAAATGCTGCAAAACAGTAAATAAAATTGCTATAATATCGCTTTAGGGCTTTTTCTCAAACAAATCAAAATGCTGTGAGCTCTCAACGAGAATTGCAGAGAAATTGAAATTGGAGGGAATTCTCCGAGTAAAGTCACGTACAGAACAAGACCAGAGCACAGAATTGCTGACAGTAGAAACCATAGGTGTAGGTATGATGTATTTAAAGGTGCTTGTACTAAAAATAAAACTATCAATTAAGCAATTCTGAAATTCATGTGTATTAATAACTCTAGGAACATTACTTTATATTTATATATAAAAAATTATCGTTGATAATGCCGAAAGTGTTATATAGGTATTCAGAATATACTTACGTAGTTATGTTCGTATATAATTGCTTCTTAGTCTTATTTAAATAAAATATGTCTTTAAACATATATTGAAAATTCAGGCAAAATTTGATCATCTAACGAAAATCTAAAAAATAGCGGCAACGTAGCCGCGATCGGACAAGCCAATGCCACAATAATAAAATTCAATTTCACTGTTATAATGCCAAAAAGTCCATATAACATTTAGGAATATTACGTGTCAAATTTGGCAGGAATTAATTACCAAAATGACGTCATCGTCTTTCTTAATTGGACGGGCTATAGCGATTGTTTGGTATTTGATTACTTACATTATTACATTTTGTACAAACGATTTTTCTTCACTAAATGTATGATTTCGGAGCAGTTAGTTTTGTGCGCTACTTATAGATATATGATGATAATTCTTTTCACTGAATTCGGGTGTTTATAGTTAAAGTTGAGATACCTAGACCTGTTATTGTGAGTCGGTTCTGTAAACTTCTGCTTTAAATTGTAGTTGTGTTTTTGTTATTAAAATGTCAAAAAAGGTCAGTTGTTATTCTGTTCAAGTTCTAATGTAAACTTTGTAGTTTATTCTTTGCTGTTTATACCTTTAGTAGTTCTAGTAATTCTTAAGATTATGTTCCAAAATAATGAATATGACGTCAGCATAACGTACCAAAATTAAGGTTAATCCGTTTTGAGAAAATCGTTTGTCCTTAATTTTTTTTCAAAAACCTAATTAACATCAGAAGTTTACAGAAAACCGACTCACACTCACAGGTATCTCAACTTTAACAAAAAGAGGTATCATCACATATATATATATATATTTATATATATATTATATAATATATATATATATATAATATATATATATAAAGGGAACAAACCAACTGTTCCTACATCAATTAATTTAACGCTTATAAAAAATGTGCTTTTTGCCAATAATTATCCAGACAATATTTATTAGTAGAGAGTTGAACAAAATGTAAAACCAAACAATGACTAACCATTAGCTCCAATAGCAATACCGTACCTGCAGGGTCTCTCAGAAAGACTAAAAAGGGTAGGCAACAGATTAAATATTAAATCCTTATTTAAAACAATAAATAGACTAAAATAAACTACATCAACAACAAAACCAGAAAACACATCTAAAAATACAAGAAATTGCTTAATTAAAATTCCTTGTGAATCTACTAAATTATATATTGGAGAACTATCTAGACCTCGAGATATTCGAATAAATGAACACAATAATTACAAAAAAGCTTATTTAAAAACTTCAAATTGGTGAACTTCCTGGGTCGTTGGTCATAAAATACAATTTCAAAATTAAATTATATCACACAAAGAAGAACAGAATGGAAACGAAAATTAAAAGAGTCTTCTTTCATTTTGTTAGATGAAAACGAATACATAACTACTACCTCCGGACTAATCAATCGTTTCTGCTTGATAATGAAAACAGAACTTACTAATGGTCATGTCTGTGTGAACAGCCCAAAATCTGGATAGTCCATAAAGTTTATTCTAGGATACCCTTATGATTCTATGCGATCATTGAATCTCACTATTCTTTGATCGTATTTATCGCACAAACAATTCTTAGGATACCCATTTAAAATTCTCCGTATTTGAAAATAACTTTACCATTAACTGATCTTGAAATTTCTTTAAGCTACCATGTACATTATCAAATTAAATTCTGTTAGTTGCGTCATAAGTCACATATATTCTCGAACATTTTAATGTTAACTCTTATAATTGGACTTCCGTGCAAGATGTTGCGGCGGCCACACGTGTGTGTGCGTCTTAGGGTTAAGTTTATGGATTAGTAAAGTAAGATCCGAGCAGTGGTAACCTAATCATATGATTTTTTTATTTCATTTAAAGTGTCCCATACAGACGCTTATTAAAGCCTTCGCCACACAGAAAACGTTATAACGCGACGTTCGGCGTTTTTGTACCGTCGTGTTACAATGTTATATTTGTATTACTCCAGTTTGCATCATCCCTGGCACACTCACGACGTTATGACGTCGCGTTACCTTACCTAACGCGCGTTACTTGCCTCTTTTTCAATCAAGAAGTGTGAAGAAACAGAAAAATTAATCGAGCATGTGAGAACGTTTGTTTATTTGCATAATTTATATAAAAATATCGTCAAAAAGGCGGAGGTATGGAATGTGATTGCTGAAGAGCTGGGTATTTCAAATTAGTAAAAATTTTATTACTATAAAACATTTAAAAATATATATAACCGACTATAACTAAAAAATATTATAACACAATACAACTCTAGCAAATAAATAACACATTCAATGTTGTTAGGTACCTACCCAGGAAGTAAAAAATGTAAAGATTAAAAGGTGCTCATTCTGTACAAATTAATTACGTACCAATCTAGTATATTTTTGAAGTCGGTGCTAAACAAATTTAAAATCCTTGAATGCGTACTTATCTACCACTTCATCAAACTTGATTGTTGCTTGGCACCGACTTCAAACATATACTAGATTGGTAGGTAATTAATTTGTACAGAATGAGCACCTTTTAATGTTTACACTTTTTACTTCCTGGGTAGGTACCTAACAACATTGAATGTGTTATTTATTTGCTAGAGTTGTATTTTGTTATAATAATTTTTAGATTTTTAGTTATAGGTGGAAGTCGGTTATATTTTTTATAAAATGTTTTATTTTCAACTTTTTATTTTTTTGAACTCAGATAGTTTTCATTCTTTATTTTTTATGTTGTATGTATAACCTTAATAGACAGAACCAGGTAACGTCGAAAACATTACACAAAGATACATTTTCATTTAAATTGACACATAAATGTTTACGAACAAAATGTACTAGTAGGCGTTAACTTAATAAGCCCAAAATATATTTATGCCTCATGGACCACGCCATGTAACCTTTTTTCAACTTTGTTGGCAACTCTGTATAACTATAGATAAATCCACGCCGTCCTATGTACAAACCATCCTGTACATACGACTGCCCACGAACAAGCATAAATTTGTTAGCTGCCTTCTGTAAACTATAGGACGAAGTAGAATCCATCCCATATTTACGGAGTCAAATTTGTCTTCTATTTCAACCATAGTATATAACTCCTTGTGGGCTACCCCATAAATTATTTCATTTTTATCATTTTATATTATCGCCCGGTGTAACATTAATTCCTCTCCACACTTTATGCAACTTCTTATGGGCTATAAAATAAATATTTATTCAATCACACTGTATAAATATAATTTAACTCCAGCATATATTTCAACCATCCTGTATATGATTTGTTTATGTCCACATCATATAACAGTTTTTCAATCACCCTATATAATTTTAATTCCACATTTTTTTCAACATTTTTATACCACCAAACGTCCACTCTACCCTATATTCCAACCGTTCGCCGTCATATATTTCAGTCATCATATAAATGCAACTCCTTCAATCACTTTACTTTGTGATTTTGTTTGCTATAACACCCTGGGTATAAACGCACCAAATGGCATGTTGGAGTTTGACATGTGTTGTCACTGAATTTTCTATTAGGCAGGGAGAATTGGACAAACAAAAGCACCGTGTACGCAAAATGTAAATATTTTCATTTAAATAGGTATTTGCCTGTTATACAAACAGAACGTGCTTATTACTCATTGATTTAAGGAACCGAAAATACTATGCTCTACTACCTATATGCTTGATTCGCAATTAAAACTTCCGGTGCCTACAATTCCCGAACTATTACGTTGGAATTAAAATATTTATAAGGAAATGTCCCTTATGTCATTTCGATGAAATTTTTGATAAGAATTTCGAATTTTCGGCGATTTTCTGTAAAACTGCAAGTTGCACGTCGCAGAAAAGTATATGAGATCACCTAGGGATCTTCCTTAATAGATTACACGCTAAAAAACTATACACATCCATGAGGAGTTTTCGAAAAATCGACCAATATGTTAGGGATATTGGTCGATTTCCATGCACGCATGTATTCATTCGCAAATTTCATCGCTTTACCAATAGAATTCTTTTCCAAGATTTGAAGTTTCACCCATCCGGATATATACTCTATTAAACAAGACCATATTCATCCAAAACGGTTCACTACAGGAGAAAAAATCAGGTAACATACATACAAAAAAAAGGCGACGAATTGATAACCTCCTCCTTTTTGGAAGTCGATTAATTATTACGTATCTTAACCTTATTAATAAGAAATTGGTTTACGACTGCATGCTTGTGTTTAGAATTTTCGATTTTACCCTAGGAAGCAAATATTTAAAAAAATACAGAATATGCTGATTTTATATAATGCGTTTTTCATACAATTATGTCCTACTGTAAAAATAATGAGCAAACTTTTCGCGGACTTCAGTCGCAGCATTTGTTGATCTTCGATTGGTTGCATAGGCTCGGAACCATCATCTTCGCCAAAATCGGTTATAATGTAGTTATGTAAATAAGTAGCAGCTTTAACTATGCTATTTGCATTTGAGGCCCCTGATTCTATTGGTCTCAAAAACACCGCCATTTCATAGCCAACATACCGAAAGCATTTTCTACGACACGGCGGGGTCGACTGAGTTGAGCATTCAAAATTTTTTTTTTGGATCGATCATTTTAGGTTTAGGATACGGCCTCATTAGGTACGTTTGAAGTGCGAAGCCTTCATCCCCGATCATGACATAAAGCATAGGAGTAGTTGTGCCAGGTAGCAGATTTGGAGAGAGAATATAAATAGGGTGTACCCAACACCGTCTTTTCCTTTCACAACTCAAAGCTAGAAGAAGCACAGCTTCCTCCTCATCCGAACTACTGATTGCTTTCTATTCAGATATGTACTTGCAATAGAAACACACACGCAGTACTGAATCCTTTTCCCAGATGACGCTGTGTGTGTGTCATAGCCATATCGCTGAACTTCGAGGAGAACTCCCGTTCCCTGAGCGTCGGGTTATAACGCATTCTGGGTGGCGGCTTAAAAGTGACAAAGACGCCCTGGAAGTGAAATCTATGTGTTAGAAATATTGATAATGCCTCGCTTTGTAAATATTGTTTTGTTCACTATGTGTTTAATCATGCTCTTATTCACGAAATTTTGAAGAATAACCTTTCATTTTCATTCCGAATGACAATTTATTTAGAATATTTTCAGTGAGTTGTAGAAATTAGATCTAAAAATTTTTTCTACAAAATTAATCAGTTGTAACTAAGATCGAAGCCATCTCCCGTCCCGAGAGGGAAAACCTTGGAAGAAGAATAAATTTTACAATTGTACTATTTTTCATATAATTTCTCTATTGCCACTTACAATGTGATCAGCATTTTCAAGAAATGTGGTGTTATTTCCAATAAATCTATAAACATTAAGTACAGATGCCACAACAATTATTCAGGGAACAACATAAACAAGTCGTTAGTAAAACTGAAACTTTTTAGGCCAGGAATTCAGTCAAGTATATAAAGACTTTTATATTAAACTGAATATTGCCCTCATCTGTAAACAAAAAACCTTCCTGTGTTTAACTAATTAAATACTGGAAAAAACTGGACTGGTTAGCGCCCACCCTTATTTAGACACACATTTTTGCGTAAAAACATGAAGTACGAGGAACAACGGTAGATGGCATACTCTGCCTAACAAGTAGAACCAAAGAATGCCGCCAAATTTAAAATTTTGTTAAATATCTTAGTAGCTGTTCTACCAAATTTGGAAAAATATTTGAATATATATTATCTCAAAAACTTAACTTAACTTATTAGGCAGGTTTTGTAACTTTTAATACCAACAAAATATATAAAAATAAAATTCAATATGGTTTTTTGATTCTGCATGTGCACATTTTGTGCATATGGAGGCATTTTAGTCCATGTTAGCCAAAATATCCACTAACTTTTTTAATGCAAACTTTGGCACTTTGTTAGTGTATCTAATGTTATGACTATGCAATTATCATAGCTTTATAAAATTAGTCTTACTTTGAATAAATAAATAAATTTCATGTTACGTCAGAGACAAGTACACACCAGCACAGTAAACTGTGACAGTTGGATTAATTGCATTTTTATTCTAGAATTGCTATTTTCAAATTCTATTCATTCCCCACTCCAACATTCTATAGAATTCGCTGCTGAAATAAAAATCCGTCGTCACTCGTTGTTAACTCGATTAGAGTAAAACACGTTCAAACTTTGCGAGTCATATATTCAGCTAGAAATCCAGCGTCAGCCATAAAAAAATTCGCAAGTACACATTGTAGCCAACGTACCGCTAAGGATTAAGAGAAATGAATGTTGACCGAGTATTTAAAAAATCCAGCTGCATTCGTGTGGTCCTTCGGTTTTTCTCTCTTTTCGCCTACATTAGTACTGAATTAAACTTGCTGATATATTTTTTGGAACTTGTGGACGTATATCGGACAAATTATAGGGCAGATATGTATACTTTTCAATTGCACTAAACAGTAGTGTATTGAAATTTGTCACGGAGCGATCTGATGCAGATTTATAAGGCGCGGAAAACAATTTTTAGGTACATTCCATATTTTAGCGTATTTGCAGAAATGTATTTCTGATATTGTTTATACTGGGCTATCACGTTTGGGTACAATGTTCCAGCATTTTTTATAACCGACTTCCAGAAAGGACTTATTTATCAATTCGGCTGCTGTTTTTCTGTCTATTCATTAGGGTTTTCCTCTCCTCATTTCTTCTCTATAACAGATCTGTATTCAAATTTGTGATCGATATAAAGTTGAGAAGAAGCAATATATTGAAGCGAAACCTTCATAACGGAGCCCACACTTACACGTATGAAAATAAATAAGTCTGGTAATGAAATGCAAAAGTTGAGGCACACACTTCGGACCGACCGACCCACTTAAATACCCCTTTTCGGTGGAAGAAACACGGCAAATTTATATGTTAGGAGTATCTTCGTTTATAGAAAATTAATTAATTGTAGTAAATAAACAAATACACAATACCAGCACAAAATTTGTTTTCGTTGTAATAAAACATGCCAATTTGACATACGCCAGAACAGCACAAAGGGCAAGTTTTATAATAGTAATCACATGCATGCTAACTTTTGAGTGGTCTCTTGCATTTTGGCTTTTAATGTCAGAATAAAATTATATTCGTTTTTATGTACTTTGAGATTTAAAAATTTTCAGTCTCAGAACATAAAATATTTTTGGAAAAATGTATTAGTATTAAGTAAGGTTTGAAATTCATATATTTAATATTAATTATTATATAATATAATGTTAATATTTTTAGAGGGATTAAAATTTGTTAACTTAAAAATTATCACTACATATTTAAATATATATATTTAAACACAGATCTTTTATTTATTTTTCGGTAGGTAATATATTAGCTAATTACTGTTTTGGGTTCATATAATATATTTGAAGACGCGAGATGTAAAGACCGACATCTAGGATGTTCGCGTCTTCAAATTTAACGATATGTATCAAATACATAAAGAAGTTTTCGAGAGGACATTCAATTGTGGGAAGCGCAAGTGATGAAAGTTCCCTAACCAGAAACAATATATATTATATATATTGTATTGCGTGCAAAGAATGACACATCGAAGAGAGTATTCATGTTGTAACGAAATGATGACATTAAGAGCATAAAAAAATACCGTGGATACTCTTGGAACAAAAGTAAATGATCTCGATTCCATCCAAAGCCAGGTAAAATTTGAAATCAGTTCAATTCAAGACACAGTTTAAGATCAAACAACAGTACACAGTGAAGTACAAGATAAAATCAGTGCCATCCAAAATAAAGTAGAAACAGAAATTAAAAAAATACACAGGACTTACAGGGAGGAAAATACCAGAACACCGTGAGTACCAAAGGTTCCGTTAGTAAACCACCCACATTTGATGGCAGTTCATCTTAGCCCATGCATAAACGACAATTTGAAGCAGTGGCTACAGCTAATGGATGGGATAACCAAGAAAAATCTACTTCTCTGGTAATTTCTCCAAAGCATTCCAGTCGATGAACAAGGCAATTTCGACAAGATCATCGCCATCCTAGACAAGCGCTACGACAATCAATCCTTGATCCAGGTATACCATGTCCAACTGAGTGGAAAAACGCAAAAACCGGTGAAAGCCTCCAAGAATTCGAAGCAGAGATTAGACGGTTAGTTCACCTTGTCCTACCCAGACCTGCCAGAGGAAACGAAAGACCAGTTGACCACATCGAATTTTATAACGGTATCAGAGATGTAGAACTACAACGAAATCTAAGACTAAGTGACGTCAAAAAGTAATGAAGCTTTACTTCGGGCGTTAGAAGTGGAGGCCGTCATAAACATGTCCAAGCCGAGGGTCAGAGCAGTTTCCTTCAACAAGGAAGAGTCAGGTCACCATTTCAAGCACTGTTGGCTGGTATGAACAAACTATTAGAACAGTCACAAAGAACTGGCACTAGAAGAGCATGTTACCGTTGTGGACGAACAGGACACTTCCAATTGGACTGTCGAGTGAGGCTACCCGCACGATCACCGACCAGGGGTAACCAACAGAACAGCCACATGACTCGGGATATGATGTTCTTCGGTTCCAAATGAGGAATTTATATTGACACGGCCCGTCAACAGTTTAGTCACCTCCATAAAAATTGTGGCAAAGTCTTCAGCTAGAATTCCCGGTCGAACGGAACAGATTATTCATGAGCAGCTAGACAGTAATCCTGGGAGCTACGTTAGAATGGTGGAGCCCCTACACTCAGCTCATGACTACTTAGTTGGACGGGCTATAGTTAAAACCGGACGAGATATACCAATCTGATTCCTGAATTTGTCCAACAACGACATCAGAATTGCCAATGGTCAAGACATAGCTTGTTTCGAGCCAGTAGAGACCAACATCAATTGCGAAGAAGAGTACCAGTCGTCGGTGAAGGAGACAGGGCCCAGTAAAGAGTTCCTACAACAGTTTGCTGACCATTTAACTCCCCTGCCACCAGAGAACCAGAAGAAAGACAAGCAATTTATCAGAAAGCACTGGCAAATTTTTAACAGTCAAAATGGAACCACTGGTCGCACCAACATCATCCAGCATCGAATAGATACCGGAAAGGCTCAACCCATCAGAATACCACGTAGACGACTACCATTGGAACAACAACAGGCAGTCGAGGAAAACGTCGTGCTAGTTAAAAAGAAGGATGGAACCACCCGATTTTGCGTGGATTTCAGAAAGTTGAATGAGAAAGACAGCTATCCACTACCCCGAATCGATTACACTGGATATTGGCAGGTTGGTCTACACGCAAACGACAGAGAGAAGACAGCGTTCTCTACCAGTAAAGGGCTGTTTCAGTTCACGGTCAAGCACTTTGGGTTATGTAATGCTCCCGCAACATTCGAGAGGCTAATGGAGTATGTCCTTAGCGAGTTAACCTGGAGGACGTGCTTAGTATACCTCGACGACATTCTAGTCATGGGTCAGACATTCGACGACCATCTGAAGAACCTGGGCGTAGTATTCTCCAGAATTAATAACGTCAACCTGAGACTCAACCCGAAGAAGTGTTCCTTGTCCCAAAAAGAAGTAGAGTTTTTGGGCCACGTCGTTTCCGAGTCAGGAATCCGCACCAACGAGGACAAGATAGAAGCCATCCGTGATTGGCCAGTCCCAAGAGACAAGCATGAACTCCGAAGCTGCTTGGGCCTCTGTTCCTACTACAGGCAATTTGTTGAGGGATTTGCCACCATTGCCGCGCCTCTACATCGGCAGACCACTGAGAAAGAGACCTTCCGTTGGAATCAGGATTGCGAAACATCATTCAGACCACTGAAGGCAGCACTATGTTTCAGCCCACTCTTAGCCTTTCCTACACAGTCCGGCAGGTTCATTTTAGACACCGACGTCAGCAACACAGGTTTGGGGTACCTCCTATCCCAAGTGCAAGATGGTGAAGAGAGGGTGATCGACTACTACAGCCGTGGATTCTGGAAACCGGAAAGAAATTATTGCGTCACCAGAAAGAACTTCTTGCAATAATAAGGGCGGTAGACCATTTCCACAAATACCTCTATGGTCGTCATTTCTTAATCCGAACAGATCATGCCTACATCAAATGGTTGCTGGACATGAAGACCGGACGGATAACTGACCAGGTGGATGGAGAAATTACAGCAATACGATTTCAAGGTGGAACACCGTGCCGGCCATTTGCACAATAATGCCGATGCCCTATCCAGAAGAACCTGTAGAGCAGAATGCGGACATTATCTCAATACGGAACAGCGGGAGGGTATCTCCATCAGACAGATCCGAGTGCAGGCCAATGAAGACTGGATAACGGAACAGTGCATACAGGACCAAATGGCTGATCCAGAAATCAAACCAATCTTGTCACTCAAAACGAGAGGGGCACCCAGGCCACGATGGGACGAGGTAGCTAGATACTCGGGCGTGCTGAAATCGTTATGGGCCCAATGCGACTCTCTAAGAGTACAGATTAAGATGCTCAAGCGAGTTTGGGAGAGCACTGATGGTCGAGAAACCCAGTACCAACTGGTAGTTCCTAAGAAAAAGGTACCAGCCATCCTGACCGAAGTACATGATGGGATTACCGGGGGCTCTCTGGGCATGAACAAAACCCTAGACAAAGTTCGCCAGCGATACTACTGGGTAAATACTTTAAAGACGTCAGAACTTGGTGCTTGAAATGTGACAACTGTGCAGCCAGTAAGGGCCCGAAGACCCGGACCAAGGGCAGAATGTAGCAGTACAATGTGGGCGTCCCATTTGAGAGAATTGCCATCGATGTCGCCGGTTCGTTTCCCGAATCTGAAAGGGGGAACAAATACATTCTGGTCGTAATGGATTACTTCAGCATATGAGGCATATGCGATACCCAACCAAGAGGCGACCACGGTAGCGACGGTGCTAGTAGAACAACTATTCAGCAGGTTTGGCGTCCCTATGGAACTACATTCAGACCAGGGGCGTAACTTCGAATCGAATGTAGGTCTGCACGATGCTTACACCCGCGTGGGATGGTCCATACGTGGTGGTCAAGAGGCTTAATGACGTCGTTTACCGGATCCGTCGAAACCCCAGGGCTAATTTGAATGTGGTCCATTTAGATAGACTCGCTCCCTACCATGGAGAGGATGTTTCTGACCGGGAATTAAAGGGAGGGCGGTGTAACGAAATTTCCTTAAGCTGGCCCTGGTTTCATTTCAGTACGACACCGATCGCTTTTACGAAAAAAAAAATGTTCTCGAAATGGCTCGGCAGCTGTAGAATTGATGATTGATTGCACGAGAATTTTCGATGCATGTTTTATAAAGGAGCGATCAGTCAGTGAACCAGCGATGACGAGCGAAGTTCTAGAAAAGTGAAAGTGAATATTAGTTTTTATATTTTAAATTGAACCCACGAAATATATAACAATATAATATATATAAAAAATAACTTTATTTTATATTATATGTACCCAATTCCTGCAAAATCCTAATTTTATTACAAGGTAGCTGACTTTTGTATAAAGTAAACATGTCATTGATAGTTTAGTCATAGATATTTAAAGTATAAAGAAATTTATTACATTTACTGGTTTGTGATGTTAGGTATCTACATTTATTCTAGAATAAAATATCTTTATATTCAACATTTTTTTACTTCAACCCCATTGAGTAATTATATATGGAGGGAGACCATCATTTTTGATAATTCTGCATCAAGTTTGTATTTGTATGTATTATATTAATTTTACAATTTTTCGAAGGTGTTGTATAAAAAGTTGACAATGAGCGGACAATATACTAACAATTGTAGTTTTCAGGTTCTTGGTCATCTTTTTTTAATATTTATGAACTTGATTGAAACTGCAAATGACGAAAACTTTTAAGTTACATAGAACAATCCTCCAGTTATTACATCGAACATTTTACCAGGAGCAGATCCAGTCAAAGCTTTGGCCGGTAACTTATTTTTCAAAATTATTTGGAATACCTATATTTGATTAAATTCTCAAATACTATTTTATTTCAACAGATTTGTCAATATGATATAAACGATTTGGCGAGGAGGGTGGTCACGGTGCCTACTTCTTCGGCTTCTCCTGTACTTTATTTATTATAGAAATATAGTTTTGAGAAACGAACCTCAATATCTAATGTTCACAATTTGATGAAATAGGGTCGAATTTCGACCACTGGGCGACAACTAGTTACGATAAATACTTGATTGGATTGGCTTAATTGGTAAAGGTTGACATTCATAATACATTAACTAATATAACTTTTTTATTACAAACTTACACATTATTTAAAACTGTGACAATTGTTTCATGTCAGATGGAGCTTATTCGTTAGAGATGAAACGGATAGATGTTTTGGCGGATACCGAATATTCGGCCAACCTTGAAGCCGGATAGCCGAATATCAGGCTTTATTGTCTTCTTGAATTGATTGCAAATACGATCATAAGAGTTTGTGGCAATTATATTAGTGTTTTTTTTCTATAAATTTAAAGTAAGGTACCGAAGAAAAATGGAGCAGTGTATATAGCGAAAGACTTTTTTTGGGAAGCTGAACTTGTACACGAAGACAAGCGAAACCGTCTGTTGCCTTTTAACGCAGAATGTTTGTTCATCATAAATTGCCCTTAGTGCAGTTTGAGTATTAATTTTTTTGCTTTATTATTAAAAATTCAAATCTTTATATCGTATTTATTCGAAATCACGTATCCGGCCGGATACTCGTTTCTTATCCAGTATTCGACCGGATAATGATAGCACATTAAGAAGTGCATAATTTTTAAAGTGTGTATAATTAAAGTAAGAATTAAAGAATTAAAGTAAGTAATTATGTTAATATTAAAGATAAGTGACATAATGTAATAATGGTAAATTTTGTAATAA
Source organism: Octodonta nipae (assembly GCA_034190945.1). Taxonomy (NCBI): domain Eukaryota; kingdom Metazoa; phylum Arthropoda; class Insecta; order Coleoptera; family Chrysomelidae; genus Octodonta; species Octodonta nipae. The sequence goes on from CM067221.1 coordinate 98,243,022, forward strand.
GACAGAGTTTTTCCCTAGTGTAATTCTATTGAACTTTGTACAATTAAATAATCGTATTATTATGTTTAACATTATTAATCTTAATGTTCAACCAACTGTATGAATAAACTAAAATAAATAAGTGTAAGTTTGTAATTAGTTTTATTAGTTAATTCATCAATATAACTTGATTTGTAACAAAATAGTGACAATTATTTCAATTCTTCTGACATTTATATCCCTTACTAAGAATGATACTACAAGGAAAGAGAAACACATACAGGGAGATAAATAGAGACGGGAAGTATATTTCGTAAGAAGCTTTCACTGCTCAGTATTAACTGAGAACCGCTCTTTTCTATTTCTTTATTTATTTAAATATATACGGGCAAAAGCTCTCATACATAAGTTATACAAAACAGACGTGACAACGCATATATGAAGGAAAATAATATAATAATGACAAAAATAAAATAAAACCTTGCAAGGGCTGCCACAGAGCTAAACCCTTTTGGTATCTAGGATATCTGGGGTCTAATGTGTCTAGTGTGCTGCCATACACTGTATGGTCAAGTCGGGGATATTAAATAATATTATTAACGTCGGTGGCAGGGTGCTGAGGAGGCGGGACCCTATCGTCCAAAGAGCTATAGCCCAAGAACCAGAAGAATCGCAACAACACTCACTAATACAGTCACAGCAACAACGTGACCGTCACCAAACGAGTCAAACGAGAACGAGAACTCCACCGCAGAGAGTGTTGTGCAGGATCAACAGCCAGCGCTCACCCAAGCGGGATTGATAAGTCAGCGCATGAAATGGACTAACGCCATGAATAAATTTATGCCCACGTTTTACAGAGTGACTAACCTTGGCCAGGACAAGACTGGATATCGCCAAATACTGCATAGAAATAAGAGCAATATAATATAAGAATCTGAAGAAACCAGTTAGTCTATAGTAATTAGGATGAAGAGAGAAGTAAAAGTAAAAAAATATTTCCTAAGAGTATATCTTCAAACAATTGTATCCAGATCACCCTGACAGGGTTACCACAATTCAAATACAATGCGTGTTTAACAAAACTATTTAACTATTAAAATTGGTAGACAGAGTTTTTATTTTTCAATATCAAGTTGATTACAATTTGACACAAGTACTGTTAGTGGCAAGTTATTCCAATTTCTAAATAATCTAACAGAACAACAATTAATGAGGTAAATCAAATTATATGAATTTCCAGAAGTTCCCGATTACGTATATTATAAGGAACATTTCTACATATAAATAACAAAACGGTGACAGATTTAAAGATTTTAATTTGATAGCTTGTACAAGGCGATCAAATTTAGCAGCAGAAGATCAATCCTAACATCTTATGAGCTTTAGAGGTACCCATATAAAGATAAGTATCGAGTTTCAAAGCATTTTCATGTAAAATTCCTAGATCCTTGACTGATGAGTCTCTTTTCCAGAGATATCTGAATAAATTTTAGTTATAAATAACATCTGAAAAAGATGAATCAGAGAACATAACTTCTTGGATGATGTAATTGATAAATTCTTACACAGAATACTTAGGACACTGATTCGTGTGTAGAGTTGTAGCAAAAAATATATTTTGGGTAAGAACTAAGCAATTAATTTGCCATAAAATTGGACTTCAAGAAAAATCTTGAAAACTCTATTAGTTGCCGAGATATCGCTTTGTCCGATGTGGCTTAAGTTAAGCTACGTCGGAAATTAGCGTTAAAAATGGCCATATTCCGGATTTAGTGATAAGAATTGTCCGATGTGGCTTAATAGACATAAGGAATTGATACTTTCTAATTTTCGTTTACACTTTTTCGAGGAATGAGGAATTTTTGATATGTTTCCTTTTAAGAAAATACATAATGAGTTGTAATAACTTATTAATAACATATTGAAACATGCTGAGAAACATTATTAAACCACCATCTTATTAGCTGCTTATATTTATCAACTTGGGGGCAATCTTATCAGAAGATCAGATAGGAACGAAATTCCAATAAACGTTCTCGTAAATACAAGTAAGTAGATTTTAATTTCGGTAAACATTTGCTTTTATTACTATACCAAATACCTCGATACGAAATTGCGACATAAACTATTTTTGTCATTACATTCTCGCGAGGAATATGATTTACATTAGTCGCTATAAATAATGGATTTTATTGAAACATGGAATATTAAGACTGAATTGGGATCCAATCGATGATAATTCAGTTGACAATTCATAAGTTTATATTAATGAACTTGGTAACAACATGGGCATATTTTATTACCAAATATGTAAATCTTTCTGTGTCACCATTTTCTATGTGGCAATACCTGAAATATAAATATCCAAAACTCTTTTTATACTAGGTGGCACTTTGAAAATTTTCAGAATATATATTTACGATATACGAAAATTCTTCAACTACTTTCGACAATATCTAGGGTATCCCCTAGATATTATGCAAAGTAGTAAAATGATGTATTAACTGATCCGCCTTGACTTACCACCATACCCCCAACCACCCCAACTCAGTAGGGGGTAAATAGCATTCCTCCAATTGTGGCATTTTATCCTAAAACTTTCAATAAAGCTACACGTGATCAAGTAATTTTGGGTAATTAAGGAAAATGTTATAAAATGTATTAGTTTATTATCAAATAATATATCAATGCTGAAAATGTTTCCCTTATTTAAGAGACCAGAATACAGCTTATCTGGAAACTCTTGACGCACATTTGCAAATTTATCTTTGTTAATAGCTAAATATTCCTGAATTGTTCTTTGATGCAGTTATTCTGTTGACTGAGATTGCACTTAAAATAAACTGTTGTTTTTGAAACATGTGACTACAAAAATCCAGTGAAATTATATCCGCGATCTAGGTGGTCCACTGAGTAGCTTAGTAGTCAACTAACTACTGCCTAACCGAAAGAAATGTAATAAATCCTGGTAAAAAACAACATTTCCTATTAAATTGATCTGACCTACTAATCAGTGATCTATAAGAAGATAGATAGACATATCGAATAAGCCGACGTACATTTCTCCATTTAAATTTCGCTGTATTAATGAAGCAACAATAAAAGATTTTCCAATACACCAAGTTAAAAGATAAATTTTCTGACCGTACTGCGAATAAACGTCTCTCTAAATTCGTTTGGGTTTCCATCACTCCAATAACGGAATTTTATTTATTAATGCACCCGTTTCTAAGTTATAGAATAATTCTGGCAATCATAATTTGGATTTGCATTTTATAAAAATAAAACTTATTCAACTTGAAAACCGCTACTTATGGATTCGCTTGATATTCCTGTCGCTATAGCTATCTTACTAGTCGATAAATCTTTGTTTTATCCCAGTCTATCCTATGACTGCCTGTGCTGGTTAGTACATGATTGGCGAAATTTGATTGGTTCACATGTCTTCTGGAAAAGTTATATTGATGTTATTTTTTCCTCACTTCTAAAGGTCTTGAAGTTTCACCGGTTTAAGAATAGCCACAGTCACATAAAACCATAATACACTGTACACACAATTTTTGGTGCACCTTCAATAGACCTTCATTTGGACTGGAGAAATCTATTGCTAACAGATCAGAAAAACGTTACTCTCAGTATCAAGTGATCGCCAAAAGAAAATTGTCACTGTAAAATTTTTGACAAACCACAAAATCAAAATGAAAACAAAATTTTTCATGTATGTACAGGAATACTGGTTGATCATTTTGTAGAAATCTTTTTTTCTTAGAATAACTGTGAGTAAGACTATCTGTACAGATAGCCAGTAATCCGAGCAATTTTACGAAACTGCCTAATCCACTTTTGTTCTGCATATACAATTTTTAAATACTTATTTGTTGCAGGAAAAAATTGAGGAGAGAAAACCCAATGAATAGGCAAAATATTTCAAGACCTCCTCCACAATCGTTTCGAAATATCTTACAAATAGAAGGTATACGTATATTTGTTCTTGCACAATAATAAGTATTCTAATTTTCTTAGGGCGTTAAAAACTTAATATATCAAGCTCCTTTTTATGTGTGGTTTATAGCATATCGTTCAAACAACTCAAACTGTTTGACATAAAATTAGATACTTAAATTACCATTTTTGGAATCTCTGATAGGTGAGACCGAAAATGAAAACATCCCATCAACAGATTTTTCTGCAATGTCTGCAAAAATTGGAATACTTGAAGAATTTCTAGAGAGCGTTTAGTGATTAAATTATTTTGTTAAAAAGAGATATCGAATATCTCTTTATAACATAGTTTTTAATAAATTAAACGTTGTCCTGTGTGAATTTGCTGAACGCTGGAAGTAATGCCTCAACTTCCGTTGACCAATTTACGAAAACATCATTTGTGCTTTGTCTCGCGAATTTTCATCAATGTTCCTGGACAAATTTGGCTTCTCCAAGTTAAAAAATTATTCGGATGAAAAATTTTATTGCCAAGAAATTAAATGTGATCATCTCTTGTTCGGAATACTTTTTTATTGATCCATATACAGCTACAACTAGAATTGGCACTCAAGCTGTTGTATTGGGGAAACAAAAATGAGTTTCTTTGCATTTACCGGTAATAGACCGTCAGATAGTCAGAGATTTTGGTTCACAACTTTCTCGCTTCTGCCTCGAAGCGGGTTGAAAAGTGTTGTTATTGTTGACTACAAACAGGTGAAATTTGCGATAACTGGTTTTAAATAAATGTTGGGTTTATGTTTTTTACGTTAACCACTTCCTTCTGACTACCCATAAAACTCGTTTCTGGCGATAAGACGGTGCCCGTTAGTAACTAGGGAATGAGAGGGTCCCTGGCCCTCGAGCATGACTTGTAAAAACATTACACAAGTAGCTCGCTAGACCCACTTTCCTTTGGGATTGAGCGCAAGGGTACGAGGCCGACTTATTCAGCCTTTAATAGAAGTAGTCGTCAGACCTAGTGAGGGGTAACACTTCAGATTTTGGAGTGCTGACACTTCAACTCATGCACGGCTCAGTGTGTCAATGCAGTCTCGTGGCACAATTGTGTCATATGATATAGCACGAAGAGTTGACAGTTGCCGAACAAAGTCTTATTAGTCTTATTGGTCTTTTCAGGAACAGTATAGGTTAACAACACATAAACCTTATACAAAATTTATTTTCTTACAACAAACAAAAACATTCGCAAATAAAAAACTATAGTTTAAACTATATACCTTGAATACAGGCAACAATGTTTACGCATACTTTAAATACGGGTTGTCTTAAGCCTAACATTCAGTAAATCATTAATTTTATAAAAACGAGTTGATTGAATTGAGCCTTTTAAGTTCTCATATTTTCTAGTCGTTGAAATTAAACGTTTATTCAATATATTTAATTAAAGACAAAATATTAGAATATAAATTCAAGGTAAAACATTCATTATTATTATTGATTTATTTATTTTATTACTAAGATTTTTGAAAAAAAAAGTTTAAGCAAATCAAAGGGAATAAACTTGGATAATGATTAATTTTAAATTTTGTTGCTGATGTTACATTTATAAAATACTTTCCTTATTGTTCAAGTATAATAAAATAAAGTAAAATAAATTTAAACATGTTTTCTGGTATAACCAAATATCCTAGATAACAATGTTATTTGTTATTTCATGTGCCATAATAACAATAGAACATCGAGCTACACTGATAAATCTTGAGATACACAGTTTGAGTTAAACAATGCCGAGAGAGATGGTGTTTTCGTTTAAAGCGCTCGATCTGCACTGCTCCTTTCGACTAGCACTTGCAGCTTGTAGGCCTTTTAGCACACTTGGTACAAGACGCAACACAGTAACACACGACCGGTTCGATGCCGGCACAGGTGTCATATAACACGTAAACGAGCTTGGGTTGATAATTGGCGATACATATGACTCAATTTTATTCGTCTTGCTAGGCACAATATATGACTATATATAAACAAGAAATAAATGATTTTTTACAATGTTTCATTTTTAAATTTATGAATATATTATCTAATACTAAATAAAAAATATTACTAATTTAATGGGGCGCGACCTAGTATTCGAGACGAGAACCCTTTGCCAACCTCTTGCCTGTTACTCCTAAAACTGGGCCAAAGCGTCCCACACCTACACCTCGAAACCGGATGTAAGTCTTGTCCAGAAAAGTAAAAGAGTTGTAGGAAGTCGAACTCGTCCACCATCGGCGTGGACATCTTAAAGAACCAGGGTGTTCGTGAGTTTTCAAAATGGAAAGTGCGGGTGGAGAGAAGTCCCCACTAGTTGAGGTTACCATTCTGGGTTGGCCTCGCCCGGCAATGGCTTTAGCTAGATTGTACCCCCTGGGTGGATGGTCAGGCCTCGTTGGTCGGTCCTAGGATGTATTCACCCTTGTAGCATGGGAAGGTAGACGACGGCCGTTTGAGGTGCCGGACTGGAGGTCCCGTGCCTGGCGGAAATGACCAGTCTAGAATCCGAGGCAAATCCTACCTTACTCCACACTTGCACTCTCAAACCGTGCTTGGCGCGTATGCACATTAGAGAGATATTAGAGTTTTGATCAACAAATTCAGGTCAAATTTTATTTTCTACAGAATCTCAACTACAGGGTCTTTGGAAAGAACCATGAAAAGTAGACCAATGATTTAATGTTGATTAAATAACTCAAATTGCATTTATAAAATTCATTGAGAATGTAATAAGATGTATATTGGAGATATATCTACGTCTCTAAATATGCGAATTAATGAACACAAATTTAATTAAGGAAGCAACATTTGAAATGTCAAAGATTATTAAGATGCTTGGGACATTAGTTATAAAATGCTGAAATTTCAGCTGTATTACAAAACAAAGAACAGAGTTCGCTTTAAAGTTATTAAATGAAGAAATTGGAGAGGTATTATTCCCATGGAATTTATTATTTTCAAAAATAAAACTAGTAATGGCCGCGTTTTTGGCAAATTATAAAATCCGTCAAGGAATGCCAGAAAAAGTTCTGAAGATAACTGTTTTATATTTTTCCAGCTTGAAAACAACTTTCTTATTTTCATATGATCTTTGGAACTTTTTACTGCTACGCTGAATATGTTAAATTGCAATGAATTGCGTCACTTATATATTTTAAAAGATTTTAAGTTGCAAAAAAAGGTAACTTTCCCTCTCTCTTTGTCTTTGTCGAGATCTGGGTATGAATTACACCCTGCAACGTTTGTGATGTTATTTCATAAATAGAGAAACGGTTTTAACAATAGTTATCGTATACTCTCTTCGAGATGTCATTCTTTTGTACGCAACACAATATATATAACATATATTGTTTCTGGTTAGGGAACCTTTATCAGATGCGCTTCCCACAATTGAATGTCACCGCGAACACTTCTTTGTGTATTTGATACATTTCGTTAAATTTGAAGACGCGAGATGTACTTAGGATTTTCGGGGAAACTAGCACATAAAGTTTCCGAATCTGGAGCCGTACCATGTAATTGCTGTTACCCGTAATTCCTAGGCTAGAATGCCACGATGAAATTTTCAGGTTAACTTCACCTGTCAGAGATATTGAATTCTCTCTTCAAGGTTTCATTCTTTTGTACGCTAGACAATATATATAAAATATATTGTTTCTGGTTAGGGAACCTTCATCAGTTGCGCTTCCCACAATTGAATGTTCTCTCGAACACTTCTATATGTAGTTGATACATTTCGTTAAATTTGAAGAGGCGAGATGTAAAGACCGACATCTAGGAACCTCTATGTGCTAGTTTCCCCGAAAATCCTAGATGTCGGTTTTTACATCTCGCGTCTTCAAATTTAACGAAATGTATCAAATACATAAAGAAGTGTTCGAGAGGACATTCAATTGTGGGAAGCGCAACTGATGAAGATTCCCTAACCAGAAACAATATATATTATATATATTGTCTTGCTACTTTCCCCGAAAATCCTAGATGTCGGTGTTTACATCTCGCGTCTTCAAATAGTTATCACCATTTTGATTGATTGAGTTTCTTAAATAAAATTGGCACATAAATATGTTTTGAATAACCGACGATCCCATTAAATTCTCCAACCGAATAAGCTGACTACAGTAATCGCTATGAATAATAGTTTTTATAGAATCAGGAAGTACTGAGACAATAAACCCGAGCGCGGCAGACGATATTTCTAAGTTTACAAAACATAAACTTACATTAATGAACCTCGAAGCACCGTAGTAATATCATTTTATCAACCGACATAAACCTTTATATCTCGTTATTTCCTATATTGCAACACCTAAAGTATTAACGTCCACATTTCTTGTAAAAACATATTCAAAGAATTTCCACTCAGTTGTAGGAATAATAATAAATTTGGTCAGACATGTATAATTTAAAAAACTGCAAACTCGGAATTAACAACTTGTGTTGTTAAGTTTTTATTTTGAACTACTCTTTTTAAAGCCACATATTTTACTGTATTGAAATGGTTAGATAAAAATAAAGTAAACTCAGTCATTAAGCTAGAAATTTTAGAGACTTTAAAGTTTAGCTTATATAAAAACTACTTTCAGTTTAATGGCTCACTCTTCAGAAGGAAAGGCGGTTTAATTATGGAGAACCCATTAAGCCCCTCTCGCAATGGGAATTTTCATGGATAACTAAGAAAATAAAATTCACAATCACCTTGCTTAGCGAAATTTCATTAGGCATGGATATATGAGGTTATATCTTGCTTCGTACTCTTAGACAGTTAATTGGACACTTTTATTGACTATATCAATAAGTCTAAAATAACAGTGAGTTTACAGTAGGATTAGAATCGTATAATTTTTTGTGGATAGGGAAGACTTCTTGGAAAAAAGAGGAACTTTCCAACGAAGGTCTTACAGCAAGCACGTCAAATTTCATTACTGTTGCCAACAACCGTGGAATTACCCTAACAGAATTAAGTAAAATTTCGTTTTGCCTAATTGTTTCGCATAACACAGGATATCTAGACGATATCTAGTAATTTATGGCAAAATAAAGAGATACTAGTAAATGTATTTTAATGTAGTACAACCAATATACCGAAAACTCTGTAATAAATCTACCTTGACCTGCCCACAATTGCTAGGCGGCTGCCCGTCACCGGGAACATCTCTGAGTGTGGGTATGATAATAAAACACAAAATTTATTGTTATTCAGGGCTCCAATTAGTTAAAACACCTGTAAGTAAACATACCAAAAAACCAACCAACAAAGAGTATGAGGTTGTGATGTTGTTTCAAACCGGTTATATCAAAACTGTATATATTCCTTCTAAATTAACTGGCTTTGGTTCTCAAAAAATTGTTCAAAAATTTCTTACCAATCGATAGGTTGAGTATAAAAAAATACGCAAAAAGTAAACAAATGAGAGTTTAATAAAAAAATTTTTTATGATATAAAAAAATGATAAGAAAAAGAAATATTCTCACTGATAGCTGTATTTGAAATATCGAATATACCCACTGGAGACACAGTAGAGAAAATTAATATATTTACAAAAAGACAAATGTGAAATTTAACAAAAAAATTTATCAAATATCATTTCTATATTTAAAGTGACATGTCCAGAGAAAGATACCGGTATAAACTGTAAACAGAGATATCTTACCTTTATATAATGTTTTTCAGGAATTTCTTACTATCAGATATACATCAAAACTGTTATTTGTAGTGGATTTTAAGAATATACTGTATTCCCTGAAACTCAAAATTACATATCTGCCATCAAAGAAAACGTACTTCATCCACCAATGGCTGTACCTTAAGCGAATCCCATATGCTTAACTGCTAATTAGCCATTTGATGAATGGTTAACCCAACGTGTATGAGGTCGGGTATCTCATACCCGCTGATTTGTAAATCACTAAATATTTCTTAACTGTACGATTCCTGGCATTCGACAGGCACAGTAACTGGAGGGGGTGGTGTTAAGTAACAGTAACTGTACTGCGCTGGCGACATAGTGAGCTACAGGTGCGCAAACATAAAGCGGGTACGTCATACTCGATCTCTCAGGCAGTGTAAGTATTTTGTGTTTTGGTTTTGTTTGAATTTTATGCGTATATTACTCATATTTCGTTGTTTGTGGTTGTGTTAACTTCAAAAATTTTAGAAGAATTTTCCAGTGATGAAAGTGGCGAATCAGGGAGTGATGGAGAAATTGATCACTGCTCTAAGCGTAGCGAGGAAAGTGATTGGGAACAGAATGCAGATTCTGATGTAAAGGGCGGCCCCGGTCACATTCTACAGTCGAAAGTGAACTGTCTACTTATGAGGTACGTTGATTCTAACTAAATGGCGAAAATTCTGTCATCGAACAAACACCCGCACAAGATCGGAAAATATTATCTGAGATCAACCTGGTGTAACAGGTGCAGCTAATATTGCCCAAACACAATATGGATGTTGGACACTTTTCATTGCAGATCCTATGTTGAATAATATACTTTTCTATACAAATAATGTAATAACCAATCTGAGGATTTTGTGTCGCCTTGGGAATAACAGGAGCACATGAAAAACATTACGTTGGAAGAGATGAAGTAGTTTTTGGGACTTCTATATTTAGCAAGTTTGAGTCGCTCTAATGGACAAAATCTAAATGATTTGTGGCATATTTTTAGATGTACAATGAATCTATAGCAGTTCTATTTTCTGCAGAATTGTCTTCTGATCCGATGTTGTTTTTACCTTATGTCGAAGCTAAATTATTTAAGCAGATTGATTTTTTCAGTTTGTGTGCACAATTGATCTCAATTTCCCAAATTTTTAGATATTAAGTCATAGTTTCAAAATCTTGTTGATTCGTTCGTAAAAAATTCAGCAAAGTTTTATATAGAAATATAAATACTTTTATAACTAGAACTGGTTTATTTTATAATATCACCTACTTTCCCTAACTTTAAATAATATATTACAGTAATAAGTGTTATTCTAAAGATATTTTAGTTATCAAAATCGACAATTCTATATTAGGGTATGTCATACCCACCTCATAGCTGGTGTAACAATTTTTCACTTCATTCACGCCGGGTTAAACCTTCCAAGAGTGCTTCAGAACATAAATTCCTCTGTAACGCCACAAGTCAAACTCTTCGGTTACATATCATAAGAAAAACAGTTCCAAAATACTCTAAATAAGCAGTTAACCAGCACAAGTTCCACCGATAGCTCCAACATAAGATAATGACTCCAATTAACAGGCCTAATTACATATAATATGGCTCCACCATAAGACCCTTAAATATAAAAAAGACGACTGGTCTATATCGACAAAAATGGCCACGCTTACCTTTCTAAAAAGGGTTATTCTCTAATCTGAGACTTTTCAAACCATCGCACCTACTTTTAGGTAATTGCAATGCCCGGGATATGCAATCCAACCACTATCCTATAAATGTGTACAACATAGGCGCCTCATTCTGGACAACACCATTAATTACATATATTCGACAATTCGCGTTTTAACGTTTGCCTTTCGAAATTCCAACGAGAAGAGAAAGTGACCTGCGCCGCACTTTTGCTTGAGAACGGAAACCTCCCCTCCTAAACTTATGACTGTAGAGGTTGATAGAATAATTCGATGAAACTAATGGACTTTATCGGCTTCAATTTTTCACACGTTACAAGTGTAGGGCACTTGTATTGTATTAAAATTAAAATGATTTTTGTAAAATTTGATCAACTCTTGTTTGAAATCATTTCTGCGCTCTTCGTATACAGCCACTCTACTGACTGAATCAGTTGCAATTGGTGAAACTTACTCCCAATACTTGTTATTTTTCTTATAGCAGATAAACATTAGTATTGACCTATGTAAATAATCTTATGTTTCCTTTATGTCTACTATCTCTCTCTCTCTCTCTCTCTTTCCCTCTAGTCCTTTCCCTTTGACTGTCATGACTAGAACAAGGTGAGTCCGAAAGCTACAGTCAATAATTTCTCAAAAATTATTAAACAATATTTATCTAAATCAAACAATTTAGGTACTACCTTATACCGTTTTAAATATATTTTACATTATTAGTTCGCTAAAATTATTATTATTATTATTGCACAAAACCTCAGAATAAAAACGCCGTCAAAGAGAAGTACCGAAACTTCCAGTATCGTACCAGAGAGAACACAGGTAATCGAGAGTAACTGAGATGGATTGTTAATGACGTAAAGTAGTAGTAAGGAGAGGTGCATCAATTGTTGGCGAAGATGCAAATCAGGGTTGCAATAGTCTCTTGAAGAGTCCATAGTCTAAAAAAAGAGGTATAACATTTATTGTGAATGTTAGGTGTAGAAATAAAACAGATTATTTTCTGGATTAAATTTTGTGATTTGAACCATCAGAAAATTTATAACAACATCTTTTTTTCGAAATTTGTTCGGTTATTGGATTTGGAATATATACTATATAAGGAAATTAGCTAAATTAATATTTGTTACATTATTAACATCTATAAATTCTTATTACTGTCACACTTGATCAACCTTTATTTATCTTCTGAAAAATAGTGGGTGAGGCTGACTGAAATACTTTATTCTATTTTTTATTCTACTTTCTTCTAAATGATCTTCTTATACTTTCAAATTATTAGTATTAGAATCCGAAAATTTATTTTACACCCTTCATTAATATCAATTAATTTTTTAACTTACAAATTGGAGACATTCAAATTGTCATCCCACTTTCTATTTTTTATTGTCAGGATCTCTTATATATATATATATATATATATATATATATATATATATATATATATATATATATACGGGAATTTATAATTATCAATTTATATTATTCCAAGCATTTTTAGAATTAATGATGGGCCATCTTAACCAACAAATTAACAAAACTAACATCAGTCACTGTAAATTTAATATATAAATAATAATATATATATGAAGTGGATCAGTTCAGTATAGTGTGCCAAGTTACTACGTCGTATGTTCCATTCTTAGTTCTATCCCAAAAGGCATGTTAGTAGTCAATTTGTCTTTCAGGCGCCGCACTGTTGGCCAGAATTTCGTAAAACACTGAAAAATGTCCAAACTAACAAATATATTAAATTGTAACATGTAATTATTTTAAAAATAAGTTAAATTCAATTGTAAAGAACTTAAATGACCCCGCATATAAATAACATGAGATTATGGTACCAAATTGGGAATCAGTGTTATTTCGATAGCTTTACCCCCGAAGGGAAAATTGTAAAACTTTTTCAAGTTCTTGAATTTTTGTTAGAATCAAGATCAATATGTCAAAAACGGAGAAAAATTATAAAATTGGGATTAATATTTTTTTCCAGAACGCTTAGAGAACTTATATTCTAGAATAAATGAACCTTTTGAATAAAGAAAAAACTGTTTCGATAATTTTTGCATTTAAAGTAAGAAAAACATTTATTGTTCCTCTTAACATTTTATAGTTCCAAAACAGTGATGCACCAGAGTCCCAATGAGAGTTTTAGGGGTTTAGACCCTCCACTTTCCGACCCTGGAATTTTTAAAATAATAAATGCAAAAAAGTTTTTCGAAAAAACTGAGTAAATAAAAAAACAACAAAAGCTACCGTTTAGTTTATATTTTTTTCTCGCCGCAAAATAATTTTTGCTAAACCATTGTTCCAAACAAATGTACTAATTAGTTTACCACTGTCGAGCTCCTCCCTTTACAGGATACCCAACGGTTTTAAAAACACCTTTACAAAATAACGAAAAAACCGTAAAAAAATTCGAAGTGATTGATTTAAGTATAAACGAGCGTTTTGCGAAACATTTATTTAAAAGACGATAATTTAATAACAATTACGGAAAAAACAATAATAACATACCTTTAGTTATTTGTGGCAACCTCTATTAAACTTTCGAGACTGGCATTCCCTATATCTCCTATACTCCTAGTTGCGTGCCTACTGAGCTTCTGTGGTAAACTGTCCTATTGGTATATCTGCTTATTACTTTTTAATACCTAAAACCTCACAAGCCATATTGAACTTGCTAAAAAAACATTTGAAAATGTTAAATTGACAAAGAACATGTTATTTTTTTTATAATCTAAGCCTAATTATATTTCAAATATTGTCAACTTTACTCTACTGTCCATCTTTATCGAACATAAAGTAAAATTTACTTTGGTTTGCTACACATTTTAAAAATTAAGGCTTATGACACTTTTGTGACATTTCTCGAGCCTCATTGCTTTAAAGTTGACTATATTATGTAAAATGTCCTTGGGTGCAACATCTTGCTAGCGTAATAAATACTTTACTCCTAAATCGGCCCGACTTAACAAAAGTTATTTGTTTGAGAATAAAGCCTATGCAGTGAAGAACTTAACAGCATTAACAAAAACGTGTAGCTCAATGAAGCTTTTGAAATATTTCTCATATTATATCAAGCTAAACAGTTTACTTTTTGCTTTTATACACATTCAATAAATAATTAGTTATTTCCCCTAATTTCACAAAGAATTCTTAAAAAATTGTATGAGGTAAAAGTTTAAACTTACATTCATCTGGCACAAGCATAGCAAATGTCAAAAAAGAAAAGAAAAAAAAAACTGGGGCTGGAGGTAGAGTAAAGAAGTCACCTGCAAAACGAGCAGCTTCCAGCGATAAACCCAATCCGATAAAGAAGCCGGCGGCTGCGGGGACAGCAAAAAAAAACCGGCCAAAAAGACTAAGACTGCAACCAAACCTAAGAAAGTTGCCGCAGTGAAAAGAAGACTTCGACTCCGAAATTCACCCCATCGACAACAACTACATCATCAGTTTCGCTTGTATCTAAAGCGAAGTCTCCTTCGAAAGCAAGAAAAACAGTAAAGGTGCCCCTACAAAAAAAACGAAAGCTCCAAAACCGACAACAGCAAAATCTGTGGCATCCCCGAAGGCGCAGAAAGCAGCATCTCCCAACAAGAATAAATAAATAGAAAACAATTCATCGACAAGATTTACTTATATATTGTCTTAAACTCGACCAATTGGTTTAAACAAAATTAGTTAAACGATAAGAATTTAATTGACTAATGTTTGTCAAACTAGCGTGTGTCAACAGGAAAGCTGATTGAAATATTTCGTCTGTTTTTGTAAGTTTCATGGTCTACTTAATAGCTATTAAGATAATACACATTGAAGCGTCTTTATTATTGAAAACAGACTTTTTCATTGCTTTTTGTACTTATTGCTATATGAAAACAACTGAACAATCAAAAAAAAACAAAAATTTAAGAAGTTTGTCCTGTTTTTTGCTTTTGGGGAAAAAGGTATATTATTGCACTTGCTTTCGAGAATATTCTTGAATAATGCGTTTTATCAGTTCTGACATACGGAGCCGAGAAGTGGAACCTAGTCGAATATTTCATAAAAACGTAAGAGTTACAGAAAGATTCTGGATTCGACAATTAAAGCTTAAAGAAAAAAATCTTGGATAAGAAACAACAATTCTTTGTTGACGTAGTAGCGCAGATGAAATGGAAATTTGACAACCAAGGGACAAGAGAGAAGGAAGGAAAATCACCACAATCATAAACTAAGGATTTCAGTCAGAGGTTTCAGGGGTCAGTCCCATACAAGATGAACGGATGTTGAAAAGAGAAGTGTCGGGGTGATGAGGATCCAAGAGGTTTAAGACAAATGCCAAAGAATTAGGGAAGCCTATGTCAGAAATGAACCAGTAAAAAAGGCTGAGGAGTTTATCTCCAATTTGATACAATTTGTCGTGATTTTATTTGTTCAATAGAGTTTAACTACTAAATTCAAATCTCATTTCACTAATCCATCTAATGTATATCCATTAAGAAGTTTTCTCTAAACGCAAACATTATTTCGTATAACATTTTTGCTATTCTTGTAGAGCATATATTAATAGTCATTTGGTCTGACAGCGAAAGGAAATGTAGCACTGCTGTCATCTTTTGTTTTGCATTGTTTCGTGAATATTTCAGTATAAAAACACAGAATACATTGTAATACATTATTGTAAACCTAAAGAATTGTTTTGTTGCTGTCAGCGAACATTAACAATGAAAGAAGTTCATTCTATTTTTATTTTTGGCTGCATTGTTACGTAAATATTGAGCAAGAGTTTACATACACTTAGAGTGCTAGTGCCCCAAAAATTTTTCCTTTTCAGTCAGCTGTCTTCGGGCGAAATAAATTATTTTTCCGTCTTTTATTCAACATCGGAATCCTTGATTTTCACTCTCGCGTCTAATGGTAAAATCCATTTAAACTAAACGACCGTGTCAGTTGTAAAACCTTTCAACCCGAAACATTTCGCAGCGAAAATGTACGCAATGCACGCGCTAATGCTGATTGTCAAGATTAGAACAAGTTGAGGGCAAAAGAGACAGACAAGAATTTCGCATTCAAGACATACATTCAGCACTGCAGGCACAGCCGTATTATGTCGAAAATGAGAACCTTCTTTCTCCAATGGCAGCACATTTAGCTAGCCACTAATGAACAGAGCTTTTTGTTCGAAAGAAAGGCGCAACCACATAGAATTAAAATTAATCAGTCTGATTGTAATTTTATTTGAGAGCTGAAAATTATTGTTATCGTTAAATGGAATGAGAATGATCTCACACAGTATTTTATCTTAATTGCAATTATTTTAATTGCTTTCGAGACTGTAATTAATTAGTCAATTTATTATTTTTTATAATACGATACTTTACTGTCCTTTCCTAAAATATGTACGCCTGGCAGCCAAAAGTCGACATACAAATTGTCATATTTTCGGAAAAAATAGTATTTTTCCTCTCAAGAAGAAACTAATAAAATATTTCAGGCGTTTAGTAATTGTTTAATTTGGCTGTTTTTAGTCGGACTGAACAATTTAATGCAGAGTATATGAAGCTATATTTTAAATAAAAATTATGTGATATGCTCCAGTTTAAATACTTGTGTAAAACTCAGGGAAAATCTTAAAATGAAATAAATTGCCTTTTTAAACCTTTGTTAACATACTAACAAATATACATACATATGTAAGTATCACATCTGCGTTAGACAAGAAGAGTGGTTTATTTGTTTGAAATAAAATTTTCCAAATATTAAAAATTAAAAATTTGTTAAAAATGTTCAAAATGAATATTTTGTCAACGGAACTTGAAGAAACTATTTACACGCAGTCAGAAAAACTAAAATTATTGCAAAAACAGTGAAAAAATCAGCAAAAATTTTTAATTTTATTTTTGAAGATCCCAATCTTATAAAAAATTTGCACAAAAATAACGATATATTGGAAAACAAAAATGTCCCACCTTCTATGTGTATACTTTTAAAATTGCAAAAATGTTTCTTTATGTGTTATCATCAATAGTGGTACTTTATAGTGTTCTTTTTCGAATTAAAGGTTAACTTAAAATTAACTGAATAATTAAAGTAGTATTCCGAACATGTTACATAAACAGATAGTTCTGTCAATCATCGAACGATGCATATTCGCATAATGGAGTATATTAAAAATTAAATTAAATTGAAAACTTAAATAATTGTACAATTCGTTGATTTTGTTTAAGTTAATGTTTTCCATTGCAAATTTTACAAGGAAAAAGGTAGTCAAGTTATTTTTTTCATATCCGTCGTAGTTTTCGAGAATAATACAAAACCCTGTTTTTTGGGGGTTTGGTGCAGTTCTCTCCTTCCTGCAAGTTTACGGTAAAAAGTAATTGCAGGATCGCCATCCAAAACATAAATGTTCTGTGCTAATTATCTGCCATCTCATTTTGCAGATTCAAGCAAAATTACAATGGACTACAGTGCAGAAACTCTTTGATACTGAGGGTTCCATTTTTAAATTCTTCTAGCAGAAGACCGTTGATGGAAAAACCTACTGCTAGAAGAACAAAAAAACATAACTCTCATTGGTGACACTAGTTCCTGACGGTTGTAACAACTCGATATGCTATTATCTAGAGGTACAGTCAATCAAAAACTCATGCTTGACATATATGTCGAGTTTAGAATGACGTTGAATTGGCATATTGTTAAAATTTTAATTTTTAGTGAACAATTAAAATACATAGTAATGTAGGATAGTGATTATCAAAGTATTATTATTCTCTGATGATGGTTAACTAATAAACAGTAATGTACGTAATAATCAAGAGACTAAGTGTTTGATTGACTGTACCCCAAGATAATAGAATATCGGATAACTCTCATCAAATCAATTGAAACACTGTGATTAATAACATAACTAGATTTGCTTATCTCTTAGAACATCTGTCAGGAAGAATTTTTGCACAGACAGTTACTAATATGGCCATTTTTTTCGAAATTGCCCTACTACACTGTTCCATTTTTGTATATGAAATATTTTTTTCTTCATTTTCTGAACCATATTTGAGGCATCTTTTAGTTTATTTTAATAATTTTATGGGGAAATAACAGCTCACTTGAGAAAAAAGGCAAGTTTTTTGTTCGATTTCGTGTATACTACCTCCACCAAAAATAGCTGCACTCAAACTATCTACACCTTGTATATAACTAAAAGTTAAAGTGTTTTGATAAAACCGAACAGCGCCTAAAAACCTTACTTTGACACTCATTCAGCCTGTGTTCAGATTAAGAGCTATTACTAGCTTAGAATTGCACTTAGTTACAACATTTTCCTATATCAGGAACACAACCTTGAAGAATTAGATAAATTGTTAAATAACATAAATAACAAAGAACTAACTATAAAATTTACCCCAGAAGTTGAACAAAATAACAAACTAACTTTCGTAGACATATTAATAATAATTTGGTCAAGTGCGAGTTGGACTCGCATACTTAGGGTTCCGTACCACCTTCAAGATTCGAATATTCCAGTTTTAGACATGCAGGGAATGAGTGCATTTTCTTATATTTACTTTTATATCTTTTAGATTTATAAAAAATATACACTTTGATTTTCCACACATAGACTTTTTATTTTATCTGCTTCAGGATTCGCTTGATTTTTATCACAATACATATGTATTTAAATTTCTAATTTGGCCCCCAAAAAGTACATTAGAGTTTTATTTTACTAAAAAACTTTCAGAGATGCCTTTTATAATCTACTGTCTGAGTTTTGAGGCTCTGTAAATTGGAAGAAAAAGGGGAAAATAGGTCAAAGTTTAAATTATAAATTATTAAAAATTAATAAATAACATATATTTTTCAAAATTTAAATAGTGTAATTTCTAAAGTGGGAATTAAGTCGATGTTTAATATTTTTGTTAATATCTTTTACACAAATGATTTAAAATCATGAAATATTTGTAATGAGCCTTTTATCTGATATATTACATGATGTGTTTGAAAATTGAATCTTTATTTTCCATTTAATTGTATAATTTGTCCCTAAAATTACTATAGGGGTTTTCTAATAATTCATTTTCCGTTTAATAGGTAATAGAATTAGGGATTTTTTTCATATTTCTCCTATAAACAAAAAAAATGAGGTCTTAGAGTTTGGGGAATAACGGGGAGAATGGGTAATTTTTTTAAAATAATCATTTTAAAAAAATTAAAAAAAAAAATTTTTATTCGTCATAATGAGCCCTGTTATTTGATACATTACATGACCCGTTAGAAACAATTATAATTTTTTATTTTCCATTTAAACCTATAATTTGCCCCCCAAAATGAATATTAGGGGTTTCTCCTTATTTCAGGTCAGGGGCTATACTTCCAGTTTTTCAAAAATTTGCAGCTTATGGTTTCGGAGATAAGGGGGGGAATATATTTTTGTTAATATCTTTTATTAATTTATTTTAAAAATATGGAAAAAATATATTTGTTTTCTTCATCATGAGCCCTTTCATTTCATATATAACATGATGCGTTAGAAACAATTTTAATTTTAATTTTCCATTTAATTCTATAATTTGCCCCCCAAAATAAATATTAGGGGTTTCTCCTAATTTTTCCAGTAAAGTTCAGGTGAGGGGCTATACCTCCATTTTTTTTAAATTTTCCAGCTTATGGTTTTGGAGATAAGGGGGGGGATGGGTAATTTTTTAAAATATTTTTGTTAATATCTTTTAATTAATTAATTTTAAAAATATGAAAAAAAAAATATTTGTTTTCGTCGTAATGAGCCCTTTCAATTGATATATAACATGATGGGTTAGAAACAATTTTAATTTTATATTTTCCATTTAATTCTGTAATTTGCCCCCCCAAAATTAAAAGTAGAAGTTTCTCTTTATTTTTCCAGTAAACTTCAGGTTAGAGCCTATAAATCTATTTTTTTCAAAACTTTACGTTTTATAGTTTCGGAGATAAGGGGGGAATGGGTAAATTCTGGTATATTTTCGTTAATATCTTTTTAAATAATTTTTTTTGAAATATGAAAAAAATATATTTGTGTTCCTCAGAATGAGACCATTCATTAGATGTATTACATGATGCGTTTGAATTTTTTTTTAATTTTAAATTTTCATTTAATTCTATAATTTGCCCCCCAAAATTAATAATAATGGTTTTTCCTTATTTTTTTTTGTAAAGTTTGGGCAACGTTCTATATTTCCTATTTTTTTCAAAATTTTAGGCTCAGTAGTTTAAGAGATCAGGCGTGGAACGGTCGATTTTTTTAATTTTTCCCCCAGAAGTACCCCTAACATTATTTTTTTTTCTTTTACGATATGTACTCCTGATTGGGTCACCAAACTATATATTGATACTAAATTTCAACCTCTTCCGTCCAGTAGTTTAGGAGATGTGGCAGAGGCAGAAATCCGGAGTGATATTATGAGGGTATCCGTATATTTTATATACGGAACCCTAACAAAAACAGAATCTTCATTCGAAACAGACCTTTATAGGAGACCAACTCATACTGACAGACTCCTAAAT
The DNA here is from genome assembly GCA_034190945.1 of Octodonta nipae. Classification (NCBI taxonomy): domain Eukaryota; kingdom Metazoa; phylum Arthropoda; class Insecta; order Coleoptera; family Chrysomelidae; genus Octodonta; species Octodonta nipae. The sequence goes on from CM067221.1 coordinate 98,263,856, forward strand.
TTTAATTCAAATCTTCCGAATACAGTAAAGAAAGGTGTTATTAAGTCCGTATATGATAGATCAACTGTTCTAATGATAACAAATTAAACAAATAAAAAACAATTATAAAAAATTTTCTTACTGTAAACAATTACCCCACTAAATTAATCAACAAAGAATTAAACAGACTTGAACAGAAAACAAACAATAGGAATCAACCTGGAACGTCTCTTAGTAACACTACTACTCAGGACAACCACATTGTAGTTACAACTATTCCATATATACAGGGTCTCTCAGAAAGATTAAAAAGAGGAGGCAACATATTTAATTTGAAGACGCGAGAGGACATTCTATTGTGGGAAGCGCAACTGACGAAGGTTCCCTAACCAGAAACAATATATATTATATATATTGTCTTGCGTACAAAGGAATAGCACCTCGAAAAGAGTAACAGATTTAATGTGAAAACTAACTAATATTCAAAACAAAACCAACCAACAAAACACAGAACTCAAAAACTGCATATACAAAATTCTTGGCGAATGCAATAAATTTTATATTGGAGAAACGTCGAGACCAATAAACTTACGAATTTATGAACACAAGAATAACATAAAAAAATGACAATTTGAAAAATCGAAAATTTGTGAACATGCTTGGAATCTTGGCCATAAAATACATTTTGGCAGTTCAACTATACTTCACAAAGGACAACATTACACAAAACGAAAAATAAAGGAGTCTGCGGTAATTCTTTTGAATGAAGGCGACTGACTGTATCGCTTCTACTTCTGTAGAATTCAATCGTATATGGTTACCGACAATTAAGGAAGAAATTAGTAATGGCCATCTCCTTTTAAACAATCCAATTTCGGGATAGTTCATAAGGTTTTAATTTTAATAGGATCATTGAAATAAAGGATTCTTTGATCACATTTTTGAAAAATCTTATATCAAAGTCGTACCTAGGAACGCAACTTATAAATTCTAAAAACAACTCTTTGAAGTTCTTCCAACTCGAAAGAGTCAACTAAGTGTCATATATCAAACTTTCATTTTGCATTTTATATTTTCAATATATGTTTAAATCCATGCAAAGCGAGGTCAGAATAAACCTGTAAACTTTTGATTTTTCTTTGAATATACAGATTTTTGTTTTGATTGTGATGTTATTTCCCAACAACAAATAAAATTAATATCGCCATTATTCACAACGTAATAATGTACTTGTTTTTCCAATACAATTCAGAGAATTTCTTTTAAACATATATTATGGAAAACTTAATATATTTACACAGTACATGAAATCATGGATGTAGAATACACACGAGTATTTGTTTTGCAACTGATAGTTTAAAGAAATCAACATATCATAACACAATATCAGCAGAAATGTCACCATTAATTAGAGAAATTGGTACTACAGCTATCAATTTGATTATGTTACAGTTTGTTAAAGCAAAATATAGTGTCCTGGATCTAATCAATATTAAGCTCTCATGTAAATACATCACAGAAATCGCTATAGCAAGGTATTCGCCTTCATAATTAATTAACGCCGATTTCGACATGTATATTCACCAGCTAGGTCGTTCAACAATGTAACATCTAAGGTGTATTCTTACTAAGGAACAAGATGTTTAATTATGTAATCACAATATATCAGTACTTATACGCAAGTCCTAACTTTATTTTGCAGTCAAACAATATTTTCTATAATTTTGCTATAAAATAATATAGACATTAATGGTTTTGAAAGAGGTTAAAGATAATTAAAAAGAGCGGCAGTAATTTGAGACTGAATGATGAAAGCGAAAGCTTCTTAGGAATTATACTTCCCGTCTCTTATTATCTTCTGTCTCTGTTTTTATTTCCTAGTTATGTTTCAGGAAAATTAAAATAATTGTCACTATTTTGTTATAACTCAAATATTAACCCTAATGTGTAACTTAATTCTTAATTTAAATTTCTATAAGTGCCAAATAAAACTTGTTGAATTATTATCTTGCAAGTTGAAGTCATATCTGATGAATTGTAAATGCGACAAAAAATTTAACAAAAGACGTATGAAATTAATGGGGTTCTTACTTACTTCTGACACATGTCAAGTCCGTAATGCAATATCTGGCAAAGAAAGAATTGGAGTTTTTATTAGAAAAGCAAATTTTGTGCGGGTTTTCTAAATTAATTGTATGTTATATTAGTTTATTTCCTATATTATTGATATTCTATAAAAGAAGAAACTAATAATGTATTTTACCTGGTCTCTGTTTCTTACACAGTGAACTGAATTGTATGGGTATTTCAAAATCAAGGTAATGTGGGGTGCCGGTGTCGGTGTATCCAGTTCATTTCCTTGCACATCTATTTTCATATTCTTATAACGTTTATTCAATAGTATATATACTGTAAATATCTTTAATCGTAATGAATCACAGTTAATGTTCAATGTAGCGCCAGTCGATGTAGAATATTTTTGGTCAAGGCGCCATCTGTTCCTGACTTATGGAACGTACGATTAATAACAACAACCAACGTTGATGATCAGTTTATTATTAATTATTAATTATTAAGATCATTAATTTAAATAATAACTATCCTATTATCTAAGTTGGACCAAATTACATATATATGCCAACTTTCATGAATATCGGTTGACTCGTTTTTGAGTTTATTCGGAACATACACAGTGACACGGATTTTTTAGATATTAAGAGATATCACAATAACTCCAAAAGGACATTTTGAAAAACTTGAAAAAACTCAAAAAAAATTAGTTCTCTGAAGCTCCATTTCAGTTTTTCCCACCGAGATCTACATTCCGCATTATTGAATAACTTTTGAATTTTGAAGATAAAGTACAGAACTTTGACGAAGTAATATACACCAGTCAATAGACATTTTTAAGTGAAATAAAATTCAAAACCAGATCGATTATATCATCTCGTAGATAATAGTTTATAAGATATATTTAACATAATTTTAACAGCAAACTCACATTAGTCGGTCGGTCGTCGGGCAAGATGGTCACGCTCTTACAGCGCTCCTAAAAATCTCTAAAACTTTCGGTTTATTCTAATCGTCCCGGAAAAAACTAAATACTAAATAAAGTAACGTATAAATTGTAAGTGTGTGTTTAAAAAAAATCACCTTAGTGAAATCCATCAATGATTTATTAATAAAATCAATCTGTTCATTATATATGCCTTACAAAGTCTACTCTTTTAAAACATTCAATCGGTTGAAGGGACGAACGCAATAATCTTACGGGCCCAAAAGGGCTGCGGGTACGTACAACGGTATATTTGTGCTCGAAGTGTACAACATCTGTGAAACAACTGTATTGAGAACAATTGTCTGCTCGGACCTAAAATTGTGAACAAACTAAGAAATGCCATACGAAAATTTATTGGTGTGTTAATTAAGTTTTATCATTATAATGGCGAGTGACACAGACTCATGTGAATCGTGCCTTGACAATTTTATAGTGAAAACGAAGTTTGTAGCATGTAAGCTTTGCAAACTTAAGTTTCACTTTGGATGTGTAGCCATTAAGGAATCATGGCAAAAGCTCATAGTGGAAAATACCAACATCTTCTGGTTTTGTGACGGATGTAAATTGAAGTGCACGGAGTTTGTAGAAGAAGTCATCAAACCAAAACCTAACGCTGAAACCTTGTTGGCGAAAGAAATTGATTATTTAAAAAAGAAATCTTACTGAAAGACCAACTCTTAGCTGAGAAAAATTACTCTAGCGATTTGCAAAAAGGGCTTATTAGCAACTTTGAGGAAAAAATTGCTACTTGCACGTGTAACAATATCAAAGATGGTCCCGGGCAAAAAAGTGAAAGCTGTAAGCAGATGGTGCCCATACAACAGGGAAACAGTACTGCAAAGACGTATGCAACAACAGTTGCCGCCAATCCTGGGCCATCAACCGCAAAAACGCCATACGTCAACAGAAATTCCGACACCACCAATCATAAAAAAAACAAAAAATGGGAACCCCAAGGCTCTCGTGACAAACAGTAGCGTAAATACGGCCGTCTTACAAGCCACCCAGCTGCAGGTCATGAAAGAAATTCAAAATCTTGAAAGTCCTATGCAGGACTTAACCGGTAGAGATGGTTTTGTTAAGCCCAGAAATCGAAGCAAAAGATCACGAAAATTCTTGGTTGGGAAACACGAAACTAACAAAAGTGTAGAGGGGGTGCCTCAATCATTGTCTTTACATGTGTCTCGATTAAAACCAAATACCAAGCCAGAAGATTTGCAAAAGTTCTTAGCCCGAAACTTTCCAGAAGTTACCTGTGAGCCACATCAGTCTAAGCATCCGGATATCTATGCATCAGTAAAGGTAAATATATGGAAAGAAAATCTAGCTACTGCCTGGAAAAAAGAGATATGGCCTAGTGGTGCAGTCATTTCACATTTTTTTGCCAAGAAGAGGATGCCAAATCAGGAATTGGGTCCTCAATAATGACTACAAACAAATGTGCTATATACACCCCAACTGTAAATACTGCCAGTCCTGCTGGTGCGCGTAAACTTACTGTTTACTATCAGAATGTTCGAGGTCTAAGAACCAAAACTGAGAGTCTGTAGTAGTGTCCTATCTGAAGAGTATGATGTAATAGCTCTCACAGAGACCTGGCTATGTGATGGTATCTATAATCCCGAGCTATTTGATGAAAGGTATGCAGTCATAAGGAGAGACAGGAAAAGTCAAGAACTTACCAGAGGGGGTGGTGTCCTTTTTGCAATTAAAAAAGACATCTCTTATGAGGTAATAAACATTAACTGTGATAATGAAGCTATATTAATTAAAATCAAACTAAAAAAATCTTTTATATATGTATGTATTGTTTATATTAGACCTAATAGTAGTACTGATTACCTAGAAAAATTTTTAGATATATTTGAGAATATTCTATCCACTCTAGATCATAAGACTTTAATATTAGGTGATTTTAATCTGCCTAACTTTCAGTTAGGTTCAGATGATAAAAGTCTTCTGATGCAGCAATTCTTGAGCCTATATGAATTGCAACAGCTGAACTCAGTTAAAAATTTTATGAACAGGAACTTGGATTTGGTTATCTCTAACCTCGAAGTTGGAGTAAAACGGTCAGACAGTCCTCTTCTCAAAGAGGATGCTTATCATCCAGCACTAAATATCTCGTTATCATTGCAGAGAGAGCAAAAAGTGAGTCCCTTCCCGAAAAAGTACAAATACAATTTCGCTAAAGGCAATTTTCTCTTATTATTCAATCTTTTAAGCGATTGTGACTGGTCAGACGTACTAGCATGTGATGATGTTAATAAAAGTGTAAATAGCTTTTACTCAAACTTGTACAGATGTTTGGACGCATCTATTCCTAAGTACATAGTGAGAAACGCGTCGAAGTTTAGAAAGTATCCTCCCTGGTTCACATTCAATTTAGTGCAAATGATCAGAAAGAAAACCACCTACATGCTCTTAAAACGAGAGGTAAGGCAAGCTTATCAAATGTCAATGAGTACAGGTTATTGAGGTGTGATATTAAAAAACAGACCAGGACAGATTTTGAAAATTATAAAAAGACAATTGACAATAATATCAATAGAGATCCCAGTACCTTCTGGTCATTCTTTCGAGGCAAATCACATGATGGTTGTGTGCCACGGAGGATGACTTTGAATAACGTTAACTTGACCGATGAACAAAGCATTGCAGATGCCTTTGCACAATATTTTCATTCTGTGTTTGAACCAAGTACGATCGATCAGCAAGATCTTTATTATAGAGGGGGTTTTAGTTTTCCTGAAATAACTGATAATGACATTCTTTCCAGCATAAAAAGTTTGAAGCCCAAAAAAACAACTGGCCCTGATGATATACCACCATATATCTATAAGGGGTGTGCCGATCTGTTGGTTACTCCTCTAAAATATATCTTTAATCTAGCTCTAAAGCAGCGATGGTTTCCTGATAAGCAATTGTAACCCCAATCTTCAAAAAGGGGCGGAGGGAAAATATTCATGACTATCGACCTATCAGCTTATTAAACAGCTTAGCTAAAATATTTGAAAAAATTATATATAACTTCATACTTACCCACATAGCTGACAAAATTTCAAAATACCAACATGGTTTTCTTCCTAACAAGTCAACAGTTACAAATCTCTGTATCTTCTCTGAATATGTATCGGAGGCAATTCTAAACAAACAACAGCTGGATGTCATATACACAGATTGTGCGAATGCATATGATAAGGTGGATTTCGGTGTCTTGATAAAAAAACTGTCGGTTCTTGGTTTTTCAAGTGAAGTATTGTCATTCATAACTTCATACTTACTCGCACGAACCCAAAGGGTAAAGATAGGTACTGTCTTCTCCCGTCATTATATTGCCACCTCAGGAGTACCGCAGGGTAGCATCTTGGGTCCTCTCTTGTTTTTGATTGTTATCAATGACTTACCCGATAGCCTGAAGACCTGCGTTGGGTTGTTGTTTGCTGATGATTTCAAACTATTTAAACCCATTAATGGCATAAATGATGTTGTTGCACTTCAAAACGACTTAAATTTGGCGCTTAATTGGTTTAGAGAAAACAAAATGTTTGTTAATACCCAAAAATGTTGTGTTGTTTCCTTCTCCCGAAAAGTCAATATATCTATGGAAGACTATTACATTGGAAATTGTAAGGTTAAGAGGTGTAAAGAGGTTAAAGATCTGGGGATAGTCTTTCAAGATAACTTCAAATTCAATACCCATTTCAGCTATCTGATAAACAAGGCATACAAAGTTCTTGGATTTGTCATACGTAATAGCCAAAATTTGAGTGTAAAAACAACCATACGACTTTATACATCTATGGTGAGGCCTCACCTTGAGTATGCCTCTAACATTTGGTCACCAAATTGTTACACCCAAAGTAACGAAATTGAAAAAGTTCAAAAACGTTTTCTGCGCTATCTCTATATCAAAGAGAATGGCATATATCCCTTGATGGTATCTTATAGATCAATGTTGGCAACCTTCGATCTCTGTTCTTTGAGTACGAGGAGAAAGGCCCATGCTGTTATCTTTATATATAACATTCTAAATAACAGAAAATATTTCGATTGTGGCTTGATCAATAGCGTTAAGTTTAGGGTCCCCAAAATTAGCTTAAGACTACTCTCATCTAATCTCTTCTACATTAACAACGGAAGCCCTTCGCCCTTCACTTATCTACTCAGTGTCTGCAATGATATGCTGTCCAATAACATAGTTCCTGACCTGTTTAACATCAAGTTTGGTGAGCTTAGGCGCATATTATTGCTGCATCACAATGCAATCCCTTCATGATATTGGCATGTCTGTGACATTGTCAAATACTTGTGTACTGTTTAATCCTTCACATGTAAGTACCTATTTGGTGTTTGTAAAGAGAATAAATAAATAAATAAATTATTTGAGCATCGAAAAACCAGAAAATATGTTTTTGTTCCTGTTTGCTTATATTGTGAAAAGTTGTGATGCGTTCATAATGCCGTCAATAGAAAAGTTGTAAAAATCAGACAATCTTCAAAATTAATGTTTACAAATCTTGATTGGATCATATTTTATAGAGAATAGTGGGAAACCCGATACAAAATGACTGTTTTTTTAAAAAATTCATAACTTGGTTGTAATTAAAACTGGAATTCGAATGTTCCTCCTAATTATAGCTTATAACTGAGATTAATTGGGTCAAGATGGATACCGTCTGTTAAGCATTTCATGCAGAATTCCAATTTAAATAACGTAGAACGTATCATATTAGCCTCGATCGTTTTAGATGGTTACACAAATCATATTTTGACATGTAATAAAATGCACGACCGTTTGTATATTTTAAATATTTGTTACAGTGTGTCTTGTTGTCAGTGCTTCACTGACTGGCTGCTGCATATTCATACTTTTAATTCAATATTTGCTAATATTTTAAAATAATTTCCCGGCATTATAACAAACATCCAGTATGGGCAAATTGAAGTGAAATATAGAATGAAGATGATTAATATAGTAGTGTTACTTACAAGAAAGTTATCATTTTTTAAAATCCACTTTTTACCAATTTTTCTTAATTAAGAAGGATTATTGATATTACATAAGAAAGGAATAAATTTGTATTTTTGTGAGTTTTTATTTTTTAGGTAGTTTAGTTATACGCATTTGCTGTTAAAATGTTATCACTTATGCTCAATAAACTGTTAAAATGTGATGGAGATAAGAGAATTGGTGTTGAATTTAACTTAGTTAATTCAGTTTTGCTCTATAGACTAATGACTGATAACTAGATAACGTAGAAGATTGACGGGGTCAGACAGTTTTTGCATTATCACCATATAACTTGTGGTGTTTTTTCAATATTTTGCGCGTTAATTTAGAAATTTGTTAAAAAACTCGAAAAGTAGCATAAAAAAGACCGATCTTGAATTTCTAGAGGTAGGGACACCAAAGGAGCGACGGCAAATTATACTACAAAATGCGATTTCCATCAGTTTTCAGATTGAAATGTAGTACCTACTCTGGGAGCTAATGATCTGAACCTCCACCATTCCAAATTTGAAAAATTCGAATATATTATTTGGGGAGCAGGCCCCACTGAACATCGGAAAAATGTATTTCATTTAAACTTTGGTTCGCCCGTGTCATATGAAATCAATGTTGACGAAACTTAAGCAATTACAACTCCGTTTGATGTCTATAAAATCATAGTTCAAGTAAGCCTGCAAAAATCAATGTAATCAGCTCTTTATTTTTTTGAAAACCTGGGCGAAGGAATTGTTAGTGTTGAATTTATTTAATATCAGAGTAGGTAAACCAACCTAATAAAAAAAGAAGAACCGAGTTTGTTGCAGACCCGTTTACAGAAATCTGGTATATTGGTATACTTTTTATCAAATAATACGGTTTCAATTCTGAACTGCCTAAGATATCTGTTTTTTGTGTTGTAATATTAACAATTGTTAAGTAACTGATTTTTAAAAGAAGAATTATGATGTGGGACAAATTTAAAACATTGTCATATTGAATTCCCTATTAAGAAGTTTTAATATTCCTCAAATTAATCCCAAGGATAATATGTATATTGGATACGAAAAATATTAAAAATCCTTGACAGAAAAGACCTAAATTCACATCTGAATAAAAAGATAAAAATGTCCAATCACGATAAAATAAGTCAGCGTTGCAAAATTGGCACGTTTGAAATTATAATGCCCACAGTGGCGATTTGAAGCCGACGTTTTTACATATCTCTCTCCCCTAACACTTATAATTAAAGCTGAATGGTGACCATCCTCAGAGACTAATGATTTTGGATCATGATTATAATAACATTTGAAATTACTAAATAATCGTTAACTATTATTAAATACATTGCCGCACATAATATAATATTTTGTCCATTAAATTAATTGGAATCGATGTTTATTATGAACAATATGGTTCAAATTTCAAATTTGAATAGTATTTTTTTGTAACGGCTAACTTCTTTTGTAGTTTTTTTGTGATTGAGGAGGCAAATAGCTATTTTGGCTGTTCTTTCGCTTTTTCTCTTTACACAGTGGTGGCTAAACACTAATAATTTAAATAATAAATAAAAATAATAATGGAAAGTGTTTTTCTATCAAAACTAGTGTTCGGAAGTTTCCATAAATTGCCCTCACTACACTTTGTTACTAAATTAAGTAAATTTGTTTTACAGAAATGACTTTGAGGAGCGAAAACCGAAGTGAACTATCAAATTATCTTCTTTTGAAGATAAAAAACTTGTGAAATGTTTATATCATTTGGAAATATGTGATCTGAACGAGGGTATCTTCTGTCGGCTGCAAAAAGCGTGCGCTGCTGGCGGTAGCGCAGCTACCGGTAGGCCAGCCTTGCTGCATATTTTAAAATGGTGGAGTGAGATAATAAGAGATGCCCTGGTCCTCTAAGTTGCAGGGTTGAGCGGTAGCCCAGCTACCCAAAAGTTGTATGATACATACAGCAAGGAGACCTATAGCAAAGAAATAGATCATGAATTATGATATATGGATTTTGCTAGGCAGTCGAAACAGCATGGCGACAATTACTGCGGAACTAGAGACAATGAAAATAAACATCATAGCTCTAACTATGCCCAAAAAGAAAGGCATGGAACAGAAGAAGGCAGATAATAGCAATTTGTTCACTGGTGTGATTAAACAACAAACAGGAAAAACTGAAGTAACACTTCCATATGTACAAAGTAAAGGAAATACATTATAAAATAGGAATCGTAGGCCAAAACATAATTACGCTTAACATTAATCTTTGGGGTCAGCGAATCTCTATCAAGACACTTACACATTACGGATTTTGACTCAATCTATTCTGTAGGCTTTGTTCCAGGTTTTGTTTTGAGTTTTCTTGAGTTACTTCAAGTGACCAACACTTTGTGGTCATAAACAGTTTATGAGGAGTTATTTGTGCAACAGTATACCTAAACTTTATTCATATATAAACAATTATTAAATAATTTTAAATGAGGTTATAAATCTGTTAAGTTATTGACTGACGTATAATTTAATCACAGCAGAGACATAGATACAGAGAAATACAGTGAAATAAATGTTCAATTAGTTTAAAGCTAGACTGGTTACGTCACAGGAATCAAATAACCTAATTAAGGGCTTAAGCCGCGTTTACTTTAATTTGAATTTAATTCCCTTATTTTTTAGAAAATAGTAAAAATAACAATATAAAAAGCGAACTTATTACTACATTATTGATAATGTATTATGGTTTAGTGAAAACAATCAAATACTGTCCGGTGAAGTTTCTCCTAGCATTTCATTTTTCGCAAACAAATTGTTTGCAGAAATTTACTCCAGATAGTAATCTATGTACTCTAGGAGTTGTATTATGCAACTGATGATTTAATGAACAAGCAAGTAGGTCACTCAAGCGAAAAATTTTCTAATGTAGATCCTTTGTAGTACGCTTTTATAAGGTTCATGAGTACGTATGTATCTATCTATGTAACTATGTAACTTTCAATGCAATTTTCACCAACTTAAAAAAGTCCGATTAAGTTGAAAATTGGCACACGTGTCAAGGTCGATGACAATACAGTTCTATAAGTTGAATATTTCCGTTTGTTGTCTTTTTGTCACTGTTCTTGACGAACCACAAAATCGTCTATTAACTACTGCCATCTACTTGGCAGTAGTAGAACTGTAATGAAAGGATACGCAAACATGAAGTAAACTTTTTAAGTATTAATACCTCGTAATGAAACTAAAAACTTAGAAAATAATTATAGTAAAAAAAAATAAAAAATAAGGTTTAGTAGCAAACCGAACTAAAGAGCAGAAAATATTTTTTAGTTATGAACTGTTGATATTACAGCAGTAGAAAGTAAAAAGCCTGGGGTGCATTTCACTATATTTGCATAACTCTCCTCTTATAAATAGAATAATTGTAAAATTTAATTCTTTCAAGCACCCCACACTTTTTACTTTCTACTGCTGTATTATAAACTGTTCATAATTAAAAGTTATTCTCTGCTTTTAGTTCGGTTTGCTACTAAACCATATTTTTTAGTTTTTTTAAACTATAATTATTCAAAATAAAAAGTTAGTAGAAATATAATATAGATTTCTTGAAATAATAGCATAATTAATGTGTAAATCTTAAAATGTTTTCTGAACATTTTTTTAAACACCAATTGCATAACTAAGGATTTACACTCCCTATACTAATTTAATGCAGGATATGAAATTCTATCGAAACTACTTTCTTTAGCCATCAATTGTGTAGCATCTTTAAATTATTTGCTTTGTTTTATGTTCTAATTACAACCTTGGTTCATCACATACAAATATGTATTAAATAAATATACCAAAGATGTTACATTGCTTTGATAAGAAGTGAATGGTAGTCATTTAGAACATTTAATACAAGTGTAAAATATTGAAAAATGCGTTCTATGCATTATGCATATACAAGGTGTCACACGACTCGCCAATTCATTTAAACATTTAAAATTTGGGAGGGGTGCTCATTATTCAGACGGAATTCATGGAGGGAGTAATAATTTCAGACTGTACATTGTCAAATTCACAATAGAAACCTGCCTGTTACAGTTTTTTTCCAACAAATGCATAATAATGCTCAAACCGAATTTATTCCATACATGTGAACCACACTGTATACAGAACACATGCGAATGGCAGATAAGAGTTCTCGAATAAAGCTTACCAACACTGCTATTCGCTTTCCTCAGTTGCAAAGCTTAAAATATGGTAATGAAATCTTAGCATCTTAACAATTTCACATACCAACCACTTCCGTAGGAATAATTAATTTATTTAACATTTTAATTGACATTTACGAATATTTCCCTTTGTTCACCTGATTTTCAACAATACACTGTATATTAAGTTGTAGAAAATTATATTGGAATAACAACTGAATATACTTTTATAGAGTACAATTTAAAAAATTCAAATTGACTGAGACATTTCAGCGAAATCAGTAGTTACTTAATAACAGTTTATTTCAATTTTCTGGAAAATCGCAAATGACATGTAAAATAAAAGTATGTGGTTTCTTTCTACCATACTCCTTACTACACTGAATCTATCTAAATTGGTTAAGCCGTTCTGGAATAATCGATAGATACACGCAAAAAAATAATAAAAAAAATCCTGACGAATTGATAACCTCCTCCTTCCTGAAGTCGGTTAAAAAGACCGTTTAGATAACCTAATGTCACCCTAACATAATTTACGACCATATTATAGGCATATCATAAAATCAGGGCTAATGCGTCTTTTTAAATCCTAGATATTTTTTACCCCGGAATATGTGAGCTGTAAGGGATAACAGCGAAAACATTTTTATCAAATTCTCTCTACAATATAAAAATGTTATATGGAAGCCTCCAGGAGTCTGCTACTTGTGCACGTTAATTGAGGACAGTATGGAATTAGGAGATAAACGGGACGCGGTAAGAAAAACTCACTTTTTGGTATGAAATATGTTACAATTAATGTAAAAATGTGCAAAACATCATAAGAATTATGTCGAGAATTCTCACAAAAATATGAGGTGACTTATTTTTTGCTCAATTCTCATTATCAAATGAATTATGTATCCCTCGTATATTTATATGTAAAAAATTAATCTACAATAATATTTTACAAGATCATCATAGATCAGAAATATTAAATTTCGAACAATGAAAATAAACAAATCTGATTTTTATCAATTTTGATAATTCGGTTGAAATATTACGGAAGCCCGGCTTCGCTATGAGTCAATCGGAATTCAAATGAATACATAAATAACTAAAAATATATAATATTCATAGTGAGCAAGCCACAAATATTATTGCATTGTTCCTAGGATAGATAAGTTTTTATTTTAATAATTTAAAATTCTGCTCGAATTACTAGGAATCAACTAGCTCCACATGCTCTTAAAAATGTAAATAATGGAAAAGCCCGAGGAGAATGTCCATGCTTTCATGTACTCGAAATCAGCCAGCTGTTCAATCAAACGTATAATACTGAAATAATACCAACTAAGTGTTTCATATCAATACCACAAAAGAATAACGCACAGCCACCGTGGCGTTCTTAACTGGAAAGGATGACGACCTATGGCAATTAAGGATAAAACGATGAAAATTAAGAAGTTAAAAAACATTATATAGGCCTCTTCATATTCGAAAATTTCTAGTGGGCAAGCGTCAACTTCTGTCATTTTTTTCGAGCAAAAAACTATTGTAATTACATGCCAATGGTCTGACAACTGCTCGAAAAAAATTACGCACGGCAACAAAAAATTTTCGAATATAAAAAGACCTATAGTATATGACGAAATTGATGAAACCATCAAGGATAGTGCATAAAGGGTTGCTGGATGTAAATTTTTCCGATAGCATACGTCACAAAGTGCTACTAATCTTTGCCTTTCTAATTAAGTTGTTATCAATATCACATTAAATAGATGAAACAAAACCAGAAAAACTATCCAACTGTCAACAGACAAAGCGCCACAACAACTCGAGAGCGGACCCAACACACGGTGATACGCCACAAGATGGCTGGTTTCTTTTCTAAAATTTCTAACATTGATCAAGCAATCCTTTGTAAATTAACCTTGTAAAAACATATTTTATAAGAGATAAAACATCAAATATCTAAGACCAAAGTAAATATGAAGTTACCATAGTTGAAAAAGAAAACACAACCAGAAATAAGTAAATCAAGGAAAATATCTCCAGGAAATGAACAAACAAAACTGAAATTATTTTCTAAAGGTTAATTGTAGTCCATTGAAAAGTTACATTTGGGGTTGTATTTCTCAGAGCACGCAATTTTATTTTTTAGATATCAAGGGGAGTTAATATGAAGTTAAATCCAAGATTGGGGGAAGCAACCCTTGTCCCACAACCGCCATCTTGGGAAAGGGGGTCAAAATGTTTTTTGTGGTTTATCAGACAAACTATAGGTCTCACAAGAAATTATTTAACACTTTTTGTTGCAAATTAAATTTTCTATAAGTTTTTTTAAGTAACTTTTAGTCGTAGAACCATAAATATTCTCTCAACAGAATGTACACTTACTTCCAAAGCTTCAGCAACTCTCTATGATGTATAAAAATATTGGTGCCTCATAACAAATTAAATGTTGATCCACTTAATAATACTGAACGTGAACAATATCTATTAAAAACACTAACGTGTTTCGGAGATACAGTACCATTTTCTTTATTAAAATTTCATTATAGAAAACAAATGATAATAAGGTGAGATTATAAGTACTAGTATTGAATTTTTATAATTACTTCGTCACTGTCACCAAGTTTTTAAGCTTAGTAGCGGTCGCCTAGTGGTCGAAATTCGACCCTTATTCATTAAAATTATAAGTTGAACATTATTGACGTTATTTTATCCGTATAAGATATAGAGTTGAGGCGAAATTAGAAAGGTAGGCCAGGCCTATGCTATGCCTATTATCTCATTTGGATTACGTTTATAGAAGTAATTGAAGATATAATTTTTTGTTTATGTATATTATTGTAGGATTATTTTTAGATAAATATTTCCTATACATTATCACAAATGTAATAGTGTCTATGCAACACGTTCGACGTAATTATTGGAGGATTTTTCTTTGTAACCTAAAAGTTTCCGTCATTTACATACAATTTTAAACATAGAGATAACAAACAACACAATGAAAACTCTAATATTTAATGTCATTTCAATTGTCCGCTGATTTATGATTTGTTGCACAACACCTTCGGAACATTCTAAAATTTATATTATATTAAAGAGAGCATTATAATCACAACAAAAATTACAAATATTATTTTCTACGAAAGTTGTAATACTTGTCCGAAAAATCAATAATGATCTAAATTTCCAACACTAAATATTTTCCTACTGAAATAAATGCTCCAACTCCAAAAACAGTTAAAGATGCTCATCACATTTTCTCAAAGAGACTTACCCACCCACTGCCGTGTTTATGATTTGAAAACCAACCTAGCATATATAATTAGGCAGTGGTTTCTGTTGTCGTGTAGAGCGTTTGCGTTTTGAATTTTATTTTTTTTTAGCATTTAGCCAACAATTTATGATTTCAAAGGAAAAATATGTCAAAAAATATATTTTACTCTAGAATAAATGTATCTAACCTATTAACCTATTAAATGGGTAGGTACAATTTTTATATTCAAACAAATCTTTAAAATGCTTTTAACAGTCAGAACTTTACAGCAATGGGACCAGGTAATGAAAAAATAATAAACTATAAGATACCCACATTGTCACGAAACATTAATTTTTAGTATGATTTTCAATATAAAAAATTTCAAATATCTTAACATTCAGTATATTTTCATTAATGTGAATTAAAACACCCTTACCAATGTAGTAACCAATGACGATTTCTGTTTTATGTGGAAAAGATAAATAAATACGGATCACATACTGTTAATTAATAGTAGTTACATACACCTATGTTTTTCTGTGAGTTAAAATTGAAACATTGAAAATACTTTAAAATGTTTTCTGACTGAATTGAAATTTTCAACTTAATCGCTACAAAAGTAATGAAACGCTAAAATTTAAATCAAATTTCCTGCAGATGGCCAAGCATTCAGTGATGTCAGATCTACGTAGTTATCGTGAATGTGTGCATAATATCACAATTTTTTATAATCGTAGTTAAATAATATGAAAGATATCCGACAAAAATTAAAGGACCAAATTAAAAGTATAAGGTTAAAATAAAGAAGATTTTATCACAAATAAATTGATCAGGTGCAACATAATTCTGATTTTAGTTGACAAACCATATTTACAATGCAATGAAAGTTGCAAACTGCAAACTTGGGAGCGCCCAATAAACGGCGATTATTATGTATTATAATTTTTCGTTGGTTCTATTTCAATAACATGACTATGTAGGATAACTTTAACAAAGGGCCAAAACTTTTAGTTTTACATTTAATTTAGTTTGTCTTTCACATTGGAGTTAACTTATTTTATGATTTTCTCTCCAAGCAATCTGGCGGCACTGTTTGCATTGACAGTATGGATGTAAATATTGTTTTTTTTTAGTATTATATTATTTAATAAGTGATCAAATATAAATTAATTCCAGCATTATGTGTTTGTTTGTGTTTGCCTATTTATATATAGATTAACAGGCGAACAAATATTAAATCATGAATTTAAAATGTCAGGAATATCCTGAAATTCCGAAACTCCCCTTAGAATAGCCTAACAAATTCCAAAGCATATGTACTTGCCTTTGTTGCTTGCCTCACTTTTCCTACATTACTCTTAAGACAGATTTTAATTGAGATTTGAAATAATTATGGTAAACAATCTATACATCTCTTTTCTTAATTTACATCTTTAGAGAAATATTCTATTTAAAGCTGTACCTTGTTGTATCTCACAACTTTCCTTAGTTTATACATCGCGGACGTTATTTTCTCATGTTCCATATTCATAAAAGTCAGTAATAATTAACTATCTGTGTTCGCTATCTGACTGTTAGAAAATAATCAAAAATTAATTTCTCATGGAGATGTAATGTCGTTAAAATAACAGCTTAGTCAAATAAACCTGATTACACCGAAAGCTTACATGAAAGCAACCACTTTAATAAACGAAGTGCCAAGGGAGTTGGAAACTAAAGTTGGGTAAATAAATCAAATTTACTGTTGCGTGTTTGTAAAAAGTTAGAACCTTTGTGGCCTTCCCGAGTTTAATTTAACTATCTTGGGAGTTTCATTTGGCGCTTTAAAACCATTGGTTTCAATCGATTTTCAATGTCATATGGTGTAATATGTAAATTGGAACATTTTGTTGGAACTTTTCCAATAGCGAACTCGAGCTTATCAAATTGGTAGTTTTGAACTTTTTAAAATATACAGTTTCATGCAATAAAGCTCGTGATGAATGGAAAATTAATTAAATAACTTTTGTAATTAGAGCTATGGGATATTACATTTTCGTGAAAATGACATTATCGCCATGTATGTGAGTTGAAAATGTTATTGTTAAAACATATTAATTTGAAAATTAAATTAATTAACTATAGTATTCCACGAAAACTCCAGCAAGATATTTGAGGGAAATGCAGTTGAAGTAGAAAAACTCGCTGTGAAAAATAATTGTTAATATTTTTCAATACGGTGGAAGTAAAAAGGAAGTCAAAAAATAATATAAACTTCAGAGAGTTAGCAGCATCACTTTGAATTTATGCTGATTTTCAACAAATAAGCTTCTTAGTCTGAAGCTGGTGGACAATGGAACTCGTTAGTCGAAGTTTCCTTGGACTTCATGTCATAACGTTTCAATAGTTTTGGATCTGCTATCGTCATCATGTGAATGATGGGAATTTCAGATTATCCGCAGCATTTATGCCCTTAACCGGTGTCTCGGCCAATCAGCGTCGCCGTATCGGGCCATTGGTTGCCGGTGATGCTCTTCCTTCATTAACAAGACATTTGAACAACTCGAGAAATCACCTAGACAGGAAGAGGAAACCACGATAGCAACCGTATTACTATCATGCTTGTCGGAAAATCTTAGTAGTGGACATGAATATGGAGTCAAAATGGTTTGCAAGAGCAACAACATCTTGAGGAGCATGAGCACAAAAACAAAGCTGGATAATCCTGCAATACCAAAAAAAAAATGAATATACAGCATACCTCGTGAATGTGGCAATCTCTGTATTGGGGAGACTAAGCGACCACTGGACACCAGGGTTAAGGAGCACCGCATAGCTACTCAAAGGGGAGAGCTAAGAAAGTTTGGATTAGCTAATCACGCATGGACCGAATATCATAACGTCAACTGGGAACCTGCAATGGTAATTCACAAGGAAATGCACTGATATAAAAGAAAATTCATCGAGTCGTTTGGAGAACTCTTCTTGAGCCACTGCCGCTATGCATCACCAGCAACCAATCGCCAAGTACGGCGACGCTGATTGGACGAGACAGAGGATTAAGCGACCCAATGAGCATTGTATTTATATCGGTTAAGGGTATAAATACAACGGAGAATCTGAATTTCCCATCATTCACCTGATGACGATAGCAGGCTATTGAAACGTTGAAAAGATCAATCATTTGAAGACGATGGAAGTGCAAGGAAACTTCGAGGAAATTAGCATGTTATTCCTTAAGTTGTGTGGTTCAAGGCCTCAGTGGACACAATCTTCAAATATTAAGATGTTAAGAGTTAAGGTTCGATAGCATAAAACCCGCTAGTTGTAATTTGTGGATTTCTCATGTCCAAATAAAATATCTTATTAATTAACAGAATATTACGTAATCAGTGAATCCTGGCTAATTAAGTCAATTTATTGCCTGACCAGTGCAAGGTTTTCTCCGACATTCAAAGCAATGTTGTTTTTCGACCATTAAAGGAAAAGCTGTATACCACTAATTACTTTCCCATCTACCAATAACATATGTTAGAACACTGTAGTTTTTAATGAGACGGTACTAAAATATTTCCGAAAGAGTTTACGATGCGTATAACCAAGGAACCTAAATTCTCTTGCAATATTAGCGCAGATACTAAGCGTTCTAGCGCCCCTTTTACGCATACAATACTACCTAAGAATTGGTAGCTAGTTATTTTCATGGCCTCTGACAGCGTTTCTGGATCAATATTGGTTTCAAAGTTGATACTTGATAGCGTATCATTCAGTTAATTACGGGTCTTCAATATCCTTTTCAATATCCTTTTCCGTAAATTAGTAGTCGAAAATCTATGATGCATGTATGGTAGAACGTAAATACAACAGTCGTGCAAAATGTTTCTGCTCTTTGTAAAATGGTCAGAGCTAGTTGTCAGGTTGCATATTACATTGAAATATTTCGGTATATTGAGTTCAGGTCACAGTTGCGTGCTTTTACTATTCATCCAAATTTCTAAGTAACCCGAAATCGTTAATCACTTCATTGAATTGAAAGATATAAAATGACTATTTTTCAAAGTTTTCCTAGAAGTTTTCGTAACTCCAAAATACTATAACGATAGGACATTCTTATAAATAATGTCTGAATCTTTCACAATCATATTTGTGGCATCTTAGCTTTATAAGTATTACCTTATAGGAAACAACACTTCATATGTAGAAAATTGTGTATATTTCAGCAAATTTCAAATTTTATTCTGCTTGTACATAAAATTTCTTTAGTGCATTTGATGAAAGGTCTGAACTAGACTTGCTGTATTGTTTGCAACAACTCCATAGGCGATTATTATAAATCCACCATTTATAAAGGAAAGCTGATTGTTCAAGGATATTCGATTTCTCAGTATAGCTATAAGTATAATCCATTGTGGCTGTCACTTTTTCCTTATTAATATTATCGTTGAACAAACTCCAAAACCAAATAACATCTTTTTATATATTGTTCACAGCTGATGACACTTAAATAATGTTTCTTGCAGTTTAGAGTAATATTAAACATTTCGAGCCTTACCGATTGCCATACCAACGACTTATCTACTGGTACAATTGAAAAACCTATTTTACAAAGGCATTTTGTTTCCCTCGAAGAAATAATCATTACTTTAGTTTATATCAGTATAATTGACTTCATCATATCTAGCCGAGGCTCTCAGCATTTGTCGAAAATCTACTTTCATGATGAGGTGACGTGATAAGGATATTTTTAAACAGCACAACTTGAAAATTGTTGTTCAATTAGGTTGATCGCCTCGTATAATGTACTAAATTTAAAATATAAGTACGACATAGAAGTACTTGCTCATCATAAACAGGAACATAACCAAAATAATTCAAATAACATAACAAAACTACAAACAAATTCAATCCAAGGAATAATCCTGTAGAAACTGATAGGAGTATCAGGTAGGAATGCATCAAAGCAATAGAAATTAGGGAAGTACCATATGAGTATGACTCAAAGCATGTCAACTAATCTATTTTAATAGATATAAAGAAACTGAGACAGCTGATTTTTAAGTGTATGCTAATATAAACATTTCTGATTTGAAGGGTTTAATAATCTCATTTCATATACATATTAACTATTTTCTGATCAATTTTACTGTATTAGTTTACGTTGTAAATCTGTATTATTATTTTCTGCTTATAGGGCTGTCAAAAAAAAACAAAACATTTGTCAAAAAGTGCTGTTATCAATTTCTTTTTGGGTGTACAACAGTAAACTTGTGAACATTTTAATTCTTCATTGCAACTGAGAACTGAGAACTAAATCCTGACACATTTGGCAACACCGATGTGTAGAGTTTTTTCTCAAGTGTGGTGATATTCCCAAAAATCCTGAAATAAAGGATGCCACAATTATCAATCAGAAGACAAAATACAAACTCTTAATTGGATTAATTTTGATGAGTATAACTGCCCTCCGATATGTGGTCCTAACGTTTTGGTGAGACTGGCGGTTGCTACCAAGAAGCGGCTAGAAATTCTCACTACAGATATCTTGAGCATCCCAATGATAGCATTCTTTTATATTGCTTATTTATAACTATGTTGTATGTAAAATCAAATAAAACAAGAAATGTGGATAATAATTCCAACGTCAGGCATAAAACTATTTGGCAAATATTTAAAATAATTAATTTCATCAATACAAGCTTTAAATATTTCTGGAATGAACAGAAGATCATCCAGACACACCAACACAATGTTTAATTTATTTGGACAATATCTTAATTACTTTAAACATGTTTATTTAATTGGTCTTTCTCATAGTCAAAGTATCACGTACTTGTCTGATGAAAATACCAAGTTATTGCACAAAAATGTACACAATTTGCTGAGACGTAAATTGTATATTAGGTAACTGTGTTGTAGATTCAATGTTCCTTGACTAACTGGGGTAACATTTGTTGGATTCTATGATAATAGCTGCAATAAGTGAAGTAATACTTCACCTACATCAGATTACACCATTATTTAAGTGGCGGTTTCCGGAACTTTTGATTGGACTGAATGGAACAGCAGAATTGTCAGACAGGTCACCTCATTCGATTTTTCCATGAAACTTCAATCGAAGGTGTGTCAAACGGAATCTCAAACTTTTAGTGAGAGCGCCAAAGCATTGTAGAAAAATGTAAGAGTACTATTACTATACTGTTGCAGAATATTGAAGAACAAATAAAAATTAGATTATACTATTACTAGTAATATATTAATATAATTAAATTAATAATTGAAATCATATTTTTGTAAGCCAATAAGTTAGTACATACTTTCTAAAATTGAAGGCCTGGCTGTGAACCGAAGAATAAGTACTAGCTGTCGCCCAGTGGTCGAAATTCGACCAATTGTGTCAATATCTCTGGCAGGTTAAGTAAAATGAAAATTTTATCAGAACGGATCCAGATTCGGAACCTTTGTGTGATAGTTTCCTCGAAAATCCTAGATATCGGTCTTACATCTCGCTTCTACAAATAAGTAACGAAATTCAAGTTTTTTCAGATATAATTCATAGAAATTTATTTGTGTTCGAACTCGTAATTCTTAATTTAATATGACAACAATTCAACCGCTAATGGGCTACCCTACATATTTATTTTTTCTAATTCCCCTCTATAGCTATAATTGCACTCAATTCTCTAACATTTATTAAAATCCTCATTATAATAATTCCATCTCATTGTATATTTCCACCACCCTGTATATGCAACTGCTCATGGACCACACATAATATTTTTTAACATTTTTGAACCACCGGGTAAACCATTGACTATGACTCACCATATTGAATCTTTTTGTTTATGAAATTTTTAATTATCTTCTGTAACTATAATTCAACTCCGACCTATATTTCAATCATCATATAAATGGAACTCTTCTTGGGCTAGTCTATAAATCACTTCCTTTTCTAACATTTTTTATCATCATCCTGTATATCTATAATTCCTCTCACCCTATATTTCATCTTAACTATATATACAACTGCTTATGGGTTACGAAATGTTGCATTTCCATTTCTGCCACCCTGTATATGCATCTATGTATAACATTTTTTGCACCACCCTGTATAAATGTCATTCTACTGCACCTTCTATTCCAAGAACCCTGTAAATTCAACCGCTAATGGGCTTCCCTATATCATTATTTTATTAGTTATAATTGCACTCTACTCTATATTTTAAACACCCTGTATATGCAACTGCTTATGTGCCACCCACGAAAAAATGATTTCTAACATCTGGAATCGCCCTGTATAATTATAATACAACGTTTACCACTAAACAATAACAACGCTTGCATGCCACTTCCAGAAGTACATGCTCTAAGCATATAACAGTACCTATTGGTCTGTCTATATATAATTACTCAATGTTTTGAGTCTGGCACATTCAGTTGTTTGGCATTGACATTATTGACATAAATAATGAATTTTTATTATATTTTATTTAATGAATGAACCAATATTATGAATTAAGATTAGCATTCTGCACTGAAGGTCGTCAGTAGCTACTAAACAAAACAAAAATGAAGAAAATCGGTTGAGAAACAGAGGAGAAAATGGTACCTAATCGTTTTGTCTTTGCCTATTTATATATAGATAACTCAAAAATTACTGAAGATTTTGGCTAAAAACTTACTTTCATACTAATCAATGTAGGGTCAAGTGAGGCACACTGTGACAAGGGGCACAATGTTACAATATAAATATCTCCATCTCTTTTTTTAACTCTGTCGGAGCAATGTTGCTATTTTGACAAGCACATCAGCTGCCATTTTAAAACGCTTCATATTTAATTTGATTCCTACTCGGCGAAAGGTTTATGATAAAAAAAAATTAAGGTGATTTTTTTGTTTAAAAATCCCGGAATTGTTTTTGATTTATTGCCTTTCTGGAAAGATTTGGGTAATTATTACATTTTCTGTATAAAAATACTTTTATTACTCGTTGATCACCCGTAAAATTTTTTTGCCGGTATTCCTAATCTGTAACTGTGATTTCATGGGTTTCTTCGTTTTTGGATCTATGGGGCACTTTGTCATACTATCACAGTATCCCAGCTTTGACCATCAAAATTCAATTCAAAATTTGAAATTTTACATTTTATGTTTCAGATGTTCATCCAGTATGGCTCGAAATCGTATTCGGAAGACCACAATGGATCAGTCAAAATAGAGAACAACATATGCCAGAAGCTATAGCACTCGTCGAAAGTGGCTCGAGCTTGAGGAATGCTGCTAGCCAAAATATGTAAATTATATGACATTGAGTAGCTACGTGAATAAGCCAAAAATTAAACTGTAGAAATAGAAAATGTAGTCTGTCCCAGTGTCCTCCATACTAGGTTAATTGCTCGCCAGATACGGGGAAGTCTGTGTGAATTTTGATATGATTTTCCTGTATTTATTAACAGTCGAGAGTTTGATGATTATTGTAAGTCCAATCAAGGAGATATTTATTAAACAATTTGATTATACAAAGCATACTTTCTTGTGGCTTCATAAATAATTACAAGACGAATCCCATATTACAAATCTTGGATCACAATATACAAGCTTTTTGAAGCTAACGCTTCTTAACCGCGGCCCACATTTGCAGCTATGGAAAATAGATGAGTATGGTAATAAAATGCAAATATCTAAATTGCATTTAATTCGATACTTCGTTCCAAAGACAGGAGATTGCCTTTATCTTTAAATATCCCTACGATTTCTTTTTCTGTTTAACAAACAGGAACCAGGTAATATAATAAGAGTCTCTTCGCTATTAGAAATTTAATATTTAGTAGTAAAAAGAAACCAAGAAAACATCCGATTAATGTACAATACTTGCTCTATATTTACTTTTTGTTCTATCAGACATTCAAATTCTCCTCTGTTTGCGATATATTTTATTATAGACTTGACAGACTTCAGAATTGCACAAAAAGGGCAAGCTTATAGATGCTAGCTATAACTCAATAATAAAAAACTAGAACAACGGATCAAAGGTCCAGTTTATAGATGGTAGAGACAAGGATGACAAATTGATATGCATGTTAACTGAAAGTGTTCAGCTAAAAGCGTTAAATAACAAGTGAGCAGAATGGTGAATGTGTAGAAGGGTATGATGCGAAGTTCTAAACATAAATTAATGTTAATGTTAAGCCACCGGTTTTGTTTTTTTTTTCAAACAATGTATGTATATATGCCATCTTAGCATCTGGGGGTCAAATCTTAAAGTCAATTTTAAAACAGTTATCCCAAACAATTAGAGCTGAAATGTTGAGTACAGGTTTGGTTTGGAAGAGAATGCATGAATAGGTAAGTCATTCATTAATATCCAGTATTGCTGACTACCGAAGATAGCGGACAATATGCACCCTATTTATATGAATATGAAATGAAATGGTTCGCTGAGAAAAATACGTAAAATTAAATTAAGTTACTATAAAGTCAATATTGTGGATCATACTAATTTTAGTACTACAGCCATACCGTGGTTTTTTAAAGTTTTTAAATAAGTTTTTTTTGTGTATGCTCAGTGATTATTCAAATACGGCTTGGGCAATTTTGATGATTCAAACTGCATTGTATTAAGGAAAATTACAGAAAGGTACTATATAATTTTCTATAACGTGAAATTTACGTTTTTCCAGAAAATTAGAAACAGCAGTGAATTACAATGAATCTACACTGTTTTTTCCATAACGGCTCAAGCAATTTGAATCTTTTAAAATTCTATTCTCCAAAGAGATGTTCCAGCTTGATTTCGTATAATTTTCTATAACGTAAAACATACCGTTTTTATGAAAATCGTAGAAATATGTGCATAAAAGTAAACATCAATGTAAATGTCAAATTTTCATTGATATGGTATGCCATGATAGTATATCGTACACGTTGTTGGTAACGGTTTTCCTTTTATAGGGTTTGCAGTCGAGTGAAATGGCACTAAATATTCCATAAGTGTATCGAATAGAAAAATTGTTAAATAAGCATATGCAGTAAAGACCTTCGAGTTATAGGGAGGAAAGTTTAAACAAATGTAAGAAGCAGTTGCACTATCAGGATGATTCAAATATAAAGTGGAGTAAAATTATAGTTATACAGGATGGTTAAAACGGAAATACAGTGTGGAGCATAAGTTGTTGCTTATACTTGATATATGGGCGAAGTATATATATATATATATATATATATATATATATATATATATATATATATATATATATATGTATATATATGTATATATATATATATATATATATATATATATATATATGTATATATATGTATATAAATGTATACAGGTTGACTTAAACGATATAAAACTATAAAGAGTCCATAAGGTGGAGAAGATTAATACTTAT
Organism: Octodonta nipae; assembly: GCA_034190945.1. Taxonomy (NCBI): domain Eukaryota; kingdom Metazoa; phylum Arthropoda; class Insecta; order Coleoptera; family Chrysomelidae; genus Octodonta; species Octodonta nipae. The sequence continues at coordinate 98,289,692 of CM067221.1, forward strand.
ACAGCCGGTTGCAACATCGTGTAGAGTTGAATTATAGTTGTAGGTACTGAGTGATTCAGAAAATAACAGACAAATAATTTAAATTGGGTGACCAATACACAGAAACTCATACAGGGTGGTTTTAATGTAGGCTAAATTAGAGTTACACTTATAGAAAGTGGTCCAAATAATAAAACATATAAAAAAGTTAAATATGTAGATAATACAGAAAAAAAAATACAAATTATAGAGAGAGGGAGAGATAAGAATACGCTAAAATAATCAATAGAATTGTACCTTAAATGAGATAAAAGACAATATATGTCAGAAGAAAATAGTTATTGATTGCACACGGTTTCTAAACGGTTTTTATTTTACAAGAAACCAAAATCATTGTATACGCATGATGCAAATTTTGACACAACGAAGAATAATTCGATTTGCTCTAAGCTTAACTATTCGACGTACAAATAAAATCAAATTAAAATAGCTGTTTAAAAGAATAATATGATTATTTAATAAAATTACAGCTCATCCTGAGTATGGAGGTGTCATTCTTTTGGACGCAAGATAATATATATAATATATTGTTTCTAGTAGGGAACCTTCATCAGTTGGCCTTCCCACAATAGAATCTCATCTACAAATTTAAATAATAAAGCTTCTAAAGCATCACTACTAGTTTTGTTCTGCACAAAGGTATTGACCCGAAATTCATTCTAATATAAATGTTGAAACACGAGTGTACCAATTAATATTTCACTTTTTTATTTAGTCATAATAGGATAGCCAGTATTTAAAAATATTATTTAAATTATTTTGTTATGTTATCAATTACTCTTTCAAATTTTCGACAAAAAAAACAAATTAAAAGTACTTTAAAAAAAGAAAACAAACATTGAGACATGATGAGAATGGCGAAAATTTTCAATTTAACATTGGGAGCGGCACATAAAAACCGCATGAGAAAGGTAAATTCACTGAAACCCCTTTTTATCATTCGACTATCTTATGAAAGCATGGTTGGGCAAAATGAGTTTACTTTGTTAATTAGAAACTTCCATTTTAACAAGTTTAATTTTAGTTTGTTTAGTATTATTGGATAGAGTTGTAGTAGCATTAGGCAATATCAACAAATCTAACTTTTTAATATTATAAGACAAAGCGAATTTACACAAAACTAACCACATCGGCAAACAGAATGTTGGAAAAGTTTTTCTCTTAGTGAATAAATTAAATGCACTCTAGCGTCAAGATAGAAAGTTTAAGTTTACTGTTCTCTGTACTCTAATTTACCTTTCTCGGCTTTAATGTTTTAGATCGTAGCCTAACCGACTCGACCAATTTTAGGACGGCAAGCGGGAGTTGGTTTCGCTCTCAGGTAAAACTCACGGCATACATATTGTACGAGTTATATGATTCAGAAAACAATTTTCAAACGTTCGAGAGAGTTTTCTAGGGATGTTTTTTTGCGATGGATGCCACAGACGTTATAATTGAGCAGCTTTTTAGAGAATGCTACTAAATTTATAATTATTCCGTTTTTTTGGCGCAAATTATCGATTTGTTGCAGTTATCTGGGCTTAGTCATAACTTGAAAGGCTGGTTACTTAAGGAATTTGATGTGTTCACTCCAGAAGCTGCAAGAAGAATATAACAAAGTATTATTTATAGGAATCTAAAATTAAAAAGTGAGAAGGTGAAAAAGAGGGAGGGATGAGATGGGAGAGGGAGAAACTGGAGTAAGAAGAGAGGGAGAGGAGCATGAGGAAAGACGGACAGAGGAAGAATGGAATAGTGGGAGAGAGAGGGAAATGAAAAGGAGACGAAAGGGAGACGAAAAGAGAGATTGGGATGTAAAGATCTTGGGAGGGATTAGGAGACATTGCACGAGAGAAAGTAGGAGACATACATGATTGATTAATCAGTAAGATATTTTATCTTTAGCATTTATTATTTGGTACTAGGTCAGAATTTATTGTTTTTAACTGAGAAATTCCCAGTATGTTTCTGAATTCCTGGTCTAAATGAGCATCCTCTGATAGCTCCTGTAATAAATTGCTGTTGCAAATGCTTGTCTTTACAGTTAGGACTAATTTGTAATTCATAATTTTGTAACTCGTATTGATCAATATTGCGACGTATTAACACGTTGGCTACCAAGCGTCACATGTATGTGACGGAGTTACTGTTATCTGCGAAAAGCGTCACATATCTGTGACGCGAGCGCCTTCTATTTTAAATGCGATTTCTCATCTGGCGGTCAGCAAATTCCGCTACCTCTAGCGATTCTGGTCTGCCCGTAGGTCTGACACACCAGGGTGTCGCTTGGTTTGCAGTTTGAGACATTAAATCCATTGTCTCGTGTCTATTTTCGGCAGCTGACACTACAAATTCACAACATAACAATTTTACAAGCCTGAATCATAGAGCTTGTAATTCTAGAGGTAGCCTGCAATGCACTAATATCGTGTCAAGGCTAGAAAGAGAAGGCAATAGTGAAGGCAAGAGGGTATTTCACTCGATTTGGAACTGCAACTGTCAGTCGAATGAAATAGCCTCTTGCTCTCTCTGTTGCCCTCTCTTTCTATCGTTGGCACGATATTTGTGCATTGTAGGAAACCTACAGAAGGTGTATGCTATAAGCCCTCAATAGCTCAAATTGGCTATAACCAATAAATCTTCCTGTCATGCTTCTTCTGTTGTTTTAGAATTAACGCGGAAATATATGGGAAACAAACACACACCCATTATAGACTACAACAGTGTGAAGTTGGCAGAGATTTTTATAAAAATAAAACCTATATTGTGAGGACACTTCGTAAAGTTAGAAAGGGAAATCCATTGAAAGTTTTATCCGAAATATTTCAAAAAGCGAGTCTGTTTGCCAACGGTGAAATATGTTTTTTGTATAAAAATGGAAGTTCTGATAATCTCTATTAAATATACCGCTGAAATACAGAAAGTCATCAATCGGACGGTAACTATGCAATTCAAACCATTGACTGTTAATGACTAGAACAATAACATGTACGTCTAGTACTTGAAGATATTCATTCACCTACTACTTAAATGTCTCCTCCTCTCTAAGAGGGTGAAATATTTGCATTTCGAATTAGAAGTGACTAAGGAGTTATTGATAAATAACAGTCCCAACCAAGGAAGACATAAGAATAAAGAGCACTACCCAAAGAATAAATCAAAAAGTGTTAAGCTATCTCGCATGTGTTCTGCTCAGAAATAAAAAATATGGCAAATAAATATTTTTTGTAGCCACATAAAAAGATTCATTGTTTCACATGACACACATATGTAACAGTAGGCCTATTGAACAAGATTTTTTCCTAGAGACCGACGTCACACATTTGTGAAAGTACACTAGAAGTTAATTATGGAGTGTAGAGCAAAGGAAGACAAACTTATATGGGAATAAGACTGAAAAAGTGTCCAGCGGACGCTTTCAAATAAGAAGTTCAAGACTGGCGCAAGTGTGACGACAGGGTATGTTATGAAGTTAGTAATTGTCAACGGATTGAAATGAACAAATCCTACATTTAGAAGTGACGTGGCTGAAACCGTGAAAATGATTTAATTATCCGTAAATATAACCTAGAACATCTGTTATATGAACTTCTCTTTGCAAATGGTTGTCTCTATTGTTTGTAATCTCCGCAAGTGATATGAGCTTATACTGTATTAATAGTGATATAAATTAATAAGAGTGTGCCCAGTTTTGGCTTTTTATAAAACTCGGTGATATTGTAATTGTTATTTTGTTATAAAACATTTTGAAATGGGTAAACAATGCGAAAAATTTGTATATTTGTATACTTATTAACAAATAGATGTTGGTGAATTAGATGTAAATAAAAATTATTTATTTTTACATTCTTGTGTTTATATTACTTATACACTTTAAAAAGTGTCCCTCTACAAAATTGGTGTGTCTATTTCCTTGTTCACCTCTCTCTGGATAAAAAGTAACAATTCTTTTCATCACTGCATTAACTGCTATAATTAAATAGTCTCTTCTGTTATCATTATGGAACAAATTTCACTTGCATTTTATTGTAGAATAGTTTCTTTTTCAAGGATTCTACACACACTGCTTTTTCATAAATTTTTTCTTGTATAGTTGGACAAAAAGTTCTATTAGCTACAATAAAATGACTATTTTTGGCATCTTTCTGCTGTAGTTGTATTTTAAATATTTGCAAAGGTACGCCTATTGAATGCCCCTGGGAAAATATCTTTAGAAGTTTGTTGGAGTTCTCGAGTTGGTAGACAATGCCATAATCAGCTTAGTAATTATATAATAATAGGTATTTCAGAGTTTAATTTATGTAGGATATTATCTTGACTCCTAAAAAATGTGCAAATAAAATTATGCTTGTAACTCATTTTTATTTATGTACAAGGTATTTCATTGATTTAACACTTTATTAATGTTAAATACAAATCTGGTTCTTTAACTGTGATGGTCAAATTTGCATTTTTTATGTGAATTCTTCACATTAACCTAATTTTATTCAGATATGTTTCTTCGTAGAAAACTGATTTCTAATCCGCCAAATTGAAACAATCTGTGGACACTTTGCTTACACAGAGTGTGTCCTCCTTTATTCAACCCTCCATAAAGTTAATCAAAACGTTAAGTACGTCATAAGAACCTCGCCGAAATGTAAGAAATGGTATAAAAACTAGAGAAAGTGCAATAAACATTCTGGTCCTATACAGATGTCCTTAAAATAACACTTGGTAGCGAAAGTGTTAACTTTTAATGATGTTATTTTCATTTATTTGGGTCATTGTTACTAATGAACAGCAATTTCAAAAGAATTAAAATAATTGCCACTATTGTATTACGATTCAAATATTTATCCTAATGTGTACTTAATTTAAATATAAAATATAAACATCATCGAAAAAATAACTTGTAAATTAGTTTTTAATTAAAATGTAAAATTTGTTGAATTATAATAATTCAAACCTACTACACCTATTTAATATTCTGACAATATAAATAGATTAAATTATAGGAACATTATATAAGGAGATATTTTTTAAATATCATAGCCTCTCTGGGCTATTCTTCAGCTGTTGTAATACAGTTCAATCATTAGATTGATATTACAAAATATATATTCAATTTGGGTGGCGGTAATATAGCACAAGGGTAGATTTTAAACAGCACGCCAACAGTTTTTAGAATATCTCATAAACCTTTATGGAAAAAAAATATATAAATTTTGCATATCCTTAGTAAAAAAAATACAAAACTGTTGACTTAACATTAATATTATTTTATACTTAGTAATTCCAACCATACCGTTTCTACATCAGTGCCTTCTGGTCATTTCTTGAACTTGTCGTTTAATGCTTGTCTCTACCATCGGTTAACTTGGTAACGTTGGCCCTTTTGTGGTATTCTGACTTCCGACGTTGACGAAAAGCAAATTTAATGCTGGGATTGTATATTAATTGGAATCTATGTTTACTATAATTTATGCATTCTCTATAAACGAAAAGTCTCTTAACCCTCTTCTTTGCAGAAAGTGACTAGAAACAAATGCAATTCTTGCATTTTACTATCATACTCATCATTTTCGGATTTGTAATTGTAAGGCTCCGTTAAGAAGCTTTCTCTTAAGTAACATGTACTTGAAACAAAAAGCTGTATGTTCAATAATTTATATTTAAAAAAGAACCTACTTCAGCTGACTTAAAATAAAAACCGTTTAGAAACCGTGTGCAATCAATCACTATTTTCAGACATATCTTTATTTATCTGATATAATTAGGGTACAATTCAATTGAGAATTCTAGCGTACTCTTATCTCTCTCTCTCTCTTTTTCTCCCTCTATCTTTCTCTATATATTTTCCAAATATATTTTAACTTTTTTATTTGTTTTATTGTTTGGACCACTTTATATAAATGTAACTAATTCACTCTACACTGCATCCTCACTCTATATGCTTCTGTGTACTAGTCACTCCTATACAACTTATTGGTCTATCATTTTCTGAATTACCCTGTACAACTATAGTTCAACTCAACACAATATTACAACGGTTCTGATATCTTTAAAACCACCCTGTATAAGTACAAATCCTCTCCACACTATCAATTTTTCTATTGTTTAAATTATTCCTGTATATCAATGATTTTACTTCTCCCCATATGTCTAGTATTCCATTTATGCAACTGTTCATGGTCTACCTTATATAACAAATTTCACCTTTATAAACCACATTTTATGACTACAAATTTACTCTACCATTTATTTTCAATTACCCGGTATATTTATTTAACCCATGTCTATAATTATACCCCGTCCTACGTCCTATAATTCAAATATCCTAATTGCTTATACTTATATATCAAATTTTTGATACATCCTCAATAACAATAATTTTATCCCACCCTTACTTCAAACACATTGTCTAAGCAACTACTTGTGTTCCAAACTATATAACTTTTTTAAACCGCCCTGTATAATTGTAATTATACTCCACCTTATATTTCAACCATCCGGTAGACTGCTATTGACAATTTTTAAAGCCTTTTGTATAACTAATTATTCTCCGTTCAATAACACAAATATCCTGTATAACTATAGTATATAACTGTATATTTACCACCGAATATTACATGCATATTCGCACACACCTTCAACCGCATTCCACAAAGAAGAGATCGCTGAAAAAATAACAAATTTTCGTTTTAATAAGCTAATGGAATATTTTCTGCAATTTCACGCCACTTTTAGTTAACTTCGCCTCTAAAATAAACTGACTTCAAAAGCATCAAAATGAAACTCATTACAAACACCCTGTACGACATACTTTCATGGCATATCTTGACATTTAAACTAGATATTTATTATGAAAATTTGACATTTACCATGATGTTTATAGTTTTTGTGCATATATTTTTCGATTTTCAGAAAAATGGTAAGTTTTACGTTATAGAAAATTATACGGAATCAAGCTGGAACACATCTTTTCTTGAACTGTTTTAGAGAAAACAGTGAAGATTCATTGTAAATCGCTGAAATATAGTCCCTTAATTACTTTGTTTTCTTATTTTCTAGAAAACCGCAAATCTTATGTTATAGACAATTATATGGGACCTTTCTGCAATGTTCCTTAATATAATGCAGTTTAAATAATCAAAATTGCCCAAGCCGTTTTTGAATAATCGCCTCACATACATAAACAAATAAAAAGTTGCATACAAATTGATAACCTATTCCTTTTTGGAAGTCGGTTAAGAAATCAAAACATTTTCCAACTTTTTCTGCCTTTGACAAATTTACATCTCATGTGTTTCTGCTATAACTCGAAGTAGATGCAAAAAGTTTTGTAACTTTGTACATTTTATTGGTATCATTCTGTATGTTTGTTTATGCTGTCTTTACAGAAAAAAAAATCTGCAAAATTTCACATCTGGTCTGTTGGACATTTTTCAGCGGATTCGAAAAAACAATTGAACAATTTTTGGATCAAAAAGAAGAGGAAGCCGCTATTACTTTTGAAATTAAAGTACTTGTCCATAATACTTGTAGCATTATCCTAGCTAGCCAAACAGGTTGATTAGGGTTTTTCACTTAACGAATGATGAAAGTCAGTTTCTTAATGTGGTCTATTTGATCTTAAAGTCACGCTTATTGAATAGTATTTCGGTGCTTCAAATTGTTAAGTATTTATCCGAAACATTTACACTTGCATTATGTTATTGCATTTATTGAAAATATTTGCAGTTAAAAAGAGGTACTCTTCTTTCCACGGGAACTAAAATTCTTTTAAGTACACTTCTCCAATGATTTGCTTGTGCCCTACATTACGTTAGCAATAAACTATTAGCTTTGTTGCTCCTAATATTATTTTTCGATGATTACATATGAGTTAAACTTACTCCACTTTAAAGTTGCCTGTATGATTCCAATCTTTTCATCACCGGAAAGTTCAAACGATAGCAATAACAGTGTCCAGATTTGTTCGACGGCGAGGATGTAACTCTGTTTCTTTTCACTCTGGCACCAACTGTCAAAAGAGAGTAAAATTTTCGCGGGAAGTTTGTAGTTTCTTTTTTACTGCTTAGTTTTAAATAGTGACGCCTATAAGTTTTTAGAAGTCACAATTTTTATTATAGAAATCTTCGTCATATTATTAATCCAAATATAATATTTATCTTTATCAGAATTTCGTCGTTTGACATATTTTCTAATGTACTTGAAACAGATCGTACGATGAAATGTAGTTAATTAATAATAGATCTTGGGTTAGGTATGTGCGTAACTGTCTCTGTCGTTGTCTGGACCAAATGAACTCGAAACTCGACCTCCATGTGCCACAGAATGCCAACTCAAGTCCTGAGCTTTGAGATTTAGGTACATTTGAGAATAACAGGACGAAGGTTGCGCAAATGTTTAGTTGTTCAGTTAACGTAGATTTCAAATATTTTATTATATTCGAGACGCAAGTATATGTCTTCTGTAAACCACTTCAAAAATAAAATTTCCGTATAAATAAATGAATTTCGAAATAACTGTCAAGTAGGTCCTTGAGTATTGCGTCTGTTCATTTTGATTTTCTTTCCTCACTTCTTTTCTGTAACAAATATTTAAAATTTGTAACTGAGACAGGGCAGTTAGACAATTACGATAAATTATTCGAATTATTACTTGCCTTTTACATAATCGTTTCCTGATAGATGTTCTTATCTTCAATAAGATTAACAAGTCTTCGTGTGTACATTTGGGTTGTCGGTCATTATACGTGTTCTTCTTCTATCTTTTTTTAAGCCCAGACCTAGTCTACCGTCTGTCAAATAGTATTCTACCATTGTTACCACCACCACCATTTTACTTATGAGATTATTCCACTCTCATTTCATTGCCATGTTTTTCTGAGTTCATCATTTTATCACCTATTACTTTTATTGTCTTCTCGATGATCCTTGTCAGTATTCTCACCTTTGGCTTTTCCAGCATCATTTATATTTTAAAAGTGTCAGGTCTTGTTTCTGTCGTGTATGTCAATATTGGTGTTATAGTAGCTTTGTAAATCTTTGTCTTGGTTTCTGTTCTAATATTAGGTTCTCCATATTGTGTCATTTAGGTAACCCGCTCCTCCATAGGCTTTCTGTATTAGCTGGTTAATGTGATTTCCTTTTAGTTGCCTTATATAACATGTTTTAGGCTGATGTCATCAATCTCTATTTTACAACTAATAGGTTCTTCTAGGCTAAGAATATCACATCGAATTTTTTTGTTATTATTTGAATTTGTGGTTCAAGTCACCTTCGTTTCCCTCTATGAAAATAGTGTCATGCGCGCAGCAGAGGAATTCTGTTTCTTTATTTCTCCTGTATTGTACTTATCTTGTATATATCCCCTGTTTTCCATATACCGCCCAACTACTTACAGTACGGCCCAGTGCTTAGACCTAAGTGTTCCAATTACAGCACTGACTCGCACAAATGGACAGAATATATAAATGTGCCTTCGGATGTTTTATGTAAGTTTACCCAGTTAAGACAAAACTTTATCATGAAACATGAATTTTGTTCCAATTAATGCTTTAAAATTGCAGCACTTTGCGGAACTAAGACACTTTGTTTTCTGATGATTGGAAAACTATCATCTTCAGTCGTCTTAATAATGTTTAGCGGTACTTGTCTAGTGAATAGAAGATGAGTATGCCTTTAGTCTTACTGTATATTTTTCTATGTCAATTAGTCAGCTGATTGCCGGTCGATTGTATTCTAATGGTCATTATTATGTATTAGTTGTTTTTGTTTGTTTGTCAAATATATTTGACAGTTACAGTATGCCTAATGTATTTTACAAAGCAAATGGTTTGCTTGCTAACTAAATGCGTTTAATGAAGACGAACAGCCCATAAAATTCTTATACGGGAGTACTGAGGAGCAAATTCACACACAGAAAAGGTTTTCGAGCAAAAATGATCAGATGAGCGCAGTGCAATTTGACATGAATGTATTTGCACGTAAATATTGTACCTACAAAAGCACGTTCCGACAGTTGTCGTTCTTTCGAAAAGATCATTGAATATTGTTATAAATATGTCAACACTTTAATTTTAATTTAACATTCCGGAAAAACAAATTATTATTAAAGGGAAGTAAAAAGTGAAAGTGTGTGTTAAAAAATCAGCCCAGTGAAATACATCAACAATAAGTTATTAAGAAACAATTCATTTATATATTTGAAGACGCGAGATGTAAGACCAACATCTAGGATTTTCGAGAGAATTAGCACACAGAGGTTCCGAATCTGGAGCCGTTCCGTGTAATTGCTGTTCTCCCTTAACTCCTAGGACAGAATATCACGATAAAATTCTCAGGTTACTTCACCTGTCAGAGATATTGAATACCCTCTTCGAGGTGTCATTCCTTTGTGCGTAAGACAATATACATTATATATAACATATATTGTTTCTGGTCAGGGAACCTTCATCAGTTGTGCTTCCCACAATTGAATATCTTCTCGAACAATTTATTATGTATTTGATACATTTCGTTAAATTTGAAGACGCGAGATGTAAGACCGACATTAAGATTTTCGAAAGAATTAGTACACAGAGGTGTCGAATCTGGAGTCGTTCCGTGTAATTGCTGTTCTCCCTTAACCTCTGTGTGGTAATTCTCTCGAAAATCCTAGATGTCGGTCTTACATCTCGCGTCTTCAAATTTAACGAAATGTATCAAATTCATAAAGAAGTTTTTGAGAGGACATTCAATTGTGGGAAGCGCAACTGATGAAGGTTCCCTGACCAGAAATATTATATGTTATATATAATATATAATGTATATTGTCTTGCGTACAAAGGAATGACACCTCGAAGAGAGTATTCAATATCTCTGACAGGTGAAGTAACCTGAAAATTTTATCTTGACATTCTGTCCTAGGAGTTAAGGGAGAACAGTAATTACACGGAACGCCTCGAGATTCGGAACCACTGTGTGCTAATTCTCTCGAAAATCCTAGATGTCGGTCTTACATCTCGCGTCTTCAAATTTAACGAAATGTATCAAATACATAAAGAAGTTTTTGAGAGGACATTCAATTGTGGGAAGCGCAACTGATGAAGGTTCCCTGACCAGAAATAATATATGTTATATATAATATATAATGTATGTTGTCTTGCGTACAAAGGAATGACACCTCGAAGAGAGTATTCAATATCTCTGACAGGTGAAGTAACCTGAAAATTTTATCTTGACATTCTGTCCTAGGAGTTAAGGGAGAACAGTAATTAAACGGAACGCCTCCAGATTTGGAACCACTGTGTGCTAATTCTCTCGAAAATCCTAGATGTCGGTCTTACATCTCGCGTCTTTAAATTTAACAAAATGTATCAAATACATAAAGAAGTGTTCGAGAGGACATTCAATTGTGAGAAGCGCAACTGATGAAGGTCCCTGACCAGAAACAATATGTTATATATAATATATAATGTATATTGTCTTGCGTACAAAGGAATGACACCTCGAAGAGAGTATTCATTTATATATTTCTAACCAAACCTACACTTAAAAAACATTCAATCGCTGAACGCTTGAACCGACATTGGCCATGAACTTACTGACCCAGAAGGGCTGCGGAAATATACAACATCTGGTAAACAAATCTCTTGGGTACCATACATTCTACAATTATGACGATTGTTCTTATGCCGACAGCACTACATTTCTTTAATCATAACATTTTTTTACAATATCTTTTCTTCCATAAAAAAATGGGCATCTAATAAAAATACAAATTTACATAACTTATTACTGATCTAAGACCAATAACAAATTTATATATTAGACCAATCAATAGTGGTTTTTTCGTACAGGATACTGCGTGTGCCATCACATTAAGGACGATTTGTAGTGAGATTATGGTACCTTTTCCACCCGTTACTATGGTTTTTTACTTTATTATAAACAATTGAAATAAGAAAATTGCGGTTTTTTTTCGTTGCATGTTTATGAAATAAAACATAATAAACTACTCTCAATGATGTCAACAGGTGAATTGTAAAGCATGAAAATACCAATCAAATGGATCTTTAGTAACAGGGAAAAACAAAAAATAATGGAAAATTTAGCGGTTTTCTTTATATTATCATAACTCCGTCACTATCGAAATTCTAGAACTGGGCTTGTGGGAACTGATAGTAATTGATATCTACCTTATGCGTGAATAAACCAGGAGCTATCGGTTTATTAGTTTTTGAATAATTGCGATATGAAGTTTTTAGTCCACTATCTTGTAGTGTGTGTCCATGCGAATGAATCGTCAAATATAAATTCAGAATAGAGATATCTATTTTCAGTTTTCATTAAATGTCTGTGAAATATACGAAAAATGTTAGCAAACATGACCAAAATTAGGTGAGGGTATGAATGTGTTCGAGTAGTGGGGGGAACACGGTTGTTGAGCTGAACTGCTGACAATAATTATTATCGATTTTCTGTACAGAGCGATTTATTCGATTTTATTATATCAAATGAGAACTGTTTGTTTATTAATATAATATATATATATAATATCTATGACGCATGGAGGCAAAATTCACAATGCAAAAATAGTAAACAAAAAACTTTATATCATAATTGTTCAAAAACTAATAAACCGATAAATGTAGATTACTATCAGTTCCTATAAGCCCAGTTGTACAGCTTCTAAAGTGACAAAGGTAAGATTTAAAAAAAAATGCTGCATTTTCCAGTATTTTTTGTTTTTCCCTGTTGCTATGATCCAATCGGATCGAGCCTGGACTCATTTCATTGGTATTTTCATGCTTTACAATAGACCTGTTGACACCATTGAGATTAGTTTATTATTTTGGATTTTATAAACATGCTAAGAAAAAAAAACGTAATGTTCTTGTTTCAATTGTTTATATCAAAGCAAAAAAACATAGTTGCGAGTGGAAAACATAGCAAAATATCGCTACGATTTGTAGTTAATGTGATGGCACAGTCGGTATTCTGATAGTATTTTTTACAGATTATCAGTTAATTGTTGCTCTATTGATTGGTCTATATGTCATTGTAATGTCACTATGGTATTGTTGAGTAACATGTGTGGTATGTTAGAATTAATGCTAGTTGTTGAAAGGTAGCAAGTGGGATTGGTGGAGAGCAATGAACAGGTGAAGCTAATCAAGAAAATACCAAGAACGGGAAGAATAAATCCCACTGGCTATCTGACTATCTTTCAGCCACCTGCAATAATCCTTAAATACCATATATGTCACTCAACAATGTCATACTGACACTACATTGACATCTATATATTTGTTGAGTAGGACTGTCACTACTGCCACTATGACTGTAAATTTAGATCTCTACTACTGACACATTTCAGATTTACTGGTTAGGTGTGTCAGATTTTCATCTCCTTCTGTCAGGAAATCCCATTAGTTTTATAGATAAATTTTGGTCACCTGTTGTGACGTCATGTCCGTTTTGCAGAAATCTAAATTATTACCTAACCAGACACGTTACGTCTTTAAAGTTACTATAAATCCCTTCCTTGGTTATCACTTTCATTTCTCTACCTTTATTTATCTATGAGAAATCTTAGATTGAAATTCTGAAATTTATTGAGCTTTCAAACTCCTCACTTTTATTACCCCCTATATAAATTGTAAATTTTTATTTTATGCGTTAGTACCAGCTCATTGTTGAAAAGTATGGTAAGATTAACGGCGAACTAAATTTCTCGGCATTTTGAATAGTTTAACAATTTGTAAACTAAATTATACAATTTGACTGGTTTTTCTAGTATGGTCTAAGATCCTAAGATCAAGGATTTTATAAGTTTTTCCTATGAAGAATACCAAATATGTTATTCTTGGATCATAAAATATACAAATTTCTGACATTCCATAATTTCTTAATAAGTAAGTACGATATCTTAAGTTTGATACTAAATATTATATGAATTCTTTAATATGGCTACGTAGTCAAAATCCTTCCTACATATCTACTTCAAAAACGTTCGAATTCCAACCATGAATCCTTAGTGTTTCCAAAATATCTAAATTAAACGTAGTACTGCTACTCTACAACTACAATAAGATTCGTTTCTACACACTTGTTATCCTGCAATTTCATTTAAATACCATTCATTTTTATTTGAATATTTAATAAATAACATAGGTCAACATTTGAAGTAAGCGGGAACACGGCATGCCTTATAGTGTACTTGGGGTTTTTCGGGTCCATGATTACGATGAGAGGGTTGGTTGTCCTTCATCACGTCAAGTTCAAGCGCATTTGAAGGTCAAGTCGAGACAGTTTTTGTAGAATTCTTTCGATTTGACCTTTAAATGACCTCTGGGAAAAAGCGCAAGGTCAAACAAAACATGGATTCGAACTCAAAGACTTCAAAAACATAAGCAAGATTTTTTTAGATTTTTTGGAAGACCTCTCTAGATTTGACCTTCAAATGACCTTAAAATAACCTCTGGGAAAAAGCCCAAGGTCAAACAAACTACGAATTCGGACTCAGAGACCTCAAAAACATTACCATGAATTTTTTCACATTTCTTGGTAGATCTCTCGATTTAACCTTCAAATGACCTTTAAGTTACCTCTGACAAAAAGCGTAGTCAGACAAACTACGGATTCGGACTCAAAGATCTGAAAAACATAAGCAACAATTATTTCAGTTTTTTTTGGCTGAATTCTCTCGATTTGACCTTCAAATGCCCTTGACTCTGATGTGATGAAGGTCAACCGACCCTCTCATCGTATTCAGCGACCCAAAACACCTCTTGTACCCTATACGCCATGCCGTGTTCCGGCCTGTGTAATTAATAACATTTCTAACATATTTATTCTAAGTTATATATATTTATTATATAGATATATATATATAATATATATATATATATATATATATATATATATATATATAAACATTTAATTATATAATCTAAGATATATGTTCAGCTCTTTTCATTCATTTATAAAATGGTATGTCATACAAAAACTTGGAAGTTCATTTGAATTTTTGATAGTAAGTGTAATAAAAGTTTGACATTTAAATCAATAACAAATAATAATTTGGTCAAGTGCGAGTTGGACTCGCATACTTAGGGTTCCGTACCACCTTCAAGATTCGAATATTCCAGTTTCAGACAAGCAGGGAATGAGTGCATTTTCTTATACTTACCCTTATATCTTTTAAAGGAAGCGTTTTAAATTTATAAAAATATACACTTTGATTTTCCACACATAGACTTTTTATTTTATCTGCTTTAGGATTCCCTTGATTTTTATCACAATACATATGTATTTAATTTTCTAATTTGGCCCCCAAAAAGTAACATTAGAGTTTTATTTTACTAATAAACTTTCAGAAATGCTTTTTATAATCTACTGTCTGAGTTCTGAGGCTCTGTAGATTGGAAGAAAAAGGGCAAAATAGGTCACAGTTTAAATTATAAATTATTAAATCTGTTATTCAAATTATTTAAAAATATAAATAAAATATATTTTTCAAGTTTTAAATAGTGTAGTTTCTAAAGTGGGAATTAAGTCGATGTTTAATATTTTTAATATCTTTTATAAAAATAATTTAAAAATGTGATATATTTGTAATTCACATAATCAGCCCTTTATCTGATATATTACATGATGCGTTTGAAAATTGAATCTTTATTTTCCATTTAATTGTATAATTTGTCCCTAAAATTACTATGGGGGTTTTCTAGTAATTTATTTTCCGTTTAATTCTATTATTTGGAGGCTAAATTATAGAAATAGGTATATTTTTTTAATATTTTTCCTATAAAGAAAAAAAATGAGGTCTTAGAGTTTGAGGAATAATGGGGAGAATGGGTAATTTTTTTAAAATAATTTTTAATATATTTTAAAATATTCATTTAAAAAAAATAAAAAAATATATTTGTAATCGTCATAATGAGCCCTGTGATTTGATATATTACATGACCCGTCAGAAACAATTATAATTTTTTATTTTCCATTTAATTTTATAATTTGCCCCCAAAATGAATATTAGGGGTTTCTTCTTATTTTTCCAGTAAAGTTCAGGTGAGGGGCTATACTTCCAGTTTTTCAGCTTATGGTTTCGGAGATAAGGGGGGAATGGGTAAAATTTTTTATATTTTTGTTAATATCTTTTAATTAATTTATTTTATAAATATGGAAATAATATATTTGTTTTCTTCATCATGAGCCTTTTATTTGACATATAACATGCTGGGTTATAAACAATTTTTAATTTTATATTTTCCATTTAATTCTATAATTTTCCCAAAAAAAAAAATTAGGGGTTTTTCCTTATTTTTCCAGTAAAGTTCAGGTGAGGGTCTACACCTCCATTTTTTTTCAAAATTTTCCAGATTATGGTTTCGGAGGGGGGGGGGGGAATTGGTAAATTTTTTTATATTTTTGTTAATATCTTTTAATTAATTTATTTTAAAAATATGAAAAAAATATATTTGATTTCGACATAATGAGCCCATTCATTTAATATATAACATGATGGGTTAGAAACAATTTTAATTTTATATTTTCCATTTAATTCTGTAATTGGCCCCTCAAAATTAAAAGTAGAGGTTTCTCCTTATTTTTCCAGTAAACTTCAGGTCAGAACCTATAAATCTATTTTCAAAAGTTTACGTTTTATAGTTTCGGACATAAGGGGGGGAATGGGTAAATTTTTGGTATATTTTCCATAATATCTTTTTAAATAATTTTGTTTTTAAATTTGAAAAAATATATTTGTGTTCCTCAGAATGAGACCTTTCATTTGATATATTACATGATGCGTTTGAAATTTTTTTTTATTTTTAAATTTTTATTTAATTCTATAATTTGCCCCCCAAAATTAACATTAATGGTTTCTCCTTAATTTTCCTGTTAAGTTCGGCCAACACTCTATATTTTCTATTTTTTTCAAAATTTTAGGCTCAGTAGTTTCGGGAATCAGGGGGGGGAACTGTCGATTTTTTTAGTTATTCCCCACAGAAGTACCCCTAAAATCAAAATTTCTTCTTTTACGATATGTACTCCTGATCGGGTCACCAAACAATACATTGATACCAAATTTCAACCTCTTCCGTCTAGTAGTAGTAGTAACTAGTACACAAAAATAATACCTATACAAAAGTTCTAAACTACGTTAATTTTGCAATTATGTCTTCAAAAGGTTCTTGAATTTGAGAAAATACGACCGGATCTATGAACCATATATACAGAACAAATAAAACACTTCAATATAATGGCCTTTGTTGATGATGGATAAAAGCCCTCTTGCTTATCGTTATGGTGAAAAGACTAGTGCCATTAAGACAGAAGGGAATAATCAAATTTGAGACAAATTACAAGTTGAAAGGGAAAGGGGTCGTACAGACAAAGCACAAGCAGCTACCCTTATGTGTAATTATAAAGGAAATAATATCCATATATAGAAATTGATTGATTTCTCAAATGAGCCAAAGCAATGATATAATTCTTAACATCTCCCGTTCGTGATGTTATTTATTCTATTTAATGAGTTGGGTTTCGGGCGTTCAATTATAAATGTGCAAATGTAGTAATTATATAATTTCTGCTTCGTTTTTGCGCCACTTCAAAAAAATGAGTTCTATATCTGACATTTTTAATGCATGTTCGCCGATATATCTGAAACGCCGTAACATATTTGGATTATTTGAATATGATTGGTATTGCTATTAAGAAAATAGGGAAACATATGTCTGAGTTTTCCAGCAATATGTATCAATACATGATTTTTAAGGATTTTGTTGTTGGCTATATGTACCTACTATATAAAGGGTGTTTTGTAGAAGGTTCGCTAAACATGAAGGGATATTATGTAGCCCATATAACATCTACATAGATTATGGTTTTTGTTTTTTTTTATTAGGGTTCCGTATATACAATCTACGGATACCCTTATGATACCACTCCGAATTTCTGCCTCTGTCACCTCACAGCAATTTTCTCCTAAACTACTGACGGAAGAGGTTAAAATTTGGTATCAATGTATAGTTTGGTGACCCGATTAGGAGAAAAACTAAAAAAATCGACCCTTCCCCCATGATCACCGAAACTACTGAGCCTAAAATTTTGAAAAATATAGAATGTTGCCCGAACTTTACAGGAAAAATAAGGAGAAACCATTAATATTAATTTTGGGTGGCAAATTATAGAATTAAATGAAAATTTAATTTTTTTTTAACGGATCATGTGATACATCAAATGAAAGGTCCCATTCTGAGGAACACAAATATATTTTTTTCATATTAAAAAAATAAGTTAAACGATATTAACGAAAATATACCAAAATTTACCCATCCTCCCCTTACCTCCGAAACTATAAAGCGTTAAGTTTTGAAAAAAAATAGAGGTATAGGGTCTGACCTGAAGTTTACTGGAAAAATAAGGAGAAAATTCTATTTTTAATTTTGGGGGCAAATTACAGAATTAAATGGAAAATATAAAATGGAAATTGTTTCTAACGCATCATGTTATATATCAAATGAAAGGGCTCATTATGAAGAAAACAAATATATTTTTTTTCATATTTTTAAAATAAATAAATTAAAAGATATTAACAAAAATTTTAAAAAAATTACCCATTCCCCCTTATCTCCGAAACCATAAACTGTAAAATTTTGAAAAAACCTCACCTGAATTTTACTGGAAAAATTAGGAGAAACCCCCTAAAATTGATTTTAGGGAGCAAATGACAGAATTAAATGAAAAATAAAATATTAAACTTATTTCTAACGGATCATGTATAATATGAAATCACAGGGGTCGAATACAAAAATATTTTTAAATAATTTTAAAATGAATATTTTAAAATATATTAAAAAAGTATTTAAAAAATTACCTATTCCCCCTTTAATGCGCAAACTATAAGACCTAATTTTTTTTGTTTTACAGGAAAAATACGAAGATATCCCTAATATTAATATTGGGGGCAAATTATAGAATTAAACGGAAAAATAAAAATTATTTTTTAACGTATCATGCAATACATCAAATGAAAGGCTCATTATGAGGAATACAAATATATATTTTTCATATTTTTTAAATTAATTTTTTATAAGATATTAACATAAATATATAAAAAATTCTCATTTCTCGCTATACTTATTTCCGAAATCATACTACTCAAAATTTTGAAAAGAATTAGGGGTACAGGGGCTAACTTGAAATTTATAAGAAAAATTATTAGAAAACCCCAGAGTAATTTTAGGAACAAATTATACAATTAAATGAAAAATAAAAATTCAATTTTCAAACTCATCATATCAGATAAAAGGCTCATTTTATGAATTACAAATATATCATATTTTAAATCATTTGACTAAAATATATTAACATAAATATTAAACTTGACTTAATTCCCACTTTTGAAACTACACTATTTAAATTTTTAAATATATTATATTTGTATTTTTAAATAATTTATAATTTAAAACTTGACCTATTTTGCCCTTTATCTTCCAATCTACAGAGCCTCAAAATTAGATTATAAAAGGCTGCCATGAAAGTTTATTAGAAAAATAAAACTCTAATGTTAATTTTTGGGGGCCAAGTCAGAAAATTAAATACATATGTATTGTTATAAAAAAAAAACAAGCCAATCCTGAAGCAGATAAAATAAATGAAAGTGTATATTTTTATAAATTTAAAATGCTTCCTTTAAAAGATATTAGGGTAAATATAAGAAGATGCACTCATTCCCTACTTCTCTGAAATTGGAATATTAGAATCTTTAAGGTAGTACGGAACCCTTAGTATGCGAGTCCAACTCGCACTTGACCAAATTATTTTTTTCTTTGTTAAACCTCATATTTTTACATATAACCTAAATAAGTAAACTTAAGTATAATCTATGATGTTTGTTTGCATTCGATATTTGATACAAATAATTGGATAAAAAAATGGCGAGGTTCCATAAAAAAAGTCATTAAGTTAAACAATTTATCACAATACAAAAATAACAATTAAGAAGCACATCGAGAACTTCTAAGGCTCACAAAAACTTCTCTATTTCAACCCCTTTCTAACGATATATCACACGTATTGGAAAGTAATCAGTATCATAATAAAAATTTGAGATTGTAACTTACACGGTTAGAACTACGAAAAATAAAACATAAATCAAATTGCAATAATTTGTTATAAATTTTCTTCAAACTAACCTCCGCCGCTACGGATGCAATACCGACATATTTTCTGCTGTAGTCTAGTCTATAGTCGCATCTCATCCCACAGTGTTTCAAAAGCAACATTTATTATTTCTCTGATAAACGAGTTGCTTGGTCCGTCCCCATACAAAAAAATTAAGAGGCCAGAGTATAGAGCCAGCTCTCTCAATCCATGCATTTGGGAATGAAATGTCCAGGAGCTCTGTGACAGTTCGTCTATAACGTGCTGAACAGCCAACTTTTTTTGAATATTATTTGTCTATCTTCAAATGGAATTTCATCTAATAAGATCGATAAATGTTTCGTTAAAATTCAGGTTATTTACGAAATAGAAATAGAAACCAAGGAGCAATTAAGGGAAAGAATCAATGTTAAGTTCCAAAAAATGCGGGATGATCTGACCTCTGGCCTCCAAGGACCCTGACAAGGCCAATGATTTTTCACTTGATGACGAGATCCAAAGCTATTCAAACGTTGTGAGATCAAACATTTCAGGACGATGGAAGTCCAAGGAAACTTCAAGGATCATAATTAGATTTAAGTTTATTTGGTAAAGATACAGTGAAAAATGAAAAAGTTGCAAAAGTTTACATGAAAAAAATCTGGGAATTAAGAAAAAAAAATTTTAAAAAACAAAATTCGTAAGCTACCTGGATGTTATATGGGTTACATAATATGGCCCACCTATCTGCCCTTCAAGTTTGGCGAACCTTCCACAAAACATCCTGTATATAAACCAACGAACGAGTGCAATAAAACTTTTCGTTAATCCTACAAATGTTTTCATACCCACCTCGATTTTCCAACTAAAAATCTATCTCACTTAGGAGCATTACTGAACACGACAGAAACAAATAAAACCCATTTTAACTTAGACGAACTCTTCGAAATGGTTTTAACATATTTCAAAACACTAACATCTATGTCATTCGGAAACTAAATAGTCCTCTGAAACCTTAGCAATGAAGTTTAATCGCTCCACTATATTTTCCAGTTATTATATACAACCTCGAAACTTATTTGACTGCATAAACGCTACTTGGATTATTTCCAGAAACATCATTTGCAACTATTTCAAGCTTAGCAAGCTCATGAAGCAATTTGTTCCTAATATGAAGATAAATAATGTTTCAGATATATTAGCAGAATCAGATTTGAATGCCGGCTTAATAATACTATTTGAGTAATAGGCTTAAGGTAACATCAAAAAATTTAAAAATGCGTTTATAGTTTATAGGAAGCAATTGTGGTCAACATGCAATTTTAATACTCAGTTTTTTGAACCCATGTTTCGACAAATTTGGGAGCTGTCATTGAGCAGTATTATTTCAAAGGCTCTATAAGGGAAAATCAACTATCGGCTAATTGAAGAACAAGCTACTTTTGTAGTTTTATTGAAAATGTATAGGGAAAATATCAGCCAATGGGTATGTGCCCTTTTGTGAAATCTAGTGTTAGAGTCACGAGATATTTTCACTTTAAAAAAATAGCTATTACTAATTAAATAGTAAAAAAATCATTGTTATGTAGATCTGTCTAATTTGTAATCCTTCCTGCATTCGTATAGCAATTGATTTTAAATTAAGTGTACTATCGTTATTCGCTTAATTTTAAAATTGTATATTTAACATTTATATGTAATTCATTATTAAATTTTTCGAAAAATAGTCAAATGTGAGGTTTTGTCAATCTCTTGATGATATAATATATAAGGATATTTTTGTTGTTAAAGTTGACAGGAACAATTTTAGATTCTTATGTTAGAATATGTTCATTGGTGGTAAATTGAAAAGGAATACGTATTTTTAATTAAGTGCAAATACTTTTTATTAATTATAATGACCCTAAGTCATATTGTTTACCAAAGAATTTTATGTCAATTTTGAGTATTACATTTGCTTCATTAGTGTGCTTTGAATTTGTTCTAACCTATGAATCAAAAGATAACAGTGATGGAACAGAGACGGAGTCTGTTTAAGCTTATTACCCTTGAGCTCCTAAATACAGCCAAACCGATTTTATTTGAAATGCAAAAACTAAAAAACGGCACATTTTTAATATTAGCATTGTCATGAACTTAATAACTGATAAAGTATTCAGTAATTTTGTTCTTTCTCATATATTATGGGAAACTTTTTAACTAATAATAGGCCTAGAAAAAAAAAGAGTTTGTGCTTACAATTTAAACAAAAATAATTTGGACTCGCATACTTAGGGTTCCGTACCACCTTCAAGATTTGAATATTCCAGTTTCAGACAAACAGGGAATGAGTGCATTTTCTTATATTTAGCCTTATATCTTTTAAAGGAAGCGTTTTAAATTTATAAAAATTATGCACTTTGATTTTCCAAACATAGACTTTTTATTTTATCTGCTTTAGGATTCGCTTGATTTTTTTTTATTTTACTCATATACTTTCAGAGATGCCTTTTATAATCTACTGTCTGAGTTTGAGGCACTGTAGATTGAAAGAAAAGCGGCAAAAAAGTCAAAGTTTAAATTATAAATTATTAAATCTGTTATTCAAATTATTTAAAAATATAAATAAAATATATTTTTCAAATATTAAATTGTGTAGTTTCTAAGGTGGGAATTAAGTCGATGTTTAATATTTTTGTTATTATCTTTTATACAAATGATTTAAAAATATGATATATTTGTAATTCACATAATGAGCCTTTTATCTGATATATTACATGATGCGTTTAAAAATTGAATCTTTATTTTCCATTTAATTGAATAATTTGTCCCTAAAAGTACTATGGGGGTTTTCTAATAATTTATTTTCCGTTTAATTCTATTATTTGGCCTATAAATAATAGAATTAGGGATTTTTTTCATATTTTTCCTATAACCAAAAAAATGAGGTTTTAGAGTTTGGGGATTAACGAGGAGAATGGGTATTTTTTTAAAATATTTTTTTAATATATTTTAAAATATTCATTTAAAAAATAAGAAAATATATTTGTATTCGTCGTAATGAGCCCTGGGATTTGATATATTACATGACCCGTTAGAAACAATTATAATTTTTTATTTTCCATTTAATACTATAATTTGCCCCCCAAAATGAATATTAGGGGTTTCTTCTTATTTTTCCAGTAAAGTTCAGGTGAGGGGGTATACTTCCAGTTTTTCAAAATTTTTCAGGTTATGGTTTCGGAGATAAGGGGGGGAATTGGTAAATTTTTTTATATTTTTGTTAATATCTTTTAATTAATTTATTTTATAAATATGGAAAAAATATATTTGTTTTCTTCAACATGAGACCTTTTATTTGATATATAACATGCTGGGTTAAAAACAATTTTATTTTTATATTTTCCATTTAATTCTATAGTTTGCCCCCCAAAAAAATATTAGGGGTTTTTCCTTATTTTCCAGTAAAGTTCAGGTGAGGGGCTATACCTCTATTATTTGTTTCAAAATTTTCCAGCTTATGGTTCCGGAGATAGGGGGGGATGGGTAATTTTTTTTATATTTTTGTTAATATCTTTTAATTAATTTATTTTAAAAATATGAAAAAAATATATTTGTTTTTGTTATAATGAGCCCTTTCATTTGATATATAACATGATAGCTTAGAAACAATTTTAATTTTAATTTTCTATTTAATTCTATAATTTGCCCACTTAAAATAAATATTAGGGGTTTCTCCTTATTTTTCCAGTAAAGTTCAGGTGAGGGGCTAAACTTCCATTTATTTACAAAATTTTCCAGTGTATGGTTTCGGTGATAAGGGGGGGGATAGGTAATTTTTTTATATTTTTGTTAATATCTTTTAATTAATTTATTTTAAAAATATGAAAAAAAATATATTTGTTTTCGTCGTAAAGAGCCCTTTCATTTGATATATAACATGATGGGTTAGAAACAATTTTAATTTTATATTTTCCATTTAATTCTGTAATTGGCCCCCCAAAATTCAAATTAGAGGTTTCTCTTATTTTTCCAGTAAACTTCAGGTCAGATCCTATAAATCTATTTTTTTTCAAAACTTTTCGTTTTATAGTTTCGGAGATAAAGGGGGGAATGGGTAAATTTTGGTATATTTTCGTTAATATCTTTTTAAATATATTTTTTAAATATGAAAAAAATATATTTGTGTTCCTCAGAATTAGACATTTCATTTGATATATTACATGATGCGTTTGAAAAATTTGTTATTTTTAAATTTTTATTTAATTCTATAATTTGCCCCCCAAAATTAATATTAATGGTTTCTCCTTAATTTTCCTGTAAAGTTCGGGCAACGCTCTATATTTCCTATTTTTTTCAAAACTTGAGTCTCAGTAGTTTCGGTGATCAGGGCGGGGAACGGTCGATTTTTTTAGTTTTTCCCCCCAGAAGTACCCTTAAAATCAAATTTTTTTCTTTTACGATATGTACTCCTGATCGGGTCACCAAACTATACATTGATACCAAATTTAAACCTCTTCCGTCCAGTAGTTTAGGAGAAAATGGCTGTGATGTGACAGAGGCAGAAATCCTGAGTGATATTATAAGGGTATCCGTATATTGTATATACGGAACCCTAATGATGCCGAGAACTCTCAACAAGATTTCATAGTTTCTAAAATTGATTTTTTTTAACAAATGGCAGAAAATGGCATTATTGGCGGAATTTTTAAAACATTACTTAAAATAGGTTTGTCTGTTGCAATCTTCCAAGAATTTCTCCAATTTTTTAGACAAATTCAAATACCTTATATTTTTTTATGATAAAGGCGTAAACAGCAAGGAAAATTTTCAAAATATTTTTTTATTTTAAATTTAATATTCATAGGTTTCGGGAAGATTATATCGTATTGTAAGTCGTTACAATAATTCAAAATTACATTTTATACACCATACTATTACTAAATATCATAAGATAACAAAGTCATTAAATTCCAATGCACTACATAATACAAAAACAAATTTTAGACAACCGTCAAACTTTATTTAGAAATGTTTTTTCACAAACTGGGGTTTAACAATGGCACAACATTCCTAGATGATGTCTTCCAAATGTTGAATGCATCTGAGTGGCTAATAAGCTATTTGTTTAAGGTAACCCCAAAAGAACAATCTGAAGCAGTTAAATCGGGCGATCGGAGTGGTCAATAATTTTCCAAGTGGCGCCTATAACTTTATCTCTGAAAAGTTCATTGAGAAATTACTTCATTTCTATGGATTGATGTATGGGCACTCCACCAAGTTGATTGATATCAAACATTTAGTCTAATGTTTAAGGGTTAAGTCTCTTAATTCATTATTCAGATAATTACGATATCATAGGGGTGGTTTTCTACGAAAAATTGATATGGGGGTACGAAAACAAACGCACGATGCCGAAAATTGGGTGATGTCGTATGGCGCACCGGTGTGGTCTAGGGTGATGAAAGTAGGCACGTATCGGAGCAAGTATAGGGGGGCATCTTCCTGTAGAGCTGAAGGTGGATGTGCGGAGGAGTATATTCGACAGGGTGGACAGAGGGGAGGATAGAAAGGTGGTGATCAAGGAGGAGAGAGAGAGAGAGAGATCACGGAATGTCTGGGCGAGTGAGTGAGAGGCGAACACGACGATACGGCAGTGGACGAAGCAGCTAGTCGCTACATCCGGATGTGGTGTATTTAACTCAATTGATAACAGGGCATGGTTGTACAGGTTTCAGTTGGTGAGTGATGAGATATGTGTCTACTGTGGTCAGATGGAGTGAGTTGGGGTTTGCCGTGAGGTTTAGCAATGTTGTGGGTATAATGATAGAAAGCGAGAGGAATTGGAGAGTGGTCGGAGACTTCTTGACAGAGGTGGTCACAGAGAAAGAGCGCGAGGATACAGATGTTTTGGATGTAAGAGTGGTAGCGGACATTTAGAGAGGTTACAAAACCCGCTGAATCAGAATATCTCTACAGACAGTACCGGGTTTTTTAATTGACTTTCTAGTGAACCAATACTTTTGAATTTTGCCTTTTTACTTGATACAGTTGCGTAATGTGCGTTTTTTTCTGGATGTCGCTGATTAAAAATTGCTGCTACTAGTCTGTTTGGAGTGTTTTACCCACATATCAAGACAATTTACATTTTTTCTTGAAAGGAGGATAACGTGGATTGTTCTTACAATCTAAACATTTGACTCTTTAGTAATTCTTATGTTTGTCATGGTCAACGCATGAATTTAATAAATACATTTTACCAGAAGAACAGGGACACCTAAAGATGTAAAAATACAATATAAAATTATAACATATCGACAGTTATTCGAAAAATTGGTGAAATTAATTCTACTTTGCAACAGACATTTTAAAATTCCTAGACATTATACGTAAATTTCTTAACAAATAAACAAATTGGGCTACGCCATGGATTGTTTGAGTGTAAATAAAATAATTCGGGTTTGGTAAATTAACATATGAATAAAGTTTGGTCAATAAATTTCAAAAAAAACTTTACTCTAAACGTCTCAAATTGTGCACATATCGGTAGAATGTTATTAGAAATAAATTGTTTAAATAAATAGTTTTGCCAAAAAATAATTAAGTTATTTTATAGACTAGAACAATTTCATTAAGTTTTGTGTTTAAATAAGTTATGTTGGAAGATGTGAATATAATTTTTAGTTTTGAACCGATATTTCTGTTGATGATATATGAATTGTTTTATAAATTAGAATAGAACTAATGAAATGAAAAATAACAATATAGACGTTCATAATTATTGTTAATAAATATCTTTCTTAGTTCAGTCCGGAAGAAGAGTGTAAATCGTTTGTGGAGTTTATTTTTTGTGAACATAAATTAACTTATTTATGTTTATATATTATATGAGAATATATATTGCCTACTACCAGTCTACAGGGTTTGAAAAGAAGAAGAACAAAACATGACTATAAGCGTTTGGGCGCAACACTGCCTCACCGAAGGAATTTAAAATTTAAGGACCCTTTTCATCGATCTAATCTTACTTAACAAAATATATCAAAGATTGAGTCACATTATTTAATGTTCGACGCCAACCCTAAACAACTCTGAATTGATAATTTTAGAGTAATTATTGATTAGTCCGACTACGTGAAATTAAAAACAAAAAAATGCTGTCAAACTTTTTCACCAATCCTGCAAAAATGTTCATATCCAACACAAAAAATAAAAATAGTAACCCACCTCAATTTTCCAACAAAAAATCTATCTCGTTTAAGAGCATTTTTGAATACGACAGAGAAAAATAAAACCTATTTAGCTTATGCGAACCGTTCGAAATGAATTTAACGTGTTTTAAAACAATAAAATCCATGCAATTCGGAAAGTAAATAGTCCTCTGAAACTTCAGCAACGAAATGTAATCACTCTATTATATTTTTCCAGTTATTGTACAGTGCACCCTAAGCAAATAATAACACAGATCATACAATAAAGATAGATGGGCAACTCAATGTTAAAAAATTGGTCACATTTTGTCCCATGACAGGTTAGGTTTAGCATCAAAAGCATCTTAACAAATTCTTCAAGTACTAACATGTGTACGTCCTTGTAGAATTTGACAGATCATCACCATACTAAAAGAGGAGGGGGGAGCAGTACACTGCGGCACTTAGTGAGGACAGGTAGTCCCAAATGTCACCAGAAGGTAAGGTGGTGGTTAGTACCACTCGAATTCTGATTTTTGAGTGGTTTTGAGAAATAACACCACAAGCTTCGAAACAAATCCCTTGTGAGGCGCAGTTATTCAAGGAAAAACCAAATTTTCCTTGCATGATTGTTTTTGTTGTCGGATTGTGGTGTTATCTGTCCCAAGAACACATTAAAAACAATCAAGAGTATATAATAAATATAACATTTAGAAGGCAATGTACCATCAAATACAAATGAAATGGCTAATCAGAATTGAAATTATATTTATTTATTTACAAAAGATAAATTAACAAATACAGTTAAAATGACACTATTTATTTATACATTAAAATAATTCATAACAAAAACTGTACAAATGTTTGGAGTATTGAGTATTTGCAAAGTGCATGCATTGATCACCACTACCAAAATCTACAATATTCAAGGCATCAGTGATCTTTTGAAAAATTATAAGTAAGGCCACAACTTAAAGATACTTCATCAACATTAATATACAATATTTCTCTTTTATCTGTTAAATGTTTTCAACAAGTTTATTTATTTTGCCTAAAGATATGTTCAGGTATAGCCACAATTTGAAGGGAGACAATTATTAACAAGACTACTGAGATGCTTAGTGAGATGGAAAACAATGAATAAACTTTTGAAAGACAATCATGTTATAGCTTTTGTAGCACTTTGTTTAGAACAGTGATAATAGGCAAATATTTTATCATCTAAGTGAAAAGCATCTTCCCTTCGGTTTTAACTTTTGCCATTTCTCATGTTGACTCATAGGAAGAAACTTTTCATATTATAGTAAATATGAAGAGGATTGCTCTCCTGAACCTGCCGATTGAGTATATTTATTCAAGAACCACTAAAAAATACTTACTCTTGTGTAAGCATTGACTCTGTGACTCTACTGCAGGTTGCATCTTAGTGCAATACAAATGATCATCCTCAATGATGTTCTGGTACTGCTACATGCCTGTTCACTCAGCATAATATATGCTTGTATATAATTAGAGTCGTTGGCATGCACATGTTTTATAAATTGATCTCCTGCAGTTCTGTCATAACCTTAAATGAAACCATAAATAGGGATTGATTACAAGTCAGTATACTTGAGGAAAAAGTACCAAATACATCAAAATGTTGATTTATTCAACAATCACTAAAAGTCTTACTCTTGTGTGCTTGTTTCTCTGACTCCACTGCAGAAAATAGATGTGCATACTTAGATGTAATACAAATGATCATCCTCAAATGTCCTGGCTACTGTTCTAAACATGCCTGTTCACTCATAAAATATTTCTTTATACTATGTACATTTAATGTTTATAACCAGGAACAAAATTGTATACAAAATACCAGCACAAATTAAAAAAATAGAGAGCGATTGATGGCTGATGGCTTTAGCTTTCGCAGACATAAATCTCATAATGGCCGAAAAATTTACACACTGGTTATTCAAGCCTAATCACACAGCCTAATCATACAATAAAGATAATGGCCGATAAAAAAGATCACATTGTGTTTGTCACTTGGGCTAACTCACAGATCATACAATAACTATCAAAAATAGTACTTGAAGAATTTGTTAAGAGGGCTACGATCAAACACCATTACTGTTCACCGACAGCTGGACCAACATTACCTATCTGAGTTACCACCCCCTGAATAATAACTTGAGTAAAGACACCGAATGATTATTAGGTCTGATTTTCGTTTACCACAGAAAAATAGTACACATGTGGAGTACCTGTTCCTTAGTAGTTGACATGCGCATCATGTAGAGGGGGGGGGGGAAGCAGTACACATGCGGCATTAGTGAGGACAGGTAGACTATTACCAGAAGGTAGGTGGTGGTTAGTACACAAGCACAGTAGGCTACAGCTGATGGTACACGTGTAATAGTTATTGAGCGTCGAAACTAAAAACTATACAATAAAACACAAAGTAACCTACATTTATATAATGAACTGAATGCCTGAATACTTTTTCTAAATTGTATAAAATAATATTTTTATATGTATTGAGAATTTACTGTACATGCCTACACCTCTTTGAGATTTTCCTGCACCAAAAAATTCAGCATAGTTGCAGTATAACATGAGCTACTTCTTGGTCTGCAGGGTCTACAAAGCCTACCACACTTGTCCTTATTACTCTAAAAGATAATGCGTATGCCCTCATACCTCTAATATAGGCGGTCGAATCCTTTTCAGGGCAAATTACGCCATTTTTTCTAGAAAATCAATTTTACCTTCAAGTGATCTTGAAAAACCCTTGCTAGGTCATGATCAAAGATTCCATTTTATAAGGTGTAACTGGATTATGCAGAGTTTTTAGCTAAACGGTCATATTTTTCATGTGGATAGAATTCCTAGATATATCGAATAAGGTCTAATTTTAGTTCTTATGACCCTGGTAACTCACAAACTGTTCATTTTTGACTATGGCTAAATTTTTTTGAGGCTTAAAAACTTGTCCCTTTTTTGTAAATTTCACTTTTCATCCGAAAACAGTACAAATTTGTGAAAATTATAACTTATTTATACACGGAATACTATTTTACGATACAAAAAAAAATCAAAATTGTTTATTATTCATAGGCAAATTAAGGTAACAATATTGCCTTTTTTAGGAACGCAGTTGTTTTCTTTTTCGAGCCTAGGAACTAGATTTGCCCTTCAGAAAATTTACTGATGAACACGTCCAGTCCCCTTGCCAGCCACCCCCTGAAACTTAACTCAGGTAACGCAGTTTTCCTTCTGCATAATCGCTATCGTCTTGTTGGGATAGCTTAGCTTTGTTTTGGTCCCGTTGCTTTACCTTATTGGTACTACATCAACTGTCGTATCATATTGTTGTCACGGAGCATAAGTCTCATGGTATAAAGGGCATCTCTCGTACTTTTTTATTGATGCCGCTGTACTTAAATGTCGTTGTCAAAGGTATAGGAAGTTTCTTAGGATTATAATTGTATTATTTACCTAAAGGGTTTAATAAAATAAAAATTATTTTATATTGTGTCCTCAACAAATAATAAAATCTTAACTGCCTTGCGGAAAAATCTTTAAAATAAGTATTAAAACTTGATGTGCCCCATTTCGTTCGACCAGTAGTAACTATTAAAATGACCAAAGAACAGTCATCTGAGGAGTTAAGTGTGTTTATTGCGTGACCGCTGAGTTACTGCTGTTGAAAGGTAAGTAATAAAGATATTTGTATTATTATTATTCTCATACACAGATGTTTAGAAAAATATTTTAGGGTGAAACAGTATTTCCTTTTTGTTTTTCCTTTTAGTGCACATTTACAATAAAATAAAATATTTACTACTGCCTTACTGCAACACTGCGTTACTACTCCTATAAAAATGTAACACAGTTGTATTGGCAACGCAGTTACTTTAGAGGTATTTTAAAATTATTAAATGTATTGTACTACGGTTAAATTACTTTCTGTTTTGTAGAGAGCTTATTATATATATTCAGTCACTCGAACCATAAAAAATGTTTCATTGAATTTATTGGGTGCATTCAGGGAATTGTAGCATTAAAGCGCTGAAGCGCCACAGCGCTTTGCTTTCACTGAATGAAAACTCTTGTTTCTAGTTATTTTCACTAGTTATGTTTACTTGGCGACACTTTTCCGTAATATCAAGACAGAATTTGACAGCTGATTTAATTATAAAGCTGTAAAGCAGAGAATTTTTATGCTTTCCTGCTTTATTAAAGCGCTGTAGCGCTGTGGGTAAAGCAGACCCTCTTTAGTACACCGCTTTAACAAAGCGCTGCATCGCTACAATTCCCTGAATGCACCCATTATGTTTGTGATTTAAATTTATGGGAGATTAAGGACAGCACTGTCGTTTAAAATTGCCATACTAAAGAGTTTAATTGTATAATTTTATAAATAAAGTTTAAATTTCAACATTGGATTGAGTTGGCTGTTACTTGGTGGAAGTTGAAATTCATGATGAATTGAGTAATACAACTGATTACAAACTTACACTTTATTTAAAAAATTGTGGTAATTGTTTCGCGTCCGATGGAGCTTACCCATAGAACACATTGTCACACTTTTTAAATGTGTAAATTTGTAATCAGTTGTATAACTAAAATCATCATTTAAATTTCAAGGAATGGTTATTGAATGTTTCGACCACTTCGTGGATAAATTGACAAAAATGTGGTTGGGTCAGTACATTATAGATTAAACTATTGCCATGCTATATTAACAAAAGATCGTTTAGAAATATCATTATATAAATATGCAAAGACAAAATGATTAGGTACCATTTTCTCCTCTGTCTCTCCATCGATTTTCTTCATTTTTGTTTTGTTAAGTAGCTACTGACGACCTTCAGTGCAGAATGCTAATATTAATTTATAATATTGGTTCATTCATTAAAATAAAATATAATAAAAATTCGTTATTTATGTCTATACTGTCAACGATAAACAACTGACAGTGCCGCTGCCGCCAGACGGTCAAAACTCAAAGCATTGAGTAATTATATTTGGAGGGAGCAATCGTTAGATGCTTTTATATTCTTAGAGCATGTAGTTCTGGAAGTGGCATACAAGAGTTGTTAGTGTTTAGTGGTGAAATAGTCAATGTTGTAGATCAGTATTGATTTTTCCGACGCGTTGTAGTAACTTTCATTAAATTAAATTAACATTAAATATTCTGTTTTTAATCTGAATTTAATTATTTGATTAATAAATTATTATCACAGCCTGCCCGAAGGTGTTGTGTAAAAAATTGTCAGGGAGCGTACAATAGAGAATGTATTAAATATTTAAGTTGTCCTAGAGTTGTTGGACCTCTCTTTCCTTTAATATTCCTGAACTTGATTGAAACCGCAAATAACGAAAACTTTTAGGTTGCAAAGAACAGTCCTCCAATTATCATACCGAATATCTTACCAGGAGCGGTTCCAGCCAAAAATTTAAGGGGTCATTCATCTGTCAAAAATATTTCGAATACCGATATTTGATTACATTTTTATTTTATTTTTTTATTGTGATAGATTTGTCAATATGAGTAAACAATTTTGGTCATTACATCTACTTCTCCGATTTCTCCACTACTCTGTTTCTTATAAAATTATACTTTTTACAATTTCATGAAATAGGGTCGAATTTCGAGCACTGGGCGACCACTAGTATGTTTAATTTTTCAACAAATCGCAGTTCATGTTAGGCATTAAAAAGTATTTTGACCAGCATACCAAAAGTGCAGTCAATTTGATAGCGAATCAAAATACATAAGATTTGTGTGGGATCCTTTAAGTGCGCGTTTTATAAAAGTAATTTATTTCACAGAATGTATGAAATTGTGCAGTCAAATTATTTAATATTCAATAGCATTTTTAACAGGACAAATTCTAAATAAACAAATTTTCGTGACTTCATTTACACTTTAATTCATCAAAAATATTCATTTTTTCATAGTTATAGATAAGTAATTATGACCTAAAATTTAAAACTAGGAAATTGCAGTGAAACTTTTTTACCAATCCTGCAAAAGTTTGCATATCCAACATATTTTCCCGATCACATTAAAGATACACCAACCTCGATTTTTCCAACAAAAAATCTACGTCGCTTAAGAGCATTATTGAACACGACAGAAACAAATAAAACGTATTTAGCTTATACGAACAGTTCGAAATGGTTTTAACGTATTTTAAAACACTAACATCCATGCCATTCGGAAACTAAATAGTCCTCTGAAACTTCAGCAATGAAATTTAATCGCTCCATTATATTTTTCCAGTTATTGTATAGAGCCTCGAAACTTGTTCGACTATACAAGCGGTACTTGGAGTATTTCCAGAAACACCATTCACAACTATTTCAAGCATATCGTAATGCGCTCCCAGCCCATCGAATAATATATATCAGTGTTAATTTCATAGGCTTAATAGCTCGAACGTATGTTGAATGCAATGTGTAGTGAGCATTCCGCTATACCAAAGCATGAATTTTGATTTCGTAGCTTGCTTGTTTAACTGAGATATATTACCGAGCCTGTGTCGATTATTTAGTAAAGCAGATGTAAATAATGTTGTTGGCTTTTATTATATGCTCGTAGTTGGTAATTAGGTTGGTATGCAAGCTTTGCATATTGCATGGTGGTAAATGCATTTCATCCCTGGTTAAAACAGAAACACGTAAATGCTTGGCATATTGCCGGGATCGGTGGCATGGCAGAGTCCCACAGGTCGGTTCGTTTAAAAATTGATATTTTCGAGACTGTGTTATATATCATCGGTTGGCACCGTGAATGATTGGCCCTGGGCGCTCAGTGGGTACGCCTCCCGCCTGCTGATTTGTCAACATAATTTGCTTTTGTTCAGAAACTGTTCTATATCCCTGGTGTTCAAAGTCTATTCGGTGTGACGTCGTGGTGGCGTGTTCCGTAATGGAAACAGTCAAACCTTAACAGATGACAGTCTGCACATGGTTACGTTCTAAAGGGATCCTCGTCTTAATCTGTTCTGTATTGAAAATAGTATGGATTTATCAACTACGCGGATTTCCCGGTACGCCGGACATATATATATATACATATATATATATATATATATGTATAGATGGTTTCCGGGAATTCATCCGCGTATGATAACTATATATGGTAAATGTTTGTGTCAGGTCGGTGTGTGTGTGTGTTACTCGTGTGTGTGTTAGGTGGTTCATCCGCTTAGTTGATAACTGATCCCTGCCGGGATCGATGGTAAAATGACGACGTTTCGGCAGAGTCACATCTGCCCCCTTCAGGTCGTTTCGCATAATGATTAAAGCGAAAGCAGAAGGCTACGAGAATTATGCCTGAAGAGGGCAGATGTGACTCTGCCGAAACATCGTCATTTTACCATCGATCCCGGCAGGGATCAGTTATCAACTACGCGGATGAATTCCGGAAACCACCTAACACGTTTAGTGCCCGCGAAAAGTTAAAACAAATATATATATATATATATATATATATATATATATATAATAATCTGAAAACAGATTCTGTTCTATGCAACTGCTTACGGTCTACGCTATATAACAATTATTTCTGACATTCTTTAAGCCACCTTTCAAAGTACAATTTCTCCATATTTTAATCACTCTTTGTATGCAACTTTTCCTAACATTGTGTTAAACACACTCTAAAACTTTAATCTTGTTTCGCCCCATTTATCAGGTATTCCATATAGTAGGCTGTAACTGTTTATGGTCTACCCTATATAACATCTTTTTTAACTTTTTTTGATCCAGCCTAATGGAAATCCCTGTGGAACACTTGGTGTGTCACAAATGTAAAAACACATTTTGCACCCTATTTTAACACTCACCCAAACTGCAGCTGCTTATTGGCCACCCTATATAACAATTTTATTCAACTTTTTTTTTAACCGCCTTGTCTAACTATTACTCTACTTCCATCTATATTAAAACCATTCTATATATACTGCTGCTAATTAGTCAAACATTATAACTTATTTTTGAACCATCTTGTATAACCATAATTTTACCCTACAAAATATTTTAACCACATTGTATCTGTATCTGTTTAGGGGCCACCAAATATAACATTTTTAAACAGTTAACTATAACTCTGCTCCACTCACTGTTTTATCTATGCAACTGCTTATGGACTACGCTATATAACCATTTTTTAAATACCCTTCAAAGTATAATATGTCTCCATCTTATATTTCAACCCCCCTTATAATGCAATTTTATCTAACAATGTTTTAATCACACTGTAAAACTATAATTTTACTTCGATCCATGTTTCAGATATTGCATACGCTTGTATACGCTGCTGCTTGCTGGTTAACATTTTGTAATTACTTTATTATTGCAATTCTCTACCCTATATTTCAACTATCCTTTCTGTGAAACTGATTATGAGCTACGATATTTCACAATTTTTCCTGAGATTTTTTTAACCACATTATAAAGTATAATTTCTCTCTACACTTCATTTAAATGAAGGGTGGTTCACTTAAAGTACCCTTCATTTGCAACTTTTTCTAACCTTGTTTGAATCACACTGTGTAACTATAACGTTACTATATATATATATATATATATATATATATATATATATATGGGGCACATATATCAAATATTCCATATATGCAACTGTTACATAACAACTTTTCTACCATTTTTTCCCATCCTGTATAATTATAATTCTACTCCATCCTATATTTCAACAACCTTGTATATGCAACTACTTATTTGCAACCCAATATAACATTTTTGTATCCTGTATGCTTAGAATTCTACTCCACCCAATACTTCAACAATCTGGTAAAAGCAACAGCTTGCAGATCATAACATTTCTTTATAATAGATTTTAAACTCACCTGTATAGCTGTAACTCCTCTACATATTTCAACCATCCTATCGATGCAACTATTTGTGGATATAAAACAATTTTTTAACCACACTATTAACTATAATTCCACTCCATCTTATACTTCAACCACCTGTATGAACAACTGCTTCTAACATTTTGTCAACCCATTTCATAACCATAATAATTCAAGAACATAATTCAAAGATCCTAACTGCTTACATAACACATTTTTTTCTAAGATTTTTTAATGAAGCTTGTATAAATATTCTACCATTATTTCAATTAAATTGTATATGCAACTACTTATTAGCCAAACAACACAGCATTTTGTTATCCACCCTATATAAACTTAATAATAATTCTTCTCCGTCCGTTTTTCAACCCCCTAGTATATCCTATTTATGACCAACTCAATATTTTGAACCACTCTGTATAACTAATTCAACTTCCCCTTATTTCAACCTCATTGAATATAAGCAGTTGCTTATGGGACACCAAACATAATTTTTTTAAAATTTTTTAAATCCATGTTATTTTACTCCGTACAAAGTTCTCCTATAAATAGAACACCGTGTAAAATTATGGTTGATATTTCAGTTGATTTTTTTTATGTTTATGCACTTGAGCATGCATTTATTCGAATATATAGTGGTGTAGTGATTTCTCAATATAGAATTTATTACATTTATAAGAAATTTCTTAAACAATTTTTGTATTTTGAACGGTGTTTCTTGGATTTATATCTAATTGATTTTAGTATTCACCGACAGCATTAAGCAGTATGCGTCTTTGTTCGGGAGTTAGGACATTTCGAAGAATATCAGGCACTGATTTGTAATCTTTGCTACCAAGAGTAGCTAGAATTGCAGAGCTACTTCTTTCAATAAGTCATATATGACCACCTAACAAACCGCAAGACCTGCTCCAGTTGCTACTAATAGTGCACCTTTGCCTTCTTCTTTCACTGTCAAGCGGAAGTTTTCTTGCTCTGAAAAAATGACACAC
Organism: Octodonta nipae; assembly: GCA_034190945.1. Classification (NCBI taxonomy): domain Eukaryota; kingdom Metazoa; phylum Arthropoda; class Insecta; order Coleoptera; family Chrysomelidae; genus Octodonta; species Octodonta nipae. Next base: position 98,326,873 of record CM067221.1, read on the forward strand.
ATTTTTAGTATATTTCTTGTTTTAAATGATATTTTAATACTAAATCTTTTCTTCACTCTTTTAAGTCTTTCTAAGTGACCCTGTAGGTATTATTATCTTGGGAGTCAGTGTTGATTGTTAACGGTAATTTTGGTATTGAGTATTGTTTTATTAATATTTTTTTCTGAGTAATTATTGGAGTATTTATTGGCAGAAAACACAATTGTTATAAACGGTTATTATTCATTAAATTTATTGATATTTTGTTCGGTCATATAGAGATTTGGTGATACCTCTGTTTACTGAATTTGGATAATTTTAAGTTGGGATACCTATTAGTGTGAGTTTTATGTAAACTTCAATTTCAAATGTCCATGTGTTTTAGTTATTGAAAAGTTTAATAAAGAATTTGTTATTTTGTTCAAGTTGTAATATAAACTGTATAGTTTGCTCTTTGTTGTTTATAACGTTTGTTAATTTATGTAAGCAAGTATTTTTGTATTTGGTATGTGAAAATTTATCTAAGAAATAGGTGCTGTTTATAAGGTAAAATATATGTTTTGATTTATTATGTTCTAAATTTTGAAATTGTCCTCATTTCCATATACAATTATCTCTGCTACCTTGTATATTATCAAATTAAGTTCTCTTAGTTACATCATACGTTGCATAGTACTGTTATACATTTTAATTTGTAATTATACAATTGTCGTTTTTTCATATAGTTTCGTTATTGTCATTGACAATAGTTTCTGACATAGGTCACGAAACGTTTGAAAATATACAGTATTTTCAAGTATTCCAGATCTATAAAAATTTGCGCCGAATGGGCCGTTTTTTTTTTGTGTATGGGGGAATAAATTTCTATATGGACGTCTTAACGCACACAAGAATTCATTCGATTTGAGTCGGTTTTTTGACGAACATCAAAGAATTTGTGCCGCAATCAGTTCGGCCGCACTAATAGACAAATTTCGAAAAACTAACCTCACTTTTTGACAGTAGTGTTGATAAATGCTTTAAAATGCCTGAATTAAGATTAAATTGTGAGGGATAAATTGTTTTGTGTAACTTATTTAAACTGAATAAAGCACAAAAAAAGTATTGAGTGAAGGGTCTGTACAGAGAAATGAAATATGAATGTGCTATACTCGCTTATTTCAGAAACTTTTTGCGGGTCTCTGAAGAATTTGAATATTTCATGAACTTGATAGAAACAATACTTTTAAAATGAAACATTGTTTTCAAAGTGTACATCTTTAAACGAAAAATTGACCCTGACATTACGACTTTTGGCAACTGAGCAGTCATATAGCCAGTCTACAATATCTCTTTAAAAGTTTTATCAAAACAACGTACATCTGTTATGATCCAACAAGTTTGCAAAGCCATATCTGAAATAATAAAGGTTTTCATAAAGGTGAGGAAACACTTTTAACTTTCAATCATAAACTTCGTCGAACCGAATTGTTATTTTATATTAAAATTATTATTATAAATTTACATAGTATTAAACAGTTATTTTTTAATCCCGGATCTTCGTATGTATTCCACTCTTTAATTTTCATGGGAGCTCATGAGGACTTTAATATTTGCAGATGTAGTATTATTTTCTACATTGGCCAATTGGACATGAAATTGTTTCAGTTTGTCTTATACTAATTGACGAATTGAACGTTACTTTTTCCTGGCTCCTACAAGAGCTGAAGATGGTTGATCGTAGAGCAGCATTGCAGGTAAAGTATATCACTGATATCCGATATCATATGAGACAAGATTTTTCCAATTATTTTGCGTCAGGAGCCATTTAGCACTTAACTATTTGATGTTTATGTGAACAAAATATAACACATAAATTGTCTATGTAATAATAAATAAACAATTAAATTTTTAATTATAAGTTTGACTTCGCTAGAGATAACCTGACATAAGCTTTATTGCAGGTGATTGAAAATACAGTTGTGAGAATTTTCGTTGAAAGAAAAGAACAAGTCACAGAAATTTTTGTTTGAAGGCTATATTTACGTCTAATGAGACAGTAAGTTTCAAACTGTTGCTGGTTCACCAATTTTAATCATACCTACAATTTATAATCTGAATCCTAAGTGTTACTAAGAATATTTAAAAAAACACATGCTACCGAGAATTTTATTTGTAAATACAGTGGTAAATAAGGTATTATTACTAATTTAAAGACTCAAATATTTTCAAACAAAACATACTTTCAAACATGCGAAATGACAGCTCTACGTCGGGACATTTAGGTCGTGGATTAGGTAATAAAAAACAAAAGTGCATATCTTTAAAGGCACTAGACAGTTTAATAACCTGGAATGCCAAATATACCTTACAACTGTCAAAACCCATATCGACTCCCATCAGCTATATTTAGAGTGGTATGTATAAACATATCATAACCCTCATGCAAATTCATACTGATTATTACATAACTGTCGGCAATATTTTCAATTAATAAGATCATGGAAAAATACACTGAACGAGTACAAATAATAAAAAATAGATATGCTTAAAAATTTAAGGCCCATCAGAGTAAATGACCATTTAGTAAAATAAATACTGCCCAATCCTAGGGCCTCGTAGTGAAATGAAAAACTAAATAAACTTCCAGAACAAAAATGTAAGGCCTAAAATTCCTAAAATTTTAAATTGCATCATAACTTTACCTTCCCAGTTAGTCGTTATACATTCCAACTCCCAACCTATATCAGGAAAATAAACAACCTTCACAAGCATCTTTAGTGACAGATATTCCCACCAAGTCGGCTTCCTAAACGCTAACAGAAAGTATTCACGTAGTGAAAGTTCGGCAAAAGCTAAAACCAGAAGAAGGACTCGTCCTTCCGTTCGATGTCAGATTGAATTTTTTTCCCCTCCCCAAGATGGAGCTTACCAGAAGAAGAACGATTCATCTCTATCCTTTCGACCTATTTGTGAAACATTGTCATACTCATATTGATTAATCGATATTCCCCGGTACTCTACGATTTTAATACCTAACTTTAAGCGCAATTTAATTATGAGAGAATAATTGGATAAATATGTGAAGTCATATCGCCTGATAAAACTACAGATTTAATAAATGATTTTTTTGCTATAATAATTATTAATTTACAAAAGAACGGTAGATACATAAAGGATTGTACCGTTGCAATATATTATTTTTGCAATTTCAGAATAAAACGAAAATATTAGGTATTTATTTTAAACGTAATTGTTACAAAGCAGATAAGAAGATTATATGATTTTAACAAAAATATGATTCAATCAGTACCAGTTCACTAGCTTCCAATTAATTTCGTCCTGAATACTCATTTAATAATCCAACAATTACTGCAGTGTTCACCAGAGTTTTTTGAATTTTTTACTAGCTGGTCCACACAACTAATCGTGAGTACAATTTTTTAGTTCATATTGACATTTTCAATTAATATCTTGCTATGTATTTAAACTGATTCGTGATTTTATATTATCAATTATTAATTTTCCAGTGTACCATCATTTTATAACGTTTGGTTGCAAGCAGAACTTTTTATATATAATATATTTATTTCAAATATGAAAGAGTAATGTTTCCTTTATTCGTATATGACTTGTTGTTTTGTCGAAACGATGATTGATAACAATGTCACCAACTGGTAGGTGGAGTTGCAGTCAACTTATTAACACATTCTATATTTATGAACCGAAATGATCCATATTTATTTGCTGTCGTTATTTTTGTCTTTGGTGACCTACAGAGTCAGCCTTTATTACAAACTGAGTGGCTATAGTAAGGAATTAATTCTATGAAAATAATAACTTCGATTTTGACCGTACTGGTTATTGTTTTTTGCCGTTTTTTCCTCCCTATATATTTTATAATGTAGTTATTGTAAAAGCTGCACGAAAATAAAAATATGTTTAAATGAAAAACCATTATATTTCTACGTATTCGAATTGAACGTTGTCCCAGGAATAAAGTAACAACATATATTAATGGGTCAATCTGGAATAGTTAAGGATATATAATAATAATAATAAGCTTTATTCCAGAAGACTACAAAAATATAGTATTGGAACGGTCAGGTGCATACCATACAGTTAACTACGTACTAATACATGTAATTTCAACAATACCAACAGAGCACTAAAATTTTATAAAAAAACAAACTTAATTCAGTAATTTACAAACGAAAGTAATAACGATATCAGTAATATAATGATACCTATCTGCTAATAGATGAGACAAAGTACTTATGATTATGACTTCGACGAACTTAATGTAAATGTAGTAATGAATTCAATAACTGCACATTCAATTACAAAACTTAAAAAATAATTACATTAAGTATGTTAAATTATATTTAATTGCTTTTGCTGAACAATAGATATTCCTCTACACTATGAATGAATTTTCCAACAGAAAGTTTAATAGGTTTTTCCTAAACATGCCAATGTTATCCATACTTTTTATTTGAGGGCTTAGACTGTTATAAAGCTTGACTGCCATGTAGTTTGGCGAATTTTCATATGTAGAGGTTCTGTGCCTTGGAATGGATAACATGGACTGATGCCGTGTATTATAGTCATGATATTGAGCATTTGACGTGAATATTTTAATGTTTAGTTTTACATACATAAGTATTTCAAATTATATATATGCATGGTACTGTTAAAAATTTTAGAGATTTAAAAAAAATTCTACATGACTGAATTCGCTTAATTCCTGCAATGTAACGTAAGGCTGTCTTCTGCAAAACGAATATTCGGTTCACTGTAGTAGAAACTAGATGTGAGTGATAGAAAGACAGAAGTGTGAACTTATCACATATAGGTTTTAGTCTATAAAGAATAAAACATAAGGAAGCGATTGTTTTGCAGAGATAGTCAATATGGATATTCCAACTTAGCCCACCATCAATATATACCCCTAAAAATTTAGTGAATGATACCTGAGATATACATTTTCCCCCAACGCGAAGTAGAATGCCTAGGAGTAAAATTAATAAACACTGTTTTCGAACTATTAAGAATCAATCTGTTCTTCGTGAACCATTGGTCAAAAGTGTAAATGCTTTTTTGCATTTCGATTAATCCATGATTTAGATTCTTATTACAACACAAGTATGCGTTATCAGCTGCATACATCGTTAGATAATTTTTGCCAACACCAGCAATTTCGGGGAGATCATTCACATATATTAAGAAAAGAAGAGGTCCCAGAATTGATCCCTGAGGAACTCCAAGAGATATATCCTTTTTTTCAGAGTAAGTATCGTCGACGTATAATAGTTGTTTTCTGTTGGAAAGATAGGATCTAATCCAGTCATTTATTTTCCCTCGCATACCGATTCTGTCGAGCTTTCTCATGAGGATCTTATAGTTTATCAGATCGAACGCTTTACTGAGATCCATGAAAAGGGCTATACATTTTTTCTCGTTATCTAAAGCTTTATACAATTTTTCTATGAATTGACAAATTCCTGATTGGGTGCTTTTATTTTTCCGAAAACCATGTTGACAGTTGCTCAAGATGTCATACTGTTATATATTGTTTTTTCTAGAACTTTTGACACTGTTCTTAACAAGGAGATTGGACGATAATTTTCCACACACTGATGGTCACCTTTTTTATGTAAAGGTAGGTATTACCTTAGCTGGAAAATAGGAATTCTCTATTGAAAAGTTAATTAAGTGAGCTAGTGGTAAAGCAATATATTTTCCAACCGATTTAAGTATATTAGAAGAAATTTCATCAATTCCAGTTGAATTAGAAGGCTTTAAATCCATTATAATAATGTAGATACTTGACTGGCATGCTGGAAAGATGAACATCGACTTTTTTATAGAATTTGTCATGTAGTCTATATCTCCGTAGTTTCCCGACACAACATTGGTACTTTCACTTATTCTGTAAGGTTTTGGTGCAACTTGTTGAAGTAGTTGCAAATTTCATTTGTATTTGTTACCAATTTTCCCCCAATCTCCAGAGCCAAGAGCGCTCAATAAATCGAAGGCGAAGTAAAAGTTAATTACTTTTAGATAAACGACTAACAGTTGTATATTAAACAACAAAACCATTCAGCAACAAAAACTGTAATATTGCTCATTTAAACCAAAGAGATGTATCTTGCACAGCTGTTGTAATGTGGGTAACATGTACTGTTTATCTAAATTTCTTGATAACTAACTATATACTATTTGTCTATTTATCTACCTAAATACTTTACACAAATAAGTTAACAAACTACTTGTAAAACACACTTTTTTCTACCTTAACGCGAAACCTTTATTTAAAACACTGAACTCTTTTTTATCTTCATAAAGAACATACTTCTGGTTAAGTTCATAAACAACTAACCAAGGCCTATGTTTAGCATACAAACACATCATCATCAAAACATCATTCTCTTCATATTACTGGGCATACTTGCTTAGGTATATATATTTTTAAGTACGACATTGTAAATATAAATATTTACTAACACTAAATATAAGTAATTACTAAATCTGGAAATTTTTAAGAAAAATTTTCGCAAACATTACAATTCCAAAAATTTCTATCTAAATTAAATATCAGTACGGTTAACAATATGACAATAAGTTAGGCTATCAATAAATGACTTTCGAACGTTCTTATCTCAAATTTTTGGAAGGAATGCAACCACCCCCCAATTATGCAGTTTTTTCAAATTTTATGATTTATAAATTTTGAAAAATACCAGCATGATCTACGATGTACGAGCTTTCCAACGGTATGTTACACGACCACATTCCATTTTCTGGAAGGGGTGCAAACAACCCCCTCAATTTAAAAGTTTTTCTAAATTATGTAATTTTTCATTTTCAAAACTGGCTGCCTCATCTACTATTTACGAGCTTTCCAATTATGCTGTTTATCCAAATTATGTGATTTGGTTAATTTTCAAAACTGACAACCTCATCCACGATTTAGAAGCTTTTCAACGATATATAACACGATTATTTTCAAATTATTGTAACGAATGCAAACAACCCCCATATGCAATTTTTTCCAAATCTGTAGTTCTTAAATTTAGAAAACTGGCAACATAAACTATGATTTAGAATCTGTTTAATAATACATGGCAGGACTACTTCAGAATCACCTGAAAGGTGCAAGTAACTATCTAAATGACTAATTATTTCAAAGTGTAAGATTTTTAAAATGGATGAAAATATTAAATATTACCCTTTACTGCGGCAAAGGTAACTCTTTAGAAATCTAGATTTTGCAAATTTTGTGATTTAAAAACTCGGAAATGGTGTAAGTTGTAATTATCTACGATATATAAGCTTTCCAATAATATGTTAAAAAACGACTACAGTTAGTAGGCATTGTTCGGATCAATATTTTTTTTATGAATTATGTTCTTTTAATTGGGTATTGAATCTAACGAAAAATTGTAACCATCTTTATGGACCACGTGTTGTTACCGTTTCTTCTAATTTTGTATTATACTAGCTTCTTCTTCATAATCTGTTGCTCGAAGTTTTAATAATTATCTCAGTTTTTTGTTTCTAATTAGCGTATTAAAACTAAGTTGTTTCAAATAGAAATAGCAATATTTTTATGTATTACAAAATATATAGACTAATTCCAGTCCGCATTCTTCAACCAACATTCGGCAAACTATTCCTTACAACTATAAAAATATATAAGTCAAATAATATTCTTATTTTTGTCTAATCTTTTCCATTTGAAAATGGGTTGAATCTATAGTCTATACCTACAAGGCATATAAAACAGGGGTTTGGTATCTGAGAGGGCAATGCAATATATATTGTTTCAACTATTATTTTTGTACCCACAATAATCAAATTATTCATAGCAAACCAAAAATACAAATAGTAAGACATTAAAGATCAAAGGTACTTGATTGAATTAAACAAATGTTTTGTGTCTCCATCTAGCCGCCCATATTCCTACCTGTAACTAATAACTCAGTAAAATTTCCATAGCTGGATTTTTGTGTTATAATCCAGTGTCTTTTGATTTTTGTGTGTATAGATCTACAACCTAAGGCAACAATTTGGTTCTCATTTTTTGAGGAAATGTTTAGTGATTGTAAATATATGAATAACTACTTCAATATACCTACTTATTGAAACAATTTCTACGTACTTGATTTTCAAAAAGAAATGTTCTTAAATGAAATGGTAGTGATTAATTATATAATGAATTATATTATATATGAGTTTGAACGTAAAGGATGAGTACAGACTGGCGTATATTACTTATGTAATTCAATAATTTAAAATTTAAAATAAGACATTACGAATTTTTTAATGTTTTAATAAAATATATTACCTCGAATAGAACAAGTGGCACCAATCAAATATTAGATAACAATTATCAGAGAACTGTTTCCAATATATTCACATAATCAGTGTTTTCAAAATTATTTTCTGATGCTACAGAAAAGCCCATAAATCTTTTAAATTGGCAGATCGACTTACGTATACTTTACTAATTAGTTATACCTACAAGAAAAAATAGAGGGGTGGTTTTCAATCCAGCGATGTGACTCACTTAAGAGTCTCTCTTCTACCTAGGGCATCTTGATTTAAAGTGGATCGCGGTAGTGTGTATCGTTTTGAAGAAACTCCAAAAATCTCCCACCAGTCATATTCTCTTCAAAGATGAAAAACTCTCATAATTACATAGTAAAACATACTGCAGAAACATCTCAAGTACTGGCGATAAACAGTATTATTTAATATCTCAGGAATATCGTATCAATACAGCTGGAATAAAATTGGCATAATCACTGTGATTACATACAAGCGGACATTTAATATTTCTGCAATCTGACAGTAATATTCTTAACAATACTACAAAGAGTTTGTGACATTCTCGTGATGTTTTTGCAATATTTAGCGCTATGTTCGTAATAACTATGCAGCTGAGAGAGTGACACATAGTGATTACAGTGTACTTTTCTGACCATGCAAATCTTTTTATAAAGACTAACTTTTTCTTTAAATAATATTCATACGAACGTTTCCGTATGAATCCAACTTATGAAGAAACACTGAATATAGAAACCAACTGAAAACCTTCATTTTGACGTTGATTAGTTGACATTTTTTTCTATTTAATTCCAATCTACTTTCAATTCATTACAATTTTTAGTTATACAGCATAATTTCATTCAATTTTCAGTTCTAATGAACTTTGATTACAATTTGAGATATTGTAAAAAACTTAATGTTTTAAACAAAATTGATATATTTTTTTGAAACCTAGTAAAAAATAGGAAAAGTTACATAAACAATCATTTTACAGTTTTTAGTGCAATGACATAATTCGATGCAGTTTTTTATTCTAATTACTTCTATTTGATAACAATTTTAGATATTAACAAAAATAAAGGTACTTCACTATTAAGCAATATTTCCATTTGTTGATAAACTTCGCCTATAGTTAAAAAAGTGCACATAGACTCAGTACAGTATACGTTTTAGATCATGCAAATCTCTTCATGAGAATTTCTGTTTCTCTTGTTGTTAATAAAAAAATATTGCTTGATTTATGAAGACACACTGTATATACAGACTAAGCGTAAATCTTCACCTTGTAGTTGATTACCTGACATTTATTTTGATTAATTCTATTTCTTTTCAATTTACACCAAGTTTCGAACAGAAACATTTTCACATTTTTATACCAGCACCTCCACCAAAGCTTACTTAATATATAAGAAAGTCGGTAAAATAACGTTTACAAGAATTTCTAATGAAAGGTAAAACCTATGTTTTTGAAAAAAATTATAGGACCACTTCGGTCTCCCAATTTCTTTTAAAGTTCAGAACAGAAACATTTCCATATTTTTAATACCAGCAACTCCATCATCAAAGTTACTGTATAAAAAAGTATGTAAAAAGGTTTCGCCCGATTTTCTAAAAAACGATACAAGCTATGTTATTGAAAAACAATATGGGACCACTTCGGGATCCCGCGGAATAGGATCCCCAGTATAAACGGTCGAAATTCCTTGAGCCGTTTACGAGTAATCGCTGAGCAAACATAAAAAAAAACAGATACAGACAAATTGAGAACCTTTTTCTTTTTTTTAAAGTCGGTTAAAAAGTAACTGAAGTTTTGAATATATGTAACGGTCAATATGTAACACAGGATACGGATAGAATACAAAGTAGACAAATTATGTGGTATATGGACATGTGCAGAGAATGAAAGGGCCAAAAACGCCTCTTATGTATGCACTGAAAAATTAAAAATAAAATTAGAAACGCAATGTTTTCGTGGAAGCATGAGAGATGGAGCAATTGAAGGAGAACCTAGATCTAAATTGCAATGCTTACATATGTGTACATTATTAGGTATTTTATTTCATTTTTTAAAGAAATATATAAAATCTTATTAATAAATTTGTTTTCTATTTTCATACATAATACCAAATATTTCCTATATATTTTGCATGGAGATTTATATGACTTTTAACATGTATTGTTGAATTTCTTTTTAAACTTAAATCTTCTCCGTCAGCCTTAGGCTTCGGCCGAAGATTTCTTCCGACAATTCAACAATTTTTTAATATAATACAATAGGACGGACATTTAGCATCAGGATCAACGACATCACATCGACCGAGAGGAGGTTACGAAGAGGAACGCCACAGGGATCGGCATTACCACTGAACAGCTTATACACCAGCGACATACCAAGAAGACCAAGGCACACAAGGACATACATCTATGAGGACGATACAGCAAAAGCTGCAAAATCAAGTAAAGTGGACCAAGCGGTAAATTACCTACAACAAGAAAACGAGAATAAGGGAAATGGGCGAAGAAATGGAAAATAAAGATGTTGGACCAACCAACCACAAGACTAACTGTAGGGAAAAATCACATAGAATGGAGTCAAGACGTCAAATGTCTGAGAATACACATAGACAGAAAACTCACGTGGGAGAAACATTCAAGAGATACAGTGAAGAAAGCCAAATCAAAGATCAGCCAACTCAACCCGATGATAGGAAGAGGAAGCGGACTACAACTGACGACGAAGAGGAACATCTATGAAGCGTCAGTGAAGCCAATCATCACATATGGAGCCAGCATCTGGGGCAAGCGGCAGCAACGTACATCAGGAAATTAGAGGCAGTACAAAACAACGCACTAAAGAGGATGACGGACGCATGGTACTGAGGAACATGGTACCAGAATGAGAAAAATAATGAACAAGAAAACCAACTGAACAGCAAGAAGATGAGAGAGGCAACCAATTACCACAATCAAGAGAGAAATAATGAAGAGAAGAAAGAGAAGAAAACTAAATAGGATAGGAAATATTAGGAAATAGAATACATAATATCTTAGGGAAATAAAATATTTTAGTACTGAAAACTTATGGAATTAGCTTTATATATTTTTAGGGAAAAATGTAGGGAATTATTTGTATTTAGACCATATTTCATATAAAAACTAAAAACACATTTCAATACCCTCCAGGATGTCTTTCCCTCAATAATCAAATTATTTACTCAAACTATAAGAGCATTTTTTAGTATCTAATAGTATAAACGGCAATGTTTGTATATATATATATATATATATATATATATATATATATATAATTGAGTAATTGAGTTCTGGAAAACCTGTAACGATGAAATTTCCCCATTTGGGAGTTTCGAGGAAATCGATTGGTGAGGGTCTTACTGGGAAAAATCGTTTTACTGAGAAATTAAATTATTAAAAAAATTAACAGTTTGAGAATCAAGGCGGCTGCTTTGTAATCAAAGCGTTCAATATGTACTCCTAGTAAATATTCTTTTAATACATGTTGATTTGGGTGGACCTATGAAAAGTTTAAAAACACCAATAAAAATTGTGTTGGTATGTTGCGAACATGCTATATTATGCCTCCGTCCCATTTCCCGCATTATGTTTTTATACTAGACACAAGAAAGAAAGAAGACAATTTTTGGATGAGTAAGATCTCATGATTTCACGTTAATTTGTGCATATAAAGATTTGGTGGTGAAGTTATAATTAAAGTTTTTCAAAATAGAAGTCAATAAAGACAGGATATGGTTAAATAGAATTATTGATAGAAAACAAGGAAAAAATAATTTTATAAATATTAGCAGTTGGAAATTAAATAGAATACTGGCCGGAGTAAAATATTGTTTGCAGGGTCTTAGGGCTTATTAATTTGCATAAAATATCTTAGGTAATGATGCCTCCGTCAATTTTCCTAGTCTTCATTTTTAGGTTCCGTATATACAATTACAGATCTTATAATATTCAGGATATAATTTTCTCCTAAACTTGGACGGAAGAGGATTTGGTAAAAATGTCACCCCAAGGAATTATTTGTATGGGGTTTGGGGGAGGTTCCCCCCCTGATCTCCGAAATATTGAGTCTAAAATATAAAAATAGAACGTTTAAGGAGAAACCCATTTGGAAGTTTCGATACGAAGGATTCCCCCCTTATCTCCGAAATCGATGGGGGTTGGAACTTACTGAAAAATAAGGGTTTCATCTTTTAACCCATCGTTTCAAATACTTATTATGAGAAATTAAATTATTAAAAAATTATTGACAGTTTGACAATCAAGGCGGCATTATGCTTTGTACCCAATTCCCAAACTCAAAGCGTTCAATATAGGGTGATTTGGTAACCTGCATAAGAGTGAGACTCCTGTTGTAAATATTCTTTTAATACAGGGTGATTTGGGTGGACCTATTTGAAATGTTTAAAATCATTCTTTCAATAAAAATTGTGTTTGTTGTCATATTTTCCTAGTATTACATTTTTATAGCTAGATATTTCACGTTTCCAAGGTAAAAAAATTTGCAAGGTAGGCAATTTTTGGATGAGTAAGATCGCATGATCTCGCATATTAATTTGATGCATATAATATCAATTGGTGGTATAAAATTATAATTATACAGGGTCTAACAAAATATGTTAGATGGTCCATAAGAGTTGGTATGCACGATGGTTAAATTATAGCGTCAAATGGAATTATAGTGTGGCTAGAAAAAAATATTTTATAGAGAACCCCATAAGCAGTTCGAAATTAATGATAGCTGATACAGGGTGGAGTAAAAGTTTTGTTATGCAGGTCGCTAAAAAAATGTTAATAGAATGTTTTACCTATAGGGTAGCTTATTAGCATTTATATTTACAGGGTGGTTGCAATATAGGATGTAGGTGGCCATAAACAAATGCATATACATGGTAGTTAAACCATGTGGTGATGTGAAATTATAGTTATACAGTATGATTTAAAATGTGTTATATTAGGTAGCCTATAAAAAGTTGCGTATATAGGGTGGAGCTGAATTATAGTTATACAAATTGTTTACAAAAATGTTAGAATATAAATGAAAGAATTTGGAAACAAAAGTGTTTGTAGAATGGCCAAAAGCGGTCGCATATACAGGGTTGTTGGAATATGGAATCAAGTGGAATTGTAGCGGGATTTAAAAAAGTTAGATGGGTGTTTCATAAGAAGTTGCATATATAGGGTGGTTGAAATATAGGGGGAACTTGAATTGTAGTACCACCATGTAAATAAGATATGTAAGAAAAAAATAATATGTTAGGGAGTTTAAATTAGTTTACATAGCAAATGTCCCGATTATTTGGATATATGTACATTTGTGATAAAACCTTGTGTGAAGCTCGGTCACCCAGGTACTTGTGTATTAAACAGAAAGAAAATCTCTACATAAAATAAATATTGTTTCTTTTTCCTAATGTTTTGAATTTAACATTTTAGGAAGCTTTAATTCTTAACAGAACAAATTAATTGACAGCTTCTGTTTGATTATTGCGGTTTCTATTTCGTGCAAACTTACATAGCTCTTACTAATTGTTGCACCCTAACATTTACAGTAAAAGCTAACCAATGAACTTAACTAATTAATCATCTTAATAATACATCTATCAATTCCAACCTATACACAGAACCAACTTCACCAACTTCTACAAATTGCAACTCATCATTCATCACACCAAATCATAAATTATCGGTATGCAAAAACATGATATGTAGAACATTTTCTATTCCACCATCACAAAATATCCTCACGCAAAATTAATTATGATTTGCCGTACAGAAAAACATAACGGCTTTAATATCAGCGTTATAGGGAGACCGTTGTAATAACTATGAAATTGAAATAACACAAGTACCATTTTATAAGGTGTTTTAAATTCCTCGGATGCGTCTACCTCCGCTTGAAATGATGATTTTTTTTCTCACTAACAGCTGCTTTTATCCCTGTCAACGACTGAAATATTTTATGTGGATAATATTTTTCTGCCATGCAGGGATTTACAAGCGAGTTCATACTACCTGTCCATTAATAATTTCGTAGGAGGGTTTTTTCATTTGAATAAATGGCAGGTCACAAGAATGAAAATCGGAAAAAATTTCAATTATGTTCCCTTTGTTAGGCTCGTCCAATGTTTGCGGAATTTTCATAATTTTCAGGAGAATATTCGAGTGTTTATAAAATGACTCCTTGAAAGTTAATAAATTCTTCATGGGATTAAAGTTCATGATCAAGGATTTCGGTGGTTTCTGTTTGAAAATATCTTTAAAGCAGATATCTAAGTATCTGAAAAAAATGTTTTGATTTTTATTATTTGGGTATTTAAATTTTATTTTTCTTTTACGATATCTGCAAATATTTAATAACTCAACATCCCTATTTTGTTGAAAGGTTAGATATATATATATATATATATATATATATATATATATATATATATATCTAATAAAACGTAAATTAATTATTATTTAAAAAAAAGGTTCATAAAAAGCGTAATTTATAAATTAAAAATACTAAATTCATATAAAAACATTTACTTAGGGATTATTTTATTAGCATAATGGTTTTTTCCACACCCATACTTTTTTCTATTTATTTTTGACTGTTTTATCAGTAGTAGAATAAAAATAGTTTTGTTTAACGGGATATAACTTCCTACGGGAGCATTTTAGGGCACATTTTAATAGGCACTTTTTGCCTTATTTTAATGAGTTATATACACAGCAGAATTATTAGTTTAGTTTATTGACCAGAATAATAAAAATTATTAATTACAGAGTATATATATATATATATATATATATATATATATATATATATATATATGTTTAGGTGGTTTCCGGGAATTCATCTGCGTATTTGATAACTGATCCCTGACGTTTCGGCAGAGTCACATCTGCCCTCTTCAGGTCGGTTCGCATAATTCTCGTAGCCTTCTGCTTTCGCTTCTAGTTACTCGAATAACAATATATACATGTATTCCTTTAACTACACGCCTCGATTCCTTTTTATAGACAGCCATGGATTTTCATTGCTCTATGTCCATTCTGTTACATCGTCCCGCCATCATCTCCGAGGTCATCCTTTTCTTTTCACTGTTTATGATTATTTTTGGCATCCTGTCTCTCGTCATTCGCTCTGCGTGTCCTAGCCATCTGAGTCTCTGGGCTCTTATAAAAGTACATAATTTGGATACTCTCTTCGAGGTGTCATTCTTTTGTACGCAAGACAATATGTATAATATATATTGTTTGCCTAGAAAAGAATGACACATCGAAGAGAGTATTAAATATCTCTGACAGGTGAAATTAACCTGAAAATTTCATAGTGACAGTCTAACCTAGGAGTTACGGGTAACAGCAATTACATGGAACGGCTCCAGATTCGGAACCTCTATGTGCTAGTTTCCGCGAAAATCCTTGATGTCGGTCTTTACATCTAACGTTTTCATACGTATTTTGGGTCCACTATACATGTTCTCTAGATCTTTGTTTTTTCTTCTCCTTCTCCAAATTTCCATTTTTATGCCTTAAAATATTCTTTTCCCATTGTTCGAACCTCCCTTCGTCTGTTTTGTTAAGAACCCATGCTTCGCATCCATAAGTAATTGTCGCTCCAATTACTGTTCTATATACCCTTTCTTTGGTTTTTCTAGAGAAAAATTTGGATGTCATCAAAAGACTTAGCATTCCATACTTCCTGTTTTCTTTTGTTATCCGTGGTTTAATCTCCGCGTCCTTTCTTCCATTTTCCTCGACTCTGATCCCCAAATATGTAATATCCTCACCCTCTTAAATCTATATGTTTTTCCATTTCCTATTTCTACCCTTAATTCTAACTCAGTATTACTCTCCATCGGTCCCATTACCATATGTGTTGTTTTCTCTTGATTTGTATCTAAACCAAACTTCTTCACCTCTGCTCCTATTCTTCCTATCACTATTATTAATTTGTCCTTATTTTTTGCAATTATTGTTACGTCATCCGCACAGGTTAGGATTGATGTTCGTTCTTGAATATTGTTTCTTCTGTTTTAACTATACTTCTTCTTATAATAGTTTCAAGTATCAAGTTGAACAGAGTTGATGATATGGGGTCCTCTTATCAAAGTCACTGCTCCACTTCAAAAGTATGTCTTTTATAGTCTGTTCTAGTATAATTCGTGTGAGGTTGATAATCCTGCTTGGTATTGTCAGCTGTCTCATCGCGTTATAATCTGTTTTCTGCTGATTTGGTTGTAAGCCTGGCCAAAATCTAGAAATAGGGCGTACAGCGCGTTTTTGTTTCATAGCAGCTAGTTTGTATTTCTTTCAGTGTGAAAATATGGTCTGTTACAGATTTATTGTGTCTGAAGCCGGCCTGATACTGGCCTATTTCTATGTACTCTCTTAGTCTGCTTGTAATGCGCTACCTTGTAGCATGTCTCCAATAGTGCTATGCCTATATAATTAGTACATTCCAGTTTGTCTCCTTTCTTGTGAATATGGTATATGATTGCTTTTGTCCAATCCTTAGGCATCAGTTCTCCTTTTTCACACTTCAAGAATTTACGTCGGTTTTCATATCTTATCCCAGCTTTTTTAACATCTTAGTAGAGATCTCTAATTTCTTTGTTCTTGAACTTTTCTTCTATCTCCCTAATATTTTTTTCATTAAATTCCCTTTTCTTTTTCCTACAGGTTTTCTTCTTATTTTTTTAAAACTTTCTAATAGATTTCGTTTTTTGCTGCAACTTGTATCTGTCTAGCCTTTATTAGTGCTTTCATTAGTTCGTCGCATTCACCATCACCCCAATCCTTCCTCTTCTGTTCTGTAGTTCCATCTGTTATCATTTCCACATTTGCCTTATTGACTGCAGTTTTTATAGCTTCCCACATTTCCTCCACATCTTCAGTTGGTGGATATTTAGTTCCTTCACTTAATTTTTGTTTATATTTTTCCTGAATCTCTTCCCTTTGCAAGAGGGTTGAATTACATTTTTGCTTTTGATGCTCTGCAATTCCGTTCTTTTTTTGCTATTCCATTCATTTTTAAATTTTAACTTAACATAGTTTTTATTTTCGTTATGAACTCTATATTTTTTTCTATTATTACATGATCTATTTGGTTTATTGTTTTATTATCTCGAGATATTCATGTACCTTTCCGTATGTCTTTTCGTCTTAACTGTATACTTCTTTCACCATTTGTCTTTCCAAAGCAAAAGTTATTAACTTTTCTTCGTTATTGTTCGTTCTCTCATGCTTACTGTGTTTTCACGTAACTGTTACATTTGCGTCTTCTTTCCCAATCTTTGCATTGAAATCTCCAAGTATCATATTTGAGTTATTAATATATTTTTTGAATATTTGAAATGTAGTTTAGAGTCAAGTCAGCAGTGAAATTTGAAAGTGTTTTCAAATTCCATGATTTTTTAATGTGTCAAACGTGTTGTGCACATTTTGGTTGGCGGATTCCACTAGACACATTAAAATGTATAAAACAAGGGATATCACAGCGAAAACCTGTTAGCCACAAAGCAAATAATTCAGATAATACAAAATTTGGATCCTTCGGGTTTTATTCATGACAAATTGTAGTTGCGTTCCAGAAGCGACTATAAGCTTTTGATTTTCATTCGTCAGACTTGAAAGATTTAGAGCTTACTACTAGGGCATTAGTACATCACTTCATCGAAAGGTATACCTTGGCCCATTTCCAGACTGATAATTAAAATCTTATTAATAATTTAGGGAACTTCGTCATTTTAAAAGATTTTCAACATCAAGACCATATTTCACTCTGGTGCTTTTTAAGGCAGTCGCCTACTTATACAAGGGACAGACGGCGAGATGGCTTGTTAAACAAGAATGTCCGCTATATAACCCTAACATCTACACCGACAAACCAACACCTACAACGAAATGTAGAGGTGAAGTTGGTTTCCTATAGCCACTCTGGATATAGAAGGTGCCCTTAAACTCAAATAAACCAGTATAATTACAAACCATAAAAAATATAACACCCCGGTGCTGTTAGATAAAATTATTTTTTTATTAATTATAACATTAATAATTTTTGCATTTTTTCGTTGTACAATAATATGAATCGGAAAAATGTTAATTGTGGCTATGCGCTAAATAAGTACTTTTTGTATAAAAGTAGGTCTTGTTTAAAAGAAAGGTAGTGTAAATATCAAATTCACGTTACGAAATTAAACCCTTCGGCAATAAATATGTTATTTTGTTTAAAATAATAGTAGATAGTTTATGTATATCGTTTTGTTCTTATTCCCCGACTCAGGTTGCTGATTGTTAGTAGGATTTGTAATATTGTATGTGCGGAAAAATAACAAAAATCAAAGATGTCCGTAAGGTCAAAAACTCGGAAAAACTTAGTCAGCGGTCTGTTTGGATCGAGCTAAGAAAATATTGTAAAGAGGGTTTTTTAAAATGCCGTTTCAAAATGAACCAATATGCGCGCATGAAATCGACAAGTAGGAAACTTATTTAATTTAATTCATACACGAGGAAAACCGAAATTTCGCGAGAACATGATATTAAGAAAAAGTTAGTCTTCAAAGGGATTCGGCGAAGTTCGGGACCGGAACTCAAGAAAAATAGTCATTCGCGCGTGTCTTATTTAGGAGACAGAAAAGGTGAAAACCAGACTCCTGAGAGAGGGGTATTTCACCTGTCCATGTAGAGACATTTGTTAAAGTTTTTAAAAATTCGCCACGTCGCGAACTACTATCTTTCTTGAGTCCCGGCCCCGTATTTTATGTTTCCATTATACTTTTAACTTGATGAGTGACTGAAAAATATGTCAACTCTATTTTTATTTCATTTATCTATAGTTACACGTTATCGTAGTATGAAAAGGACCAACTAACAACAATCTCCCCTTAGTTCTACAAAGATGTCAGTTATTGATGGGAGCTAAGTGTCCATTAGAACTTCTGCATGTTCTATCAATAGCTTTGTTGCATTCTCCTGAAACGCAAAATAAACTAATTATAATCTGGTGTTTAACCATAGAGGTAGCACCTAAAGATAGGGGTATGGGCGATTGTACTAGTGAAATTGTAACGCTGAATGAGAGAGAAAGAAACACGAAAGGAAACCGAGTGGACATACCCGTCCCTGTATAAAGCTGCAAGTGATAGCTTGACGTCACTTGACTGACGCAAACAAGCACTAATCAGAAGCGAGGTTAGACAGTTAGATACGTTCCACTTGGTTTTCTAATTCTCTCACTGTGCTTTACATTTTCCTCCGGCTCTGACGTATTCTAGATTGAAAGATTATCTCTATGAATTTCACTAGCTGCCAATTGTGCATTGTACACTTGTTAGGTCAAATTTGATGAAATTGATTATTTTAAGTAAAAATCCAACACAGCTCAGCTCACTTATTTGGTAATAGGAAATAATTACAGGTCGAAAGGGGTTAAAAAAGAAATTTAATAGTAAAAATTTAGTTAAGTGATTCCTATTTGAATTAAATTATCTCGTAAACTATTCGACCTAGACATATAAATAATTGCTAAATTACAGTGGCCCATAGTTGAAAACATTTTCGTTAAAAAGGGCACCCCAAAATTTTCAAATTTCTATCATGTTTAGTTTCGCTAAAATGCTTAACGCACCACTTCTTTTATAAGAACCCTCTACATAACAATATAGTACAATAGTATTTATAATTATATAAACCAGAATTTCACGTCAAAAGATTTCTAAAAAAACGACTAAAATTAATATGACACAAAAGCAAACATATTTTCAATAATATAGCAAATGAGATTTGATAAAATCGTATAAAAAATGATAAGATAACAGAAAATGACAAAAATTAATGATTTTATAATAATCAGAGAAAAATTCCTTTTCGTTTCATACAAAAATATATTCAATAGCTTTTATTGCCTTTCCACAATATTGGCCAATTATTAATTGTCATATATCGTCAACGGCATATAAAAGTAATACTTTGTCTAACTTGGAAGGACTTGAAAGAGTCGCCTTAAAGATTTCTCTGTGACTCTCTAGTAGCGACTGCCTAGAAAATAGTGCATTCGTCACAAAGGTTTCTAACGATTCGGTGATCCCATTAAAGTATTTATAGCTTTTCGACATTTTACATCTTCATTAACGCAAAATAATTTTTTGTAGCAAAAGCTTAGTAATTGATTTTTTTTTTCATTTTACAGGCAAGCATAGAGTAAATGGCTTGCTATGTAAGAATTTTAGCCAAATGGCCTAAATTCCTTTAACTACACATGCCATGGAAAGTAGCAGAGAAGATGATTCTATGGCGGGTTCGTAACGAGAGGTATGACCGTGTATAGAGAGTGCCCGTAAAGCCAAATAAATAAACAAGCACTATAGTAAACTAATATGTAATGACAACGAATTATTTCATTTTAACAAATTGTGCTTCAAATGTAATTTTAAATAGTAGCAAAATGGTGATGATTAATTTAGTTTTTCTCTGCTTCATATTGCTATATAAGGCGAGATAAAGGGATATATATTTCCTAATGGGTCTTTGCTTCTATCAGTCACTTCAAGTTTCAGACATCCTTTTTTCTAGATGAGATATATTGCCCTTAGAATGCTCAAATTTATTGCCGTTTAAAATATTCTTCTTTAACAATTAACTAATGGTAATTTCCACCAAAATTTCCACAATATAAAGATATAAAGAGATAAAACTGTTCGTGGCGTTTTTACCTTATCTTCTATACTATTATAAAATTATAATTGTCTGTTTGTTTGTTTGTTTGGTATTTTGTTTGTTACCTCATCATTTAATACCTACTGAACTGTTCATGCTGAATCTTTTTTTGTTGCAAAGCTTATAGTTTGACTTAAAATCTGGTATACATTTTATCTACCTTTATTGACAGAAATGGTAGATATAAGGAAAAAACTAGTACAATGTTCGGTAATACACAATTAGTCAATTGGTTTCACTGTATGCACCAAATATTAGAAACTTGTATGTGCTTAGCTTCTATTCAAAATACTGAATATGGCAATATGTAACATCTTTCGCTTTAAAAAAATTCAACTAATATATCAAGTGTAATTTTACAGTGTGTTTCACCTAACCTATATATGAGGATAGGTAAAATTCAGAGCAGAATAATAGGATATATGTATTTAAGAAATCTTGAAAAAGAGGTAAATTAGGTAACCCGTAAGTAGCTGCATATATAAAATGTGGATGAAATACGTTGGAAGTTATACGGGGTGGTTCGAAAAAGATATACTGAGTGGACCATAAACAGTTGTATATACCAGGTAGTTGAAAATCGGGTGGAGTTGAATTATTTTTATGCAGGGTGGATAACAAAATTTTATATGGTTAGGGTCATATGTAGTTGCATATACAATGTGGGTGAAATAATGATAAAATAGAATTTTATTTATACAGGGCGGATAAAAAAATATGTTATGTAAGCAGTTAGAATATTCGAATTCTCTGGAGTGATTATTAAAGTGATTAAATGGGTTGAAAAAAATGTTAGAAGCAATTGTTTATACTGGGTCGATGAAATATAAGATGGAGTGGAATTATAGTTTATAGGGTGGTTGAAAAATTGTTTTATATCCACAAGTAGTTCACAAATATTCAAGTAGCATATTATAGGATGGCTGAAATATGTAGCAGAGTATGATTACAGCTATACAGAAAGGTTAAAAAATATTATAGACGAATGTTATGATCCATATACCGAATAGATGAAATATAGGGTTGACTAGAATTCTAAGTATACAGAATGGTGAAAAAATGTTATATTGGGTGGCCCATAAATAGTTGCATATACAAGGTTGTTGAAATATAGCGTGGAATAGAATAATAATTATACATTGTGGGTAAAAAAAGAAGTTTTGTTATATAGAGCATGACGTTGTGAAGATTGGTCTTTAATTATTGTTCAGGATCGCCATGTGATATTGTAATGTTGCAGCGGCCTTCGACCAATAATACTAATTGTAAAGACTACATGTTTATTTCTACTCGTTACTTGGTTACACTATACTAACTAGTTCTGGTTATACTATACTAACTACATCTAATCTTTACTATGTTACATTTGGAACTCGACTTGTCATGGCTACATGTTTTACTCGACTGATGGTTCGCGATTTACATCAAGTATCGAAAGTGTGCCATCAGTCGATTGTTTTGCTATTTCAACTGTTTGGTGTACGTGATAATATTTGTAGACATGCTGAATTTAATGAGGTTACCTAGAATGGTTGTTGATGATGTTTTGCTAATAATTGTTTAATTAATTTCCTAAAAGGTGTCATGAGGAATTTCCGTTACACCACCCTTCCTTAAGGAAGTGGGATCCGCGGTAGCGTATTCCACGCAACTTCAAAGTTTAACTAATAATTGCGGAAGTTCCTCTGACTCACAACAGTTTACTTGCTAAATTCTTACATATGTCTTATTCTAAGGAAATTCACTATATGTCCATAAAGTCAAGTCCACTATAATTTCTAACACTTGTCACGCAGTTTTTAATGTCACTGTTCACTGAAATCTTAAGCCTATATTTATGAGTTCGTTTATTTTATTGTAAAATGTCCCAAACTTAACCTATATAATGGTACATAGTTTCTAATTAGTATTTGAAAACTCTATTTTTATGTATCTTAATTTCCTTTGTATTATTTGAAATTAAGCAATTGGAGTTTCCTATGTCCGGTTCCGTTATAATGTACGGACCTTTATACCATGGATCAAATTTTAACCTATTCTCATTTGTTATGAGAACTTGTTCACCTTTTTGGAATTGTAAGTCCTTCGCTTTAGCGTCGTATGCTAATTTACGATGCCGTTTTGCTGCTTCGAGAGCTTCTCCAGTTCTTTTCAGTGCTATCTGAAGTCTAAATCTTATTTCTTGGTCGTAACTATCGATATTATATAGTGGTTGTAGGGATGATTGACTTAATTTGTCGGGAAGGATAGCCTTTTTGGCGAAAACTAATTCAAAGGGTGTATAATCGTGATATACGCTGGGGGTGGTATTATAACAAAAAGTATAGTATTTAATCCATGTGTCCCAATCGTTTTGCTCGTTATTAATATACATACGGATAAATTCGTTAAAAACTCTGTGATTCCGTTCACAAGTTATTGATTGATGATGATATGGGGTAGAAGTGCTATGTTTAATGTTCAACAATTGTAAGATATTGCGTAGTAGCTCATTAACATATTCCGTACCAAGATCTGTTCTAATTTCTTGCATTGATCCATAAATCAGTATAAATCTTTCGACAATCGCTTTGGCTACTGTAGCTGCTGATTTGTCGGGGATTGGAGTCATCACGATGTATTTCGTTAAGTCGCATTGCAAAGTGACTGCATATGCGTTTCCTAGCTCTGTGCGGGGGAATGGACCTATAGTATCTATAGACACTATGTCGAAAGCTTTTTGCGGGGTTGGAGTTATTTGCATAGGTTCTGTGTGCTTAATTTTGGCTTTATTGATCTGGCATTTGTGACAATTTTTGACGAATTTTGCTACGTCTCTTGACATATTTTTCCAAGAATATGTTGATTTTAATTTTTTAAGTAAACGCTTTTGTCCGCAATGGCCACCATACGTTGGATCTGTGTGGAATTTTTCTATTATACTTGCCTTATCATTTCTGTTAGTAATTAGTACTGGTTTATGACATAAAATTATATTCACATTCTTCAATATTTCTTGTCCCATTTCTTTGAATTCATTCACAGTGTACACTTTAAATATTACATCCTCGAGGTACAATTTTAATTTTAATTTTCCAACACTACCAGCCATTTTATTTAGCTTAGATAGGATTTCTTCTAGGAGAAATCTACCATTGGTTAGGTGCAGAGAAAAATTTGAGCTCATTTTACCTTTATGTTTTATAAACATTTGCAATGAATTTGGGAAAAGTTTAAATGATAATATTGGCAATTTCATCAAGTGAACGTTACCTAAGGCTTCGTATACTTTGCAGGGTATGGTGTCTTTTTCGCTTATATTTTCTACTAAGGTTGCGGATTACACTTCTGGTTAGTGTATCTGTGGAATAGTTTTCCACTACTTCCGATGGTACTCCTTCCATGATGTAAGCTCTTTTTAGTTTGTTGCTCATTGATTGCTCATATAATTGTCTAGGGTCAATTGACATTCCTACACACTACGTATTGTACGAGTAAATCGTAAAAAATATAATTCGTAAGCACTTCGATATTTTAATTTGCAAACAATAAAAGGAAGTTTTCAAATACCTTACAAGGCCAATGATGAGTATGGGTCAGCAAAAATATAGTAAATAGAACATTTAATGACCTAGTTATATCACAGGTTATTAACACCTTTAGAGATTAAGTTCATTCATGATATAATGTACTTACTCAGCACGTTCATATTTCCTTTACAATGTATTATAAGCGTTCGACATTTCTGATATATGTGCTAAAATAAATCTCCTAAATTTCTTAAATTAAGACATAATAATCATAGATACACAAATGATATAAAATATAAAATAGTTCATTATTAAGGTCACAAGCAATTAAATATTTTTATATGAGTTACATTTATAAAATGTTATAATGTTCTGTACCTTACAACTTTTAGGGCTGTTGGGCTTGCCTATCTAGAATAGCCATACTTCTTGATATGTCCCTTTTTATTTTTCTCCTGTGCATATTTTTAAATTTTATTGGCAGCATTACCAGGGCTATTGCAGCTATTACGTATAACAGCACTCTTACGTCTAGCGGGAAATTATCATCATTTATATAGACATTGGAATTGACTTCCCCATTGTCGGACGTTTCTTGAGTTTGACTTTTTGACTGTGTGGTACCCATTATTGAAAATGATGTAGTTTTCGATCGGCTGAATTATTCTGTCAGAAGATTATGTTCGAGGGCAGGATCGCCATGTGAAGATTGGTCTTTAATTATTGTTCAGGATCGCCATGTGATATTGTAATGTTGCAGCGGCCTTCGACCAATAATACTAATTGTAAAGACTACATGTTTATTTCTACTCGTTACTTGGTTACACTATACTAACTAGTTCTGGTTATACTATACTAACTACATCTAATCTTTACTATGTTACATTTGGAACTCGACTTGTCATGGCTACATGTTTTACTCGACTGATGGTTCGCGATTTACATCAAGTATCGAAAGTGTGCCATCAGTCGATTGTTTTGCTATTTCAACTGTTTGGTGTACGTGATAATATTTGTAGACATGCTGAATTTAATGAGGTTACCTAGAATGGTTGTTGATGATGTTTTGCTAATAATTGTTTAATTAATTTCCTAAAAGGTGTCATGAGGAATTTCCGTTACAACGTGTTGCATATCTGGAGTACCTGAAATATGGGGCGAAGTTAAGTTATTGTTACACGGTGTGATTCAAACAAGGTTAGAAAAAGTTGCAAATGAAGGATGGTTTAAATGAAGAGAAATTTTGTTTTATAATGTGCTTTAAAAAATATGAGGAAAGTGGTTGTGGATTAAAAAATGTTAAAAAAAATTGTTTTATAAGGTATACCAGTAACAATTACATCCTGCTATATGAAATACCTGAAATATGGAGCGAAGCAAAATTATATTTATATATTGTGTTTAACATAATGTTAGAAAAGTTGCATATAATGGCCGGTTAAAATAATAGTTTACAAAGTGGCTCAAAAATTATCAGAAATAATTGTTTTATAGCGTATAGGGTGGAGTAGAACTATAGTTAGGTAAATAAAAAATATTATATTGGGTGACAAATAAAAAGTAGCGTATACAGGATTGTTGTACTATAGGGTGAAGCACAGTGACAATTACACAAGGTGGTTCCAAAAATATGTTGAATAAAATTGTTATATAATGTGGCCCATAAGCACTTGCAGTTTGGGTGAAATATATTCGGGATTGGTAGATTTATAGTTATGTTAAGTGGTTCAACAAACTTAGAAGAGATTGTTTTATTGGATAGCCCATATGTTTCGTAAGCTATTTCTTTTCGCAAAGAATTCTACATTCCATACGCGGGTGAAACCGCGGGTATGGTATACGCTTTTGGCCCCCTCTGCCGCTTTGACACTCCCAATTTGTTTTCTTGATCAATGTTCAATTTACTGTTTTTATTAAACTTTCCTAGTTCATTGTTTATTTCGAATGGAACGTAAAAATATTGTTGCTTTAAAATTCATTTCTAGACTTAGTTTACAATAATAAGTAAGACTTTGGTCAGAATCATTAATAGTTTTTGGTATCTGGATAATCTTGTCTCAATTTGGTTTTTAAGTATTTTGCCCATTTATTTATTGAAACCTATTATTTTTTCTAACTATGGAAAACAATCAATGAATTAATATTAATGACATTTCTGCTGAAAAGGGTACAGTGAAGTGCGATTGATCGTAATATTGGTGTGAGATGGTTTATGAAAAGTAGAATAGTCGACTTTGCTGACTGTACGTTTTAGGAAATTAATTTTGCGGTTTCTTGAGTTTGTTATCAATTTCATTAAAAACGAATGGTTTAGATGTTTGAAAAATGTAACGTATGCCTGAGATCTTTTAAGGCTTTGTGCAAGAGCTTTTCTGTGTAATATACCCGAAAGTAGCTATACTATTATACTCGTAAAATTGTAAGTTCGTCTGTTTGTTTGTTTGTTTGTTTGTTTGTTCGGGCATCACGTAAGAACTACTTAACTTATTTTGCTGAATTTTTTTTTTTTGTTGCGAAGCCTGTACTTTGACTTAAAATTTGGTAGACATTTTATCTCTCTAAATTAATAGAAACGGTAGATATAGCGAAAAAAGTTCTACCATGTTGGGTAATTCAATTACTCAATTGGTTCCAACGTGCGCACAAAATATTAGATACTGGCATCAGCTTAGCTTTTATTCAAAATTCGGAATGTGCAAATTTAACATGTTTCGATTTAACAAAAATCAACATATATCAAGCGTAATTTCACAGGGTGTTCTGTATATAGGAAACTTAGACGGAGTAGAATTACATGGATTTAAAAAATCTAAAAGAAAAATTATATTTGGTGTTTTATAAGCAGCTGGATATATACGATGTGGTGGAAATAAGGGGAGTGGAATTAGTTATACGGGGTGGTCCAAAAAAGTTATATTGAGTGGGCCATAAACAGTTCCATATACCAAGTGGTCGAAAAAGGGTAGAATATTTATACAGTGAATAAAAAATCTTAAAAAATGTCTTAGGTAAGCAGTTAGGACTTTCAAATATGTTCATAAGATACTATAGTTATGAAATGGGTTAAAGAAGTAGTTGTTTATACAGGGTGTTTGAAATATAAAATGAAGTGGAATTATAGTTTATGTTGTGGTTAAAAACTTGTTTTATATCCACAAGTAGTTACATATATAGGATGGCTGAAATATGTAGCGGGGTATAGTTACAGCTATACAGGTGGGTTTAAAAATATTTTAAAGTAATGGTATGATCTACAAGCTGTTCCATTTACCGGATAGTTGAAATATGTGGTGGGGTAGGTTTCTAAGGATACAGGGTCGTACAAAACTGTTATATTTGGTGGCAAATAAGTAGTTGCATATAAAAGGTTGTTGAAATATAGGGTGGCTTACAATTAGAATTATACAGGGTGGTAAAAAATGCTAGAAAAATTTTGGTATATAGCACTTGCATATATAGAGTACCTGAAGTATGGTGCCCAGTAAAGTTATAGTTCTGCAGTGTCATTCAAACAAGGTTAGAAAAAGTTGTAAATGAAGGGTGGTTTAAATGAAGTGTGGAGAGAAATTATACTTTAATACATCTTACAAAAATATAAGGAAAAAATGTGAAATTTCGTAGTTCATAATAGGTTGCAAAGATAGTATAGTTGAAACATAGGGTGAAGAAGTGTTACGATAATTATTTAAAAAATGTTATATGGGTTGATCAATAAGCAGTGACGTATACAGGGTAGTTGTAATACATACAAGTTGATTCAAAAACATGTTGAACAAAATTGTTATTTTCGGTGCCCCATAAGCAGTTGCGGTTTTGGTGAAATATATTTGACATTACACAGGGTGGTAAAAAATGTTAGACTGGGTAAGTATAAGCCGATAAGTAGTTGCAAATACAAGGTGGTTGAAATATTTTCTAGAGTAAAATTATGGTTATACAGGGTGGTTCAAAAATAAGTTGTAATGTTTGACAAATTGGCAGCGGTATATCCAGGATGGTTTTAATGTAGATGGAAGAAGAGTTAGTTATACAAAGCGGTTAAAAAAAATTTTGAATAAAATTTTTGTATAGGGTGGCCAATAAGCAGTTGCAGTTTGGGTGAGGGTTTAAATAAAAGTTTGGTATTAGGATGCAAAACTGTGTTCTTATATTTGTGACTCACATCATTTCTGTTAGGATGGATAAAAAAGATAAAAAAAATTCATATAGGGTAGATGATAAACAGTTGCATTCTACTATATGGAATATCTGTAATATGGGGAGAAGCAAGATTATAGTTTTAGAGTGTGTCTAACACAATCTGAGAAAAAGCTGCTTATAAAGGTTGATTAAATTATAGATTAAAGAGAAATTTTACTTTAAACGGTCCTTCAAAAAATATCAGGAATAATTGTATACAGCGTACACCATTAGCAGTTGCATAGCTGAAAAATAGGCTAGAGAAGAGTTATAGTCAGGTGTTCAAATAATTATATTGGGTGACAAATAAACAGCAGCATACAGGATGGTTGCCATATAGGGTGAAGTAGAGTTACAGTTATTGAAGGTGATTCAAAAAAATGTTGAATAAAAATGTTATTGTATTGGGTGGCCCATAGGTACTTGTAGTTTGGGTGAAATATATTCGGGTTTGGTGGATTTATACTTAATTAGGGTGGTTCAAACAAGTTAAAAAAATTTAATATAACCCATATGTTTCATAAGTTATTTTTTTGAGAAGGCTTGAATATACCGTACGCGGGTAAAATCGCGGGTAACGGCTAGTATCTCTATAAATTTATTAAACAATGTTTTCCTTAAGCAATTTATAGGTTATCTTGAATTCGTTTGACATTTCGTACCTGTCAATTCCAATTTCATTATTCATTATTACCTTAATATGCATTATACAGTTCACTCAACAGTACTTACCTTAATCCGTATTCTATATTAATAAGCAAAATTCATAAGATAGAGCTTTAAAACCAATTTTATATAAATTTGTTCCTTAATTAAAGGGTAAAATTCAATAGTTCACTAATGTTATTTTATAGAAGCTTTGTAAAATATTGTTCAGAACAAAAGTATGTGAACCAGAATTACCATGGCACCAAATGTAATTTGAACTAACTCAAGAATTTTAATAATATAATAAATAAAGTCTTTTTAATAGAGGATTATAAGATAACGTTTCGATCGTATAAAAATTTCTTTTGCTTTGTAGGAAAACATTTCCAATAGCTATAATTGGTTTTCCAGCATATTCGGAAATTATGAGTTGTTATATTGTTGTCGTCCATCACCGACAGTAATATTGTTTCCAGCTTGGAAGGACTTGAAAGAGTAGTCTCAGGAATTTCTCTGTGAGGCTCTTGTAGCGTCTTTTTAGAAGATAATGCGTTCGTCACAAAGGATTCCAACGTTTCAATGATCCCATTAAAGTCATAAGAATCTTTATATATAAACTAAAAACGAGAGAAAACGTTCTATATTATTATTCTGTATTTCTTCATAGTTGATTTTTATCACTTAATAGGTTTTTACTTGCTGTACCAGATATGTTATTTTAATCAATAAATTCGGTCAAAAAAAATTAAACTTACAAAAAGGAGAAGGATTTTGTATGTATGTTACTTGATTTTTTCTGCCGTTATGAATAAATTCGCTCAAAAAAAAATTAGACTTACAAAAAGGAGAAGGATTTTGTATGTATGTTACTTGATTTTTTCTGCCGTTATGAACCGATTTGGATAACTACTGTTTATAATAGAATGTAACAAGACAAGTACGGAAACTTTGAAAGCAACGTTAAAATATCTGATCAAACTCTTCAAACGTGTGAGTCGGCAAGTAGTCTTAGTGTTATAATAGATTCCGATTTTAAATTTATTGATCACGTAAAAAACCTCGTGCAAATTCATACATTTCTCTGAAACAAATTTCTTCTAATAGACACATTTTATTGTTTTATGCTCAAAAGGATGTTGTGTGGGTCTCTCGTGCTTTATAAGTTTAATTATGCCGACATTCTTTATTGTTCTTAGCTTAGACAAACTGAAAACTACAGAATTCCCCTTGTCGCCTTACTTTTTGTTTAAGAAATTCTGAAATAATATCTCAGAAAATTAATGACCTACGCTGGTTAAAAGTGGAGATTAGTAGACTCCATCACCTAGGTAATTTTGTGCATGGTTGATTAAATGACTACGTCAAATATCAATTAATATTAAAAATAAATTCCAATCAGATACTGATATTAAACACCTAAATACCAGAAATGAAAATACATTTCTATCCCTAAACATAACAGCTATAATACTCTCTTCGAGGTGTCATTCCTTTGTACGCAAGACAATATATATTATATATAAATATAATATATATTGTTTCTGGTTAGGGAACCTTCATCAGTTGCGCTTCTCACAATTGAATGTCCTCTCGAACACTTCTTTATGCATTTGATGCATTTCGTTAAATTTGAAGACACGACATGTAAGACCGACATCTAGGATTTTCGAGAGAATTAGCACACAGAGATTCCGAATCTGGAATGACACCTCGAAGAGAGTATTCAATATCTCTGACAGGTGAAGTAACCTGAAAATTTTATCGTGACATTCTGTCCTAGGAGTTAAGGGAGAACAGCAATTACATCAATCTCTGTGTGCTGATTCTCTCGAAAATCCTAGATGTCGGTCTGACATCTCGTGTCTTCAAATTTAACGAAATGCATCAAATGCATAAAGAAGTGTTCGAGAGGACATTCAATTGTGGGAAGCGCAACTGATGAAGGTTCCCTAACCAGAAACAATATATATTATATTTATATATAATATATATTGTCTTGCGTACAAAGGAATGACACCTCGAAGAGAGTATTGAATATCTCTGACAGGTGAAGTAACCTGAAAATTTTCTCGTGACATTCTGTCCTAGGAGTTAAGGAAGAACAGCAATTACACGGAACGGCTCCAGATTCGGAATCTCTGTGTGCTGATTCTCTCGAAAATCTTAGATGTCGGTCTTAAATCTCGTGTCTTCAAATATGACAGCTATAATTCCATTAATTTATACAATCCACTCCTAGATAAATTAAAAGATTATAGCCGCTGAAAATTCAAAGCTAATGTAAAAGCCTACTTGTTGGATAGACAGCTTGCCTGATTTTACTTTCCTGCCCTTCCCGTAACCTTAACTCTTAGCATGGTATAATAGTTTATATACATTGCACCATTAAAGTAAATACACTGACTATTAAGTAGGAGTATTCAATGGCTAGGTTTCGCCCTCAGCTTATCGAGTAATTCTTTGAATCTGAGTGTGTATGCTATACATTGTATGGGATACACACACCCTCTAAGGCACGCTATGCTTGCCTTTAGGGGAAAGTTCACTAAACCCCAGATATTCTACATATCAAAAGGATTTAGCTCCGTGGAAGCCCTTACCAGGTTATCAGGCCCATAGTTGGTGTCGGGGCTGTAATTTCCCATGAATTTTCCGACCGTCCGGGCTGTTCGTAACAGGACAGCTTTTTGCATTAGTTGGTAAAGATGTTCGTCCAGACTGAAGTATTTTAAATTATTTAGTAGATGTTTGGTTGACATAATAATTAGTAGAGTTCGTGCGTTATTCATGTCCCACTGGATCTTTAATTGAAATTCAAAATCTTTGTATTTAGCTATTTTTTCAGCCTACTTAATATTTATATTTTGTTGTTAAGGATTGCTAGGTCACTTAAGGTTGTTTTTCTAGAAACTTCATCTACTAAAACTAGTACAGCTTGCAGTTGTTATTTTCAAATCTGATTGTGGTTTGAATATATAATAGGGTATTGTTACCCACTGTGATAGTTCAAGTTTCATTGCTAGTTCCTGATGCACCAGTTTTGCCACAGCATTGTGTCATTCTTTGTATTCAGTTTAGAGAAAACCGCCTGTGATGTGCTGGTAATTTTATATGTTTGGTAACCATATCTGCATCTGTCTTTGTTTATAGAATGGTCTTTAACGATGCCCTTTAGATAGTTCTTAGTTGAAATTACTTGATCTTAGATTGTCAATTCCGTTCCTGGAAACATACGACCAGAAATCAACCAGTAGTTCAGCGCTGAACTGTCGACATAATCTTGGTTGACGTCATTTATATGTCTTCCATGAAGGGGATTCTCTTTCTATTTGAGCAGTTTCTGATCAATTGATTGCTGGTTTAATTGCACGTGTTGCTCTGCCAGTCTAGTAATTTGCTTCAAGTCATGGCAAAGTTGTACGTTCGACAGAACTCTTAGGATGGTGATATTGAGCTTTTGTTGGCAGAACTCGAACCTTCCGTTGTAATTGTGCAATGTCAGTCTTGCACCAATTAACTGTCTCCAAAAAAGGTAACTCAGCACTGAACTCGCGTAAGTGTTAAAGACTTTATCCTAAAATAACACATTTTTTTATTTATCATTGCCACAAAGGCAAATTATTAGACATTGTTAATAACTTAACCTGATTGGGTATAATTCGAACACAACACAAAACACCTAATCACAATTAACAATTTATTGTATTGTTTTTTATTTTTCAGGGTACATATGCAAAATTATAATCTCCCAAATTCAAGTCAATGTGTGTGCTATTTGAGTTATTTATCAAAAAGTAGTAAAGAAACAAAAATAGTTTATTTTTAACACAAAAACAATTTACATTTACCTGTATTAAAATTCATACCCGCTACATTTTTTTTCAATTTAATTACTTATGTATTATTGCAAGCATGATGATTATGAAATATATGGTTGTGGTAAATGTTGGTAAGGTTTTCAATGTAAGAACAATATTTATAGATTTTCATTGCATTTAGTGTGAATTTTAAAGTATTTTTTTACTAAAATATTAATATTAAAGTTGAAATAATGCTTATTATTTGCATCATGTTGTATAAGTGCGGTCTTGTGATTTTCGTTATTTTTTAGCAACCTTTTTTTTGTCAATTTAATCTTTCTTATAAATATGATTAATTTGCCCAATGTAACAACTATTACAGCCTAAGCAATTAATTTTATATATGGTGGTGATTTAAATTAAAGTTTTAGGTTTCAATTTGGTAAATACACTCTATCTATAATAAAAACTATTTGGTATTACAATTGTTATGTTGTAAGTTTTAAGGCAGTTTTTATTTTATTTGTTTATTTTTGATCTGTTAAGTTATACAGGGTGTTTTGTAGAAGGTTCGCCAAACTTGGAGGGCGGATAGGTTGGCTCATGTACTATATATTGTAGCCTATATAACATCTAGATATCTTATATCTTATATATTTTTTTCTTAATTCTCAAATTTTTACATTTGAACTGTTGTAACTTTTTTATTTTTCACTGTATCTTCACCAAATAAACTGTAATCTAATCTGCGATGTTTGTTTTCTCATCTGAATTTGATACTTGATACAAATAATTGTTTGAAAAAAATATATGGGTACACATTACAACAAAAATAGAAGCACATCGATAACTTCGAATGATTGCAAAAGCTTATCTACTTCAACTCCTTTCCAACGATATATTACACGTATTGGAAAGCAATCAGTATCATAATAAAATTTGAGATTGTAACTTACAAAGTTAGAACTACAAAAAATAGAACATATATATCAAGTTGCAATAATTTGCTATAAATTTAATTCATACCTGTTTCTACCGCTACGGATGCAATTTTCTGACTTCTACAGTGCTAGTCTCTAGTCACCTCTCATCCCATGTTATTTAAAAAGCAACATTTATTCTTTCTTTTAACTGCTCTTTGGTTTCTATTCCTCTCTCATAAACGAGTTGCTTGGCTGTTGCATATATGAAGTTCCTGAAATATGGTGCGAAGTCAAGTTATAGTTGCACAATGTGATTCAAACAAGGTTAAAGAAATATGAAAATGAAGGATGGTTTTAATGAAGAGAAAATATATTTTATACTGAGCTTTAAAAAATTTGGTGGAAAAATGTGAAATAGCATAACTCATAATCAGTTGCACATATAAGATACTTGAAGTAAATGCACATACAAGGTGGTTGATATAGAGGATAGAGTTGAAATATTAAATAGTGTTGATAAAAAAAATGTTCTACATTATTTTTAAGATAGAACATGAGCTGTTGCATATATGCAATATCTGAAACATGGGGCAAAAGTAACATTACAGTTATACAGTATGATTAAAAATGTTAGAAAAATTGCATATACGGGGTAGCTGGCATATAAGGTGGAAACAAATTATATTTTCCAGAATTGTTACAAAATATCTCTAAAAAGGTTATTTAGCGTAGTTATACAAGATAGTTGAAAAACTGATAGACCAGTAAGTTTTAATGGGTCACTAATTGGCAGCAATATATACAAGATAGTTTAAATATAGATCGAAGTTTTAGCTACAGAAGGTAGTTCTTAAAAATAATGAATAAAACTGTTAGGTAGGGTGGCCATCAACAGTAGCGGTTCGAGTAAAAGCAATATCGAAAAACTTAATTAGATTTGAAAACTGGATCCAATTAAGTCATTGCATCACTAAAAATTGTGAAATAAATAAATTTAAAAAGAAACTTAAATCGACTTCAAAATAAAATTAACTAAAAAGCACGAAATAATTTATTGTCTTCTAAACGTTGCTTGTGTCATATTCTTGATTACTATTATGTTTTTTTAGGCAGTAACACCACAATCGAAATAAAACGTTTCAAAGTCTATTCTGACTTCGTTGTCAATGGCTTTATATTTATTGATGTAAATTTACTTTCAGGTAATTTGGAGAGCCCGTAAATTTATTTACCATCTGTCGCATGGATTATATGCATTTCTATGCACTTGTACAAAATAAAACCAACAACCGTATTTTACTCAACGAAAACCCTTTCCGTTGAGTTAGCGTTATTTGTGTTGAACATTGACATTGTGGTTCTAGTGTGTAGTTAAAATGTAGAAGTGTTGGAGAATTTAACATGAAACATTAAAAAGAATAATAGAAGGAGAATCGAAAGAAAAGTCTTTTAGGTGTAAACCAAACTAAATTCAGAGAAATCAAATTGGGAACTTTGAATTTTAATCTTGATGAATTGTTAAATTAAAACTTAGTCATTTTTTGTTTCTTGTAGGTAACTATCCGCTTTGGATTTCACCAGATCTGAAGGATTTAAATTAAAGATTATAATAAAACGACTGTCTTAGAGAATCGCTGCACTAAGAGGTAAACTCGAGCACTACTTCAGACTCGAAATTAACATCTCATTAATAATTTAGGACTTCGGGATCGAAACGGAGAGGTTGAAGTAATTTAATTACATTAGCTTTTCAACATTTTACAACGCTATCAACGCAACATAAGTTGTTGATATAAAAGCTTCTTAACGGAATATTCAATTATACCTACAGGTAAGAATGTGCGAGATGACAGGACGATTTGGAATTTTCAAATGACTAACTAATATAAGTGACCTAACAGTCTTTTCAAACTACCTAGATGCAATTTTTGACATATCATAAGTCACATTGCCTATTTTTATTAACAAAGATTTTACTGGCCAAACTTTTGCTTTTGGTTTACTCCATGATGACAACTTCGCGGTTGAAACGTCTGTTGAGTGAAAAAAGAGAGGTGTTAGGGTACAAAATTTTGCGCCAAACAAAGACATCGTTCAGTCGGTTTTCATATTTGTTTCTTGGTATTTAAATGAGCCAAACTGGGGGAGATTTTCACCCTCCAAATTGAACATTGTTCAATACGGTTGCCTTCTTTCGTGTGTCTGTTATTCTAACACTGTTTTTATTAAAGTAGGTTTGTAGACTTTCAAGGCCGGGTTCAATGGTTTTACTGCAGTTTTCCGGGCTGTTTTACCGTGATCTAGTAGAATTTCTTTCTAACATTTCATCTGCAACTTGATTCAATTTATTAATTACAAATTTCTCTATAACTAAATTTCTGCATTCTCTGTAACTATAGCTGACCAATCCAATATAAATCATGATTGAAATTCTGGTGGCTAGTTGGTCAAAGATATGATAGTGTGATTGCACGACAATATCAAAGATTCCTAAAATAAAATATTTAAGTATTATGCTGTGATACAAACCTGGTATCCTAAATTTGGAAAACTCAAAAATCAACATAAAACCTACCTTGATTTGTTCACATGTGCTAGCGGCTGCTGTTCATTGGAGAACATAAGGTCGTGGGTAAAAGATAGTAAAACTCAAAATTTAAATTTATTTTTTATTTTTTAGGGCGCCATTTGGTTAAAAACATTTAAATGAACATACCTTAAAAACCATTCCTTATAAGCAACAACTGCTAATAATCTGATTCTGTTAAAAAAATTATCTATTCAATACTTTCAATGGTGCTTCCAAAAATTCCTTCACAATCGATAGGTTAGGTTATAAAAAAATATGCGAAATGTAAATACAGAGAGTTTAATAAAAAATCAAAAAAATTTTATAGTACAAATAAATTGCAATAAAAAATTTGTTTCGAAATAAATTAGGACATTCTAATAGCGGTCATTAGAGAGTAAAATCTGAAATTTACATAATGGAATATTCTAGAATCGGATTTAAAACTACAATGAAAATTTAGAGGTTTATGCAACAAAATTTATATCTGAAATCTACGAAAAATGTACCCCACAATAATCACCTAATTAGAATGATTTTATGAAAAAGGATAATGGTATAATCTGTCGACAGAAAATAAACCTCACCTTTACAAAAATGATCCGAATTTGCTATCGTTACAAATTTACTGTACTGTAATGTCTATTTGTACTGTACTCTTGAATCTGGAAACTCAAAGCCAAATATCTCCAACTAATTCATTACCGACTGGACGTCAGTAACTTCAAAATCCCATCTCAAAATTAACAGCTCCAAAACGTAGCAAATTCTAACTTTAAAAGTTCTTACTTATAACATGGCTCCAAACGCAGAACAAAACTCAAAAGAAACCACAGGAAACAGGTGCCACTGTAAAACGAATCCACGATAAAACAGGATTCAGAATGTGGAAAAATTCACCGTAACTCAAAATTCTTCATAAGTATTCTCTATAAGAATGTACCATAATAATGTACAGTAATGTACCATAAGAATACACCATAATAATACACCGTAACAATGCACCGTAACAATGTACCGTAACACTCTTTCTCAACAAGGGTTTAATCCATATATATTTTATCCATCATCGTCTCTTTTAAAACAGAATATTCGCCATTGAAAAATGCCATTCGGCCCTCGTTTTCTGACCACAGAGAACTTTCATACGCCAACTTCAAGGAACGCCATTTCAATTGCCTCTTAATCTGAAGACGCAAGGCCCATGCATTCACTCCACTTCAAGGCGAAAAGAAGGCTGTACTCCCTGTTTGCATTCTACGAGTCTCAAAATCTCCCTACTCAAACGAACTAAACATGCGTAAATGTCTATACGAATTAGAGAACATGAATTAATCTAACAGATTTTTAAGAATATTGATTTATGGATGGCCTCAAACTTAACTGACATTGTACTGTGCTAACAAAAAAGTATTGTCCTGGATATCGCCGGCTTAGCGAAAAGTCGAACAGACAACGAACTAGGTACTCAAGGAGGCACTAGGATACCAAGTGGTTCAGAGAGCCTAAAAAAACAGCTCTAGCCACAGCAACTCCACAGTACCAGAGGTACATAATCTCCATCAACAAATTGTAAGATTACTCAACAAGGCTTCAATTTTTTACACGTTACAATGCTAAAGCAACATTTCAAATGGGATCTACAAATTCCATTTCTTAACTCAAAAATAAGAAAACTATATTTAAAATGTTATCAATTACGTGACATTTTACCTACAAAGCTGCATGTTACAGTATGTAATGTTCTATTAGAATCACAATTTAGATACTTATTAATACTCTTATTGTTTGTGGAGCTCATATAATTGGAGGTTGGGAAATCTATATATATGTAAAAATACACTTCTGAAGATTTTGCTCAAAAAGCCGCATAGGTTTTCAACAAATCAACTTGATACGTATGAAATAATTTATACGCCATCTACATATTAGTTTCTTTTTAAATTATGCCTTTAAAACAAAAATAAAACATGCAAAAAGTGTGTTTTATCATGTTATCAGAATGTTAAAAAATCTACCTTTCCTTTTATGCCTACCTGTCGTTGTCAAAGATTTATTACTTATTACGACCTTGTTTTGTACAATAAAGTACTAAATAATGCTAAAAAAATTATCACTGAACTGAAAAAAAGTTAAATTGAAAGATTATTTACTTTAAAGCCCTATAAGTTTCATTATAAATTTTAATTGTTACAACTACTTCGTCTAATATATCAAATCTCCAGCCCTGGTTATCCTACTCACCGAATTTGTACCATTGTTAAATTTTCTTTTTTTGAGAATGTATAATGCCATACACGAATTTTCCGCATCTTAGGCAAATCTTTCTCACTAAATTTACCTGTGTATTTTTCTCTTGTTTATTTATTTATTTTGTATGAAAGGTAACATCGATATGTAAAAAAATAGAACATAAAAAAGTATAAAAGTCAAACATATATAAAAAAACAGACTTTACAATGGACAAGATACAAAATGTGTCAATAACAGCAGCAAAACCTGATATAAGTGTCGGGGTAGTTCACACCATGACTGATAGATCGTGTAGCCACTGTATAGCTGCTGGGGAAAGGATGATCTGTTTCTCTAATCCTCTAGGAAAACGTCTAATGGGGCATTCATTCAGAATGTGATCCATAGTTTGTTTTTGGGCACCGCAACTGCACCCCCGACTTTGTTTGATTTTCCATTTATGAATCATGTCAACATAGCTTTCGAGGCCAGTACGGAAGCGATTCAGACAACACAATAGCTGTCAACGGCGTTTCGAAGGCTTCAGCTGTTGCTGAACTCATGTTGGCTACTTCTTGTTGGGTCTCAATATGTGTAATATGTGTTTAGTGGCTCCTGCAAGTTTCTGTCCAGTCATATGGGGCGTCTAGATTTCAGGCGCGTTCAAGGGATGTCATTAAGGTCAGCCTGAATGGGAAGGTTTATTTGATGTGCTTTATCCCATTCTCGTTTTGCAGCAGACAGTCTCCGTAACTCAGCGGGAGGGATATTTGACAAAAAAGGCAATCACGTGATAGGCGTTGACTGTGCCTGGGACTATTGTGATAGCTTCATTTAGTTGCAAATAAATTTTTTGGACGTGGCAACTTCAGTATTATACTGGAGCACAGTATTCTGCAGCTGAATAAATAAGATTCAGTGCAGCTGAGCGAAGAGTTCATGCTTGTGCCCCAAGATGTCCTAGCAAGTTTGTGAATGAAGTGGTTACGCCTTTTCAGTTTTTGTGCCTATTTGACAAATGGAAGGCACACACCTCAGATTTAGAACGGTTTGGTAGCAACTTTCACCTTCTACAGTATTCTATTCCGCTAAATCATTCTTTTCCACCACAAGTACCAGATCATCGGCATATAGGAATTTTTTGCCAGAGGTGTGAGGCATGTCGTTGGTATAAATATTAAATAGAACCAGGGCAAGCAAAGATCCCTGTAGAAGACCATTCTTGATAGTTACTTCTTGCTCTTCTGCCATTTAGCTCGACAAATATTCTACGATTACTCAGGATGTTTTGTAAAAGATATGTTGTTTTAGCACATGGTATTTTTTGTTGTAATTTGTAGATCATTCCTTTCTTTCACACAGTATCGTATGATGAAGAGAGATCTACAAAGGCGAAAACGGTTTTCAAACCTTTCCGGAATCGTGCTTCGATATGGGTTGTAAGTTCCAACACTTGATCACAGCAACTTCGTTTACTCCTGAAGCCCGCTTGTTCGATATTAAGAATCTCTTGTGCTGTTGGATTGATTCGGTTATATAGCGTTCTAAGACTGTGGGTAAACCATAATGAGCAAGGCAATTGGTAGGTAACCGGACGGATCTTCTGGTGATTTACCCCGTTTAAGAATGGTCAAAAACTTCGATTTTCTGAAGATATTAGGAATGTAACCTGGTTACGTAGAGGGCTTCCTTTCTATCCGCCTCGAATTCAGGACCATGTGTACGGGAGGGGACCCGTTTTGATCAGCTATAAACTGAACCCTGAAGACGGGAATTTGTGTTTTATTTTCTACGCAATTGCGGGTACATGAATAACACTGTTCCAACAATAACAGTTTATTAAGCTATATAACAATCTTCTCTACATATATTTGTTGATTGAGTGGTACAATTTTCTGCAACAGATCACTCTTCAACAATGTTCAAAAACTGCAGTGGCTGACTAACGCACGTTTATCCCTGCCAACGGAGCGGTACTACCAACTGACTAATAGTTATATTACCAGGTTATGCTGTTAGGGTGCTATTTTGGTACTCGAAGTTCTTTAACCCTTTCAAGAGAAAACTTTGTTTTCCAAAATAACCGTTATCGAGAACATTTGTAAAAAAACTAGTGAGCCAGATCCTTAATTTTATGCCCAGATTTTTAAGACATTCAGAAAAAATGTTATAAAAATTATTTTTAAGGTCCCTCTTGATGTGTAATGCAAATTGTTTATCCAGGGGAACATTCTTCGTGGTGTTTTGGAATCGATGGGCAATAAGCTTGGGTATAGTATTAATGGTTCTTTCTGATGGCGGAGAAGCACCTCCAAGTTTTTTGAGGATAGTCCAACTTTGCCTACTGTAGTGGGTGAAAACTAGATTCTCCGTTGTTTCTTTCCATTTTTCCTTCTTAGCTTTGTCAAGTAAATCAATGAATTCGCTAGTAGTTTCTATTCTACCTGTATCTTGAAATAGAGCATATTTCTCCTCGACTTTCTTGGATCAACATGGAATGTATTTCCTACGGAATCCTCGAGGGATTTGAAGTTTAGCGGTCCGGTATACCAAAACCACGAATTCGCGGTAATTGTGAACCGTAGGTTCTAATTGATGAATGTTATTTTCTATTTCATTTCGGTACAATGTCCAATTTGCTATTTTGAGGATCTACCAAGGTATCCGGGCTGTTCGCACAATTGGTATTTCTATGCCATTGTGCACGCAGATAGACCTGTGTTGACTGTGAGGAACAGGAGCTAGGACCCTTCTGTTGGCAGTAAGAAATATACTGAGATGGTCCTTGGAGATGAAACATAAATCAGTATTGGTACCAGAACTCCGTAGGGCCGAATGGAAGGTTTTTTGGGTCTTTCCCATCGAACAGTAAATAAAAGTTATTTCTGTCGATCCATTTACTAACTATTTCCCCATGCCTATTATTGCTAAAATGCCCCAATTGCAAATGTCGGCTGTTAAAATCCCTTATATACATACATGGGTTGGGATAAGAGGGAGGACTTCGTCGGGCCACTCCAGATTGGGTGCTTTATATACCGCTGCACGTGAACTGAGTTAAATTGTAGCGTTAAGATCTCTAGACCGGGGAGAGAAACCTGCAAAGGCGAAGCAAGCAAAAACTAAAACTAGCGAATATATTGATACTCGCTAGTTTTATTTTTGACAAGTAGCAGAGATCCGTGAATGGATGAAAGGATGTACGCGGCAATCTTATATCCTTGAATATTCGCTGGAAGTTGTAGCTGTCTGCTATCTTCTAAATGTGTTTCCTGTAGACATATTATATCGATGGAGTGTTCTGCAGTTATTCGACTTATGTACTCACACTTTGCTCCAGACAAACCTTCTAGATTGAATTGCAGTGCATCTTGGCTCGAAAATCCATTATAAAATGTTGGAAAAATGTGTACTAACTATCACTGATTGCTTGTTATTTCTCTACTTGTGTGGACTTTTTGCCGGTTAAAAAAAAGTTAATAACAAACTTATTATATGCTTACAAATCTCTTATTTTTAATTTGCTTTTGTATTTAATAAGATGAATAACTTTCTATTTAAATACGTTCATGGGTAAACCAATTTGGTATTAGGGTACATATGGTGTTTTGATACATTGGTAACTGGTAACCAGACTTAATATCGCTCCCTTTTGTTTATTATCCTCGCATTTGTCAAGTCTCTAATTTAATATTTCTCAAACAGAGGATTGGACTGTTTATTAGAAAGAAAATCAAATGTTGTGCAAGTATTGTTTATTAATTGAATGTTATATTTGTTTATTTATTACCGCTTATTGATTTTAAAAAATCGAGGAGACTCTTAATATATAACCTGGTCCATATTTCTTACATCAAATCTAAGTTGTATAGGTATTTCAAGATGACACAAATGCAGTTTTTGCAGTTCAGTACATAGATACTCATCTATTGTTGTAAGTATAAGATGTGAATGTGGGCCTCCTTTAAGAAACTTTAGCTTCAACATTGCTGTTGGTGCTTTTTTGAATCTCCTTACGTACTCACTTACTTCAACTTTCTCAAAGGCATATTATTAGTCGGAAAATTGCTCTCATCGATATCATAATCGTCTTTGTATCCCTTATACTCGTATTTTCCGAGATTCTCATAGCAAAGATCCAATTTAAAACATCCAGTATAGCCCTCATTCTCTAAACATCACACCAAATATCAACATTTCACCTCTTCAACTCTCACTAGATTACTTTTACAACAATTTAATTTATTATATTTCTAAATATCTTAATTCAATTGCTTCTTTTTAAATATGTGACTGTCACGCCATCTTAAGTGGAAGTTTTTCGAATGAATGGTTATTATTCTGTACTTCCCACGGTCGTTTCTTGTCGCTTAAACGGCTTGACAGATTTCATTTATCTGCCGTACCGCAACTTTTGTCATTCTAATCAATGAATTTCATTCGATATTTATCATTTGTCGCATAGGCGTAACAATGACGTGTCTGTGCTGCACTTTACTGAAATGAAAACAACACGCGTTTTCTCCTCGGGGAATGCTGTTTCGTTTCAGTTGGTACGTATATCAAATTATTTGTTTTGAATATTGGAATTGCAGTTGAGTGAACAGTGAAACTTTAAAGTGTTCACAAATTGCATGATTTTTTAACGTGTCAAACGAATTGTGCGCATTTTGGCTGGCGTATTAAAATTTTAGTACGAGGTATATCACACTGAAAGCTTATTCGCCACAAATCAAATTATTCAGATAAAACAGAAGTTAGACCCTTCAGGCTCTATTTGTGATAAATTGCTCTTAAATATTTGACAACTCTTCCCTTAGGAAGTGTCTGTATACTTTTCATTTAAGATCCTAAATATGATTACGTCAGTCATCTGTTCTTCATAAGAAATACACTGGGTTGCATAGCAAAATGAGGCTGCAAGTAAGTGTTACCAATTTTTTTTAATTTTAATTTTTTCAAAAAAATCAGATGCGAAAAATTTTCACATGCGGAAGATTAGGTGTGGCAGAACAGAAAATTTAGAACGCAAAAATTATGAAGAGCTTTTTACTAGAAACCTAAAGGTGAAAAATATTTTGAAGTGGAATGCACTACACAGAATGTCAAGTTACTGATTGTTTGCTCACAGTAAATGGACCTGTTATGAATGTATTTTTCGGTAATACTTTCACGAAGGTTTCATATATTTAGTAGGTACGTAGCTAATATTAAGTGAGACGTAAAACATTATTTGCCAAACAGGTAATCAGGAATATTTCCATCAAGTGCAGGAAACTTTTTAATTGACCAAACGCCCTATTTTGGCGGGACATGGTAGTTCCGCGTGTAAAAAATCTTAAGATTACTATAAAACTCATTAATACCCAAATCTTTTTAGTGTATTATACCATTTTCAGAAAAATAATATTCCATTGGTAAAAAGCTACAGTACTGATGAAATAAATAAATATTGGTTTTCTGCAAATGTGAAAACAGGCATTTTAAATAGAATATGTTTCGAAAATTCTAATATGGCCTCCTTGCCTTCCAGGAACAAATGCAGCAACGTAACTTATTTGTTCTAGTATCAATAAAATACAGTCAACTGAAAAAACGCAGTTGAATATTAACACTTTGGATTCTATATTAAGTGTAAAATATAATTTGACCAGTTTATGTGACTTATATGGTTGTATTTATGCAAAGTACTCACTCCTTTGTGAAAGAAAGTCATATATAAAATATTTAAATTAAGTAAAAATCATATTGTTCAAATTATTTTTTGTCACAAATATTTTTATAGTTACCAATAATTAATTATAAATAATTTTTTGTATCTTAATGGAGAAGTATATGAATGTATATATTAAATACATATTTTTTGGATTATTGGTGTGCTTTCTAAACTAAATTATAATTCACATTTTATCCCATATCACTTTATCTTAGTATGTAATTCCATCTGGAGTTGCGGATGTGATGGAATCTGCTGTTATAGTGCATCCAACACATATATTGATATTTTGTAACAAATAAACCTATTTTAATAATTTTATCAGTGAAAGTTTTATGACATAAAGATCGTAATG
This sequence comes from Octodonta nipae, assembly GCA_034190945.1. NCBI lineage: Eukaryota > Metazoa > Arthropoda > Insecta > Coleoptera > Chrysomelidae > Octodonta > Octodonta nipae. The sequence continues at coordinate 98,371,834 of CM067221.1, forward strand.
AAGTTTTGTCAAAAACCACAAACACTTTACTGTTCTTTTTGAATGAAAACTTCTTTATAGCACTTTTTTTGAGGTAAAATTTCCAAACTCGCGTCAGGGTTAGTATGAAAAATGTCGAGGGGAAGGGGGAGGAAGATCTCCCACTCTTTCTACCGTGCCTAGTGTGTTGCTGTTTTGGCGGCACAGGGCGCTGGAATGTCCGTGTGTGTTTATTACAGCACAGCGGACGCGTATCTGATGGAAGCTGTCCTTCTGTTAGTTATAACCACACTGTTTGTATTCATAAATTGTTTAAATGGCATGAAAAAGTGGACATTTTTGAAAAAATAGAGAAGTAGTGAAAGAAAATTGAGTACTTTATAAATAACTCACTCTTATTAGCCCGTTTATTATGCACTTAAAAGGGACATTAGGTTTTTTGTCATAAAGATCGTACAATGAACATTTTTATAAAAAAAAACACAAACATTTATTCTAAAAATGATAGTACTTTTGTTCTTTTTTCCCCTTTTTGCTTTAAATTTTATAACTTATCTTACATATAAAACGTTTAAACAGAGGGTTGTCATAATGTAAAATATTTGCTACTTGTCGTTATATTTTCATACTCCATAATTATTTTAGATATTTATGATCTGTCTATAGTATATTGTCATACTTTATATTTCTTAAAGTATACATATTGCGTTGTATTTATGTGTTTTATAAATAAAAATTAATTTCCAGCTGGCAGTTTTATTTCAGTAGCACAGTCATCCAGTGGTATTTGTTTGAAACAATAAATGTAGTTAAGGTAGATTGCTTTTTAATTTATGGTTGGTAAAAAGCATAAAATAGGCCTCTGCTCAGTAAAAGCAGCTGCAAGGAAGTTTGCAGAGGGCCCTAGTGGTTATTGTACACAATTTAAAACATTGAGTTTCCATTCCTTTGTATGATCTGTGCAGTTGAGGCGGAAGGTGTTGTTCGGCCCGACATTAGTTGAACTACTATAAAATTGCATTGTTATAGTCCTATATAAATCCATCTTGAGTTATGAGGGGCATTTCAAACAATATTTAGCGAACAACCGATTAACAGTTTGCATATAATATAGAATTCGGATAAAAGTTAAAAACATAAAATAATAAGTTACTAAAATGAAAATGCACAGTTTCATAAGTATTGAAAAAGTAATTCGTTCATGTTATACGAGACAATTTCAAATAAATTCTTTTCCGGAATATTTGCAAATTATGGGTTGCGTCGGTTTGTCATATTGCCGATAATAATAGTGATACTGTTTCCAACTTGGAAGAACTTGAAAGAGTCGTCTTAAGAATTTCAATAAGACGCTTCTATTAGAGGCTTTTTAGAAGATAATACATTCGTCACAAGTGGGAACAAAGGATTCTAACGTCTCAGTGCTCCCGTTAAAGTCACAAATTTTAAATGCAAACTAAAAAAAAGCCACGACAATTCCACCGAAAGCAACGAAAGGGTGTTATTCTGTATTCCTTGGTAGTTGCCATCGTTTAAAACGTTTGGCGGATGGCATTTATTTGCTTCTTTAACAACTTATGTTGTTTAAGTCAGTTTTTGCTGGAAAACGGGTTAACACATACTAGTTGCCGCCCAGTGGTCGAAATTAGACCCCATTTCATCAAATTGTAAACATTATTGGTTTTTTTGCCAGAAGTATCTTTTTTATAATAATTAAAGTTGAAGAAAATTGGAAAAGTAGGTGCAATGACCAAAATTGTTCAAGTCATATTGACAAATCTATTAAAATAAAAAGAAAATAAAAACTTAGTCAAATGGGTACTCGAAATAGTATTGACAAATGCGTGACCCCTCCAAGATAATATGTAAATAAAATAATTAAATGCACATTAAATACAGCATTTTAAATATGAATGTTACTGCAAATTGTCATTGACTATTTTCCACTAAAAAAAATAACCCTTTCTGCTGAACTATCAGAGATAGTCTTCTCATGACGGTCTAAAAGAAAGTTAGCTTCTCACTGTCAACCAGTCTAACAGCATCTAACGCTCCCTCCATATATAATTACTCAACGTTTTGACCATCAAGGCTAGCAATAAGATTTCGAAGAAAAAATATATTGAATAAATTGAAATTGTGTAGGTAGCTAACTTAACATAACAAATCTGTTAGATGCATTGAGTTTCAATATATTTTACGTAATACACATATTAAATATGTAATAAAAGTCAAGATTTTGCAGTAATGGGCCCACTTACTGGAAAAATAAATTATCTATAAGATAGAACACATAGACAGCAAACAGTAAAAAAATTCATTATTTACTAAATTAATATTAAATATAATATTTTTAAATACTAGTTAATGTATATTTTGCGATTAAAGACTGAACAATTTTAATAGCTTTAAATTGAGTAATAGAACGAATTATTATCTTTACTCTAACATTTCACAGTTAACGATGTTAGCTCATAAGCCGAAAATACAGGCAATCAACTCAAAAGTCAGTATTAATATAACAAAATAACTACAAAACAAAAGAATATTTGAATAAAACACATTTCTTAAGATTCAATATAATTTTCATTAATTTTGATGAAACACACATAGTAAGCAAGGACTATTTCTGTTTTGTATGGGAAATATAAAGAAATACAATGCATTAGTTAATGTTAAATAATACCTTTTTTTCAGTGAATGAAACTCAATTATAGAACTTTAGTCATTGAATTAAAAAACTACCTTTACTATGATGCTATAATAACATAACAGCTAACAATAATATATTATGAAATGTCACAGTTTAAATTAGTCCCTAAAACAAGGGTGGCCGTGACTGTCAGAGCTACCAGATCTAACTGTTTATCTTGAATCTTACAGTCTGTGTATAAATTCATGATTTTTGTAATCTTAGTCAGATTATGTGAAAATAAATATATATAAATAAAAATAATATATAGGTATTCAGTTAATAATATTCAAATTAATAAAATATTATCAGCAATAAATTGATCAAATTACATAATTCAGATTTTAGCTAACAAACCATATTTAAAAAGCATGGAATATTTCAAATTTCCGAAAGCCCAATAAATGGCGATTATTAAGTAATATAAATTTGCATGTGCTTTATTTCGATAGCATGACAATGTGGAATAACTTTAAGAATGGTTCCAAATTTGTTAGTTTTACGGTTAATTTAGTTTAGTCTTTCACATTCGAGGCAATCCATCTTACGATTTTCTCTCCAAGGAATCTGGCGGCAATATTACTGTTATTTGTTTGACGGTATGGAGGTAAATAATTTTTATTTATATTTTATTTAATGAATGAACCAATACTATCAATAAATATAAGCATTCTGCACTGAAGGTCGTGAGTAGCTACTAAACAAAACAAAAATAAAGTAAATCGGTACTCAGGAGAAAATGGTACCGAACCGTTTTGTCTTTGCCTATTTATATCTACTAGTGGTCGCCCAGCGATCGAAATTCGACCAAATTTTATCAAGTTGTGAAAATTATTGGGGTTCGTTTGTCACAAGTATATGTCTATCAGAAAGAAAAGTGGAGGAAAAACCGGAGAAGAAGGCGTCTTGAAACCCCCCTCACCTAAATCGTTCAGTCATATTGACAAATCTATTGAAATAAAACAAATGTATGAGAATTTAATCAAATATAGGTATTCCAAATAATTTTGTCTTGGTTTTAGCGAATTTGAATATTTTGATTTCAGTTTCCCATATCATAACATGGTTAGCCGTTAGGTTAATGTATCTTTTCAATTCAATGTGAAAATTATCAATGTATTATTTGAAAAAAAGTGTAAGTTCAATACACTTACAAAAATTGTCAGCAAAGAAAGTATTAACATACATTAACAGCAGGTCAGCAGGTGCATTGTATTTCTTTATATTTGTAATATAATACTCATAGTCATCGTTAACTTTCTATATTAAATAGAAATTATTGAGATTATACATGCAGTGTAGTTTAAGGTGTACTAATATGCAAGTACTAATGTATCGTATTTATTTATACTGCATCTTCATAGTTATTTATGAGTTGGTTTCTTACATTTTCTTATAAATTGAAATCGTAATTGTGAAATATCTGATAAACCGTAAATCATTTTGGAAAAGTAAAGTTTAAAAATAATATGTTTAATATTAATCTACCATGCCTTCAAATTCCTGCCTCTTTGTACAGGGTGAATAAAACCTAACCTAAATTGTATTTGATTAAAAACCTTTTTTATATAAATACGCAAATGCAAAAGAGTTCGGTACTATTTCATTCTGTTTGTAATCCAATTTTTTGAGATTCTTAATTGCTAATTGACGGCCTTTAGTGTTACTAATAAAAAAAATATTTTCCGTTAATGAGAGTTATTACTATTCCGTAATAGCTGAACTAGCGCCATTAAACTTTCCACCACTAGAGGAAAAAAATATTTCATACATTTTCTAATAATTGAAATCAAGGTTTTTTATAAATTCTTGATTTTTATTGACGTTTTGAATTCTAGAAGTGTGTTTGTACTATTAATTTATTCAGTAATATTATGATGGCATGAAAATTTGGATATTATTTTTTATTCAGGAACAGAACGTTATTTGAATTTGCTTATTTTATATGTCTTAGCGTCGTACATGTACATTATTATCATTTGCGAAATAATTTTATACCTAATTATAATGGTAGTAAACTATTTTGTGTAAGTACACAAAAAAGTGTTGGAAATATGCAAATTCATATAGGTATATTGTCTTCAAATAATGATTTTGGTCAACCACTGGACGAACGCTAGTATAGATAATGTATTGCCAACAAATTAAAGTTAAGAAAATCTTAATTTTGACAACTTTGATAATTTTTTGGCAACAGAATAAAAAAGTTTGTATGAAAAAATTTATTTTATACAAATTTTAAAGACCTCAATATGATTGATCCCTTCAACGATTTAATTACCTAACAGCTAATTAGAAAAAAATTCGAACTTGGCAGGATATTTTACTTTTATCGAATAAATAACTGGTCAAGAATTTAACTTCAAGGTCTTGGTTTTCTGGCAAATCAGATATTTTTAAGAACATTTCATTTCTTGTAATGTTTACAATACTTCTAGTTTTGAGACGGATTAAATTTTACAATCTGCAAGGAACATAGTAATTATCGAAAGTTTCAGAACAAGGCATATTTTTTTTAGTTTGCTTTAGTGTTCGTAAATTCAGTTTGTAAGTTTATATTTCAGTCTTCTTTATCGGAAAAGTTAAATGGAGTGGAAGCGCTTCCCTTAATGTTATGAAACTAATAGCGTGAATCGAACAGACATTCCGTTGAAATTATTTATCCAATTGGAAATCCGATTAGTAGTTTTTTTATAGATATTTATAAATAAATTGTTTCTAATTAGGTGATCGTAAAGAACAAATATCAATGATATTTAGTTTATAACTGTAAAGGGTGGTTCTCCGGGAACTCCGTCGATCCCTGAAATTTGACAGTGGTAACGAGCTCATTCCGCCAAAATATTCTCATACAGGGTAATCCATAAATAAAAAAATTATAAAAGTCATATTATTCAAACCGAAACTCTCTATTTTTATAATGTTATCATATTAATTTCCAAAAATTTGTAGTTTTCGAAGTAATGGAAGAATTATATTAAAATCGCAACTTTTGGATATTGTTATGCATAATCGTGACCCAGGAGTGACATCCATTAAGAGAACAAAATTTTGAAGAATTGCAGATTTTTAACATTTATTACGCTAATAGAAATTACAACGTCGTAACCCTTCAATTCTGCCAGAGAAACCTGAATAGTCAGTTAGGCTTGAAGGTATTAAGATAACAAATAAGTTTTTTAACTTATAGGTGACTATTTCAATATCTTAAGAAATTTTTAGTTAACTAGTATTTACAAAATTTACAAAACTAGCATGATGGTTGTCTGTACATAATGGTTAGTTCGTCTGTAACTTTCTACAGAACTTATTTGATGATAAATAGTTTAACAATTGCTCACAATTTTGGCCCCAGTTACCCCAACCCATCATTTTTTTTATTTGGTGAACCACCAGCAACAAACAGTACAACACCTCAGTAACCGCCATATAAGACTGCATGTGATGTGTTAAAACAATAACCGAAGATCTTAATTTATTCATGAACAGGTATTGCTTAGATGTGAAAAATGTTTAGACGTTCTAAGGCTTCATTTTGAAAATTTATCTATACATAAATAGACAAAGACAAAACGGTTCGGTACCATTTAATAAAGAAAATCGGTTGGATTTTCTTTATTTTGTTTGTTTAGTAGCTGACTGACTACCTTCAGTTTTGCTTAAATTTATTTATTACTAGCCGTTACCCGCGGTTTCACCCGCGTACGGAATGTTCAAGCCTTCGCAAAAAAACTAACTTATGAATCATATGGGTTATCCTATATCAATTTTTTTTAACTTGTTTGAACCACCCTACTTAACCATAAATCCACCAATCCCGAATATATTTCACCCAAACTGCAAGTACCTATGGGCCACCCAATATAATAACATTTTTATTCAACATTTTTTTGAATCACCTTCAATAACTGTAACTCTACTTCACCCTATATTGCAACCATCCTGTATGCTGCTGTTTATTTGTCACCCATTATAAATTTTTGAACAACTGACTATAACTCTTCTCTATCCTATATTTTAACTATGCAACTGCTTATGGTCTACGCTGCATAACAATGAGTTCTGATATTTTTTGAACGATCGTTTAAAGTAAAATTTCTCTTTACTCTATAATTTAATCAACCTTTATATGCAGCTTTTTCTCACATTGCGTTAAACACACTCTAAAACTATAATCTTGCTTCTCCCCATATTTCAGATATTCCATATAGTAGCATGAAACTGTTTATGGTTTACCATATATAACTTTTTTTAAACTTTTTTTATCCATCCTAACAGAAATGATGTGAGTCACTAATATAAAAACACAGTTTTGCATCCTAATACCAAACTTTTATTTAAACCCTCACCCAAACTGCAACAGCTTATTGGCCACCCTATATAATCATTTAAAAAAAATGTAATCGCTTTGTATAACTAACTCTTAAATCGTGTATACACCGCTGCCAATTTGTCAAAATTACAACTTATTTTTGAACCCCCCTGTATAATCATAATTTTACTCTAGAAAATATTTCAACCACCCTGTATGTGCATCTCCTTAGGGGAAACTAAATATAAAAATTTTAAATACTTCTAATCACACTGTATGAACTATAATGTTACTTCGATCCATGTTTCAGATATTGCAGATATGCAACAGCTCAGGTTCTATCTTACAAAAAAATATATCCAACCTTGTATTTGCAAATACTTTTCGGCCACCCAGTATAACATTTTTTCTACCACCCTGTATAATCCATGAACGCCAAATATAAATCTCCAAAATCGCAACTGTTTATGGGGCACCGAAAATAACAATTTTGTTCAACTTTTTTTTGAATCATCTTATATGTATTACAACTACCCTGTATACGCTTCTGCTTATTGGTCAACCAATATAACATTTTTTAAATAATTATCATAACACTTCTTCACCTTATGTTTCAACTATCATATCTTTGCAACTTATTATGAACTACGCTTTTTACATTTTCTCCTTATATTTTTTCAAGATATATTAAAGTATAATTTCTCTCCACACTTCACAACTTTTTCTAACCTTGTTTGAATGTCACTGCATAACTATAACTTCACTGCGCACCATACTTCAGGTACTCTATATATGCAAGTGCTATATAACAAAATTTTTCAAGCATTTTTTACCCACCCTCTATAATTCTAACTGTAAGCCACCCTATATTTCAACAACCTTTTATATGCAAGTACTTATTTGCCATCAAATATAACATTTTTGTACGACCCTGTATCCTTAGAATCCTACCCACCCTATATTTTAACCATCCGGTAAATGGAACAGCTTGTACATCATACCATTACTTTAATTTATTTTTAAACCCACCTGTATAGCTGTAATTATACTCTGCTACATATTTCAACCATCCTATATATGTAACTACTTGTGGATATAAAACAAGTTTTTAACCAGAACATAAACTGTAATTGCACGCCATCTTAAATTTCAAACACCCTGTATTAACCACTGCTTCCAACATTTCTTTAACCCATTTCATAACTATAGTATCTTATGAACATATTTCAAAGTCCTAACTGCTTACCTAAGATGTTTTATTTAATTTTTTTTATTCACTGTATACCCTTTTTCAACCATTGGTATATGGAACTGTTTATGGCCCACTCAATATAACTTTTTTGGACCAATAACTAATTCCACTCCCCCTTATTTCTACCACATCGTATATATCCAGCTGCTTATAGGACACCAAATATATGTTTTTATAAGTTTTTTTAATTTCATGTAATTCTATTCCGGTCTAAGTTTCCTATATACAGAACACCCTGTAAAATTACGCTTGATATATGTTGATTTTTGTTAAATCGAAACATGGTATATTTGCACATTCCGAATTTTGAATAAAAGCTACACTGATGCCAGTATCTAATATTTTGTGCGTGCGTTGGAACTAATTGAGTAATTGAATTACCCAACATGGTAGAAGTTTTTTCGCTATATCTACCGTTTCTATCAATTTAAAGAGATAAAATGTCTACCAGATTTTAAGTCAAACTATAGGCTTCGCAACAAAAAAAGATTCAGCAAAATCAGTTAAGTAGTTCTTACGTGATGCCCGAACAAACAAACAAACAAACAAACAGACAAACTTACAATTTTATAATAGTATAGATAAGAATTCATAATTTAAGTCCACGTTGCCAATGCCAAACAGTTAATAGTATCAGTGCCACCAGATAGCTTGGTGCGAAAATGCTAAGTTGGATTAACTCGATTGAGAAAAACAAACGAAATTAAACGAAAAACTAACAAATGTTGATCGGTCCCTAAAGTTATTCTACATTATCATGCTATTGAAATTTCACTCCCAAAAATTGTTTGAATTTGGTTTCTTTCTAAGAATAGTTTGTAAACTAAAAGTAGAATTGTGTATTATGTGGCAACTGATCAATGTGTTTTTGATAATATTTTATTATTTCAACATTACACTTTTAATTTATATTGCTCCTATGCTAAAAGCTAATGGTTTCATACAATTTAAATAAGATTTATAGAGCCCTTGATCTAAATACTAATAGTGAGATTTAAGATAAATACCTAGATCTGACATCATGGCAATAATTCTAGTGTTCACGACCACCCCCGTTGTAGCGAATTTGACATTTCACAACATCGTTACTAGTTGGGCTGAGGTACCTTTTCACTTCAATGTAAAAATTATCAATATATTATATTCAAAATTTCAATTTCAATACACTTATTATCTAACATTAAATAACAGCAGGTGCATTCTATTTCTCTATGTCTTTGATATTATAATGAAATAGTCATCGCTAATTTTGTGTGTTTAAATTAATGAAATTAAACTAAAACTTAGGTATATTACAGTTTAAGCTTTACTAATATGTAAGTACTTATGTATTGTAATTATTTATACTGCATCTTGCATATTCTTCTTAGAAATTGAAATCGTAATTGTGAAATATTTGAATAAGCGCAAAGCATTTTAGACAAACTAAAGTTTAAAAATATTATATTTAATATTAAATTATTATTTGCTATACAGATAACATTTTTAAATATATTCTAAATTATTCCTACTGATAATTATTAATACATGTTGATATATATGTATGTAAAAGCGGAAAATGTATTTCAATTATTTTTAGAAAAGTAATCTGCCAGTCTGAAACTGTTTTCTGTCCTTATATTTTATCTTATAGATATTTTATTTCACAATAACATGGCCCCATTCCTTTTAATACAGGCTGAATTAGTTAACTAAAATGAACATATTGGTATTTTAACTATGTGTATTTTATTAAAAATCTAAATATAAATACGTAAATGCAAGAGAATTTGCTATAATTTTCTTCTGTTTGTCAACTGTTTTGAAGAGTTTTTAATTGTTATTAATAAAAAATTGGAACAAACAGCTAATACTTTCTGTTAATGATTGTTATTGGCACCATCTGTTTCGTAATAGCTGCAGTAGTGTCATTCCACCGCGAGAGGATGAAACTAATTCATATATTTTTAAGTATTTTTGGATATTTTGAATTCTCCACTTGTATGTGTATTTCTAATTTATTCAGTAATAATATGCTGGCATCAAACTTTATATATTCTTTGTTAATTAGGAACTTTATTCGATTTCGATTATTGAATATGCCTTAGCGTACGTACATTAACTGCAACCGTAAGACAACAAAACTGAAATCATTATCCTTTGCGAAATAGTTGTTTACTTAATTACAATGATAGTGAAATATTTAGTATAAACATACACAAAAGTATATAATATTAAAAAAAATATTGGAAATATGTAAATTCATATAGGTATATAATTTTTACATTTTTAGCAATTATTTTTGTCGAATTTCGAACACTAGTTAAAATTATTGTTCTAATTATATCTCAGTTTTAGTATTTTCGTTATTAACAATTTGTTGCTATGTACTGCCTTATTTCTATTATTCTTTTAATTGTTTTCATTGTTGGATATCACACATCCGGATTTTCCTCCCACTGTTGTCACAACGCGTCGTTCCCAAAGTAAACTGCTCTGATCGTGAAGAAAAAATGAAAATTTCGGCTTACTTTTGAATTACAATTGTAACACAACTGTCATGGATGAGTAAAAATTGTGTTTTTTTAGTATTTTTCAATTTTCTAATCAGGGAATTAATTAATTGAATTAATCAATATTTCATTTTCTATGGTATGTAAAAGTACAAATAAAATAAAGTTACTTTTGACAGTAATTTTATTTTATTTTGTTACCCAAAACTTAATAAACTGTTAAAAATCACTCTCTTTACAACAATGCTAATCAAAAAACACAAATGTAATAGTAACACTTTTTATGTGATCTTCCTTCTTAGGAAAAACCAATCAAAAACCTGCGGAATTTTTGCAATAGAAAATACCAGTTTCCCTAAGGTATTATTCTAATCAATGCATGTTATCCAGTATTTATCATTTGTCGCAAACTCATAATAATGACGTATCTACATTGGATTTGACTAAAACCAAAACAACGCATGTTCTCCCCAGGGAATGTTGTTTCGTTTGAGTTGGTATGTACATCGAATTATTTGTTTTGAATATTGGAGTTGCAGTTGAGTGAGTACTGAAACTTTAAAGTGTTCACAAATTGCATGATTTTTTAATATGTCAAACGATTCGTGCGCATTTAGGTTGGCGAATTCCACTTGGCACTTTGAAATTTATGATACAAGGGATATCACACCGAAAGCCTATTAGGTACAAACCAAATAATTCAGATCAAACAAAAGTTGAATGCTTTAGTTTCATTCGTGATAAATTGTAGCTAAATAATTTAATGACCTTTGCCTTTTGAAACTGACTATAAACTTTTTTATTTCTCTCGTCAGATTTGAAGGATTTAAAGCTTACGACTAGAGTTTTAATGCACAGCTGCACTGAAAGGTAAACAAGTTCGCTTTCTTAGATTTAAATTAAAATTTCAATAATGAATTAGGACTCTCGGATTGAAGTGAAGATGCTCTAGTATTTTAGTGATATTCGCTTTTCGGCATTTTATGACACTTTCAACTGGAAATTACTTCTTGTTTTCAATGACTCTTGCATGTAGACAAGTATATTCAGAAACATTGTTAGCTTGTTAGCTTATAAATTCGTGAATATGAACAATGAAATGTTTTTAACAGACTTTGAAGAAGGAGAAGGTTATAATTTTGTCTATTCATGGGTTTTCTCTCCTCCAAATTTTTTTTTCCTGCAACAGATAAGTATTTAAAAATTGTATATGTAGAACAAAGTGTAGTAAGGCAATTTCGTAAAATTGCCCGGATTACGGGCTGTCTGTACAGAGATTCTTCCTCACAGTTTTTCTGAGAGAAAGAGATGTCTATAAAATGATCAACCAGTATTCCTGTATATAAGTAATGTATTGTATATTGTGTAATACTTGTCTGTTTATGGAGACGTTTCAACTCCGAGTCTGGAGTCGTTGTCAATCGTTTAGTGTTGTTTTCGAGGTTTTTTTCTAAAAAATTTTCGCTTTGATTTTGAATTTGTTGTTTGTCAAAAAATTTGACACTCAGTGTCCAATACACAGATAAGTATTACACAATATACAATACATTACTTATATACAGGAATACTGGTTGATCATTTTATAGACATCTCTTTCTCTCAGAAAAACTGTGAGGAAGAATCTCTGTACAGACAGCCCGTAATCCGGGCAATTTTACGAAATTGCCTTACTAAACTTTGTTCTACATATACAATTTTTAAATAAAATAATTCAAGACCTCCTCAACAATCTTTTCGAAATTACTTGAGAAGGTTATCAATTGGTCTGCAACTATTTTTTATGACTAGCGATTATTCAAAAATAGCTTGGGCAATTTTGATGATTTAAACTGCATTATATTAAGGAACATTACATAAAGGTATCATCTAATTGTCCACACCATGAGATTTACAGTTTTCCAGACAATTAGATAAAAATAAATAAGGGACTAGATTTCAGTGAATTTCTATGAATCTTCACTGTTTTCTCTAACACGGTTCAAGCAATTTAAATATTATAAATTGTATTCTACAGAGATATGTTTCAGCTTAATTCCGTATATTTTTCTATAACGCAAAACATACCATTTTTCTGAAAATCGAAAATATGTATGCAAAAACACTGTAAACGTCATGGCAAATGTGTTTGTAATGGTTTTCATTTTGAGTCATTTGAAGCAAGTTTGTTTAAAGACGAAGTTAGGTTAGGGGGCTTATAGTCGCGTGAAATGGCAGAAAATATTCAGTTAGCGTTAGCCTCCATGTGATACTACATTGAATTAGTTGTTCAGAGTAGTATACTAAATATATTGTAGTATATGGCACATAATTAGTTGCGTATACAAGGTGGGTGAAATAAGAGTATAGTTATACAGAGTGGGTATTTGGGTTATAGGACGGAGATTAATTACAGTTATACAAAAAGGCTTTAAAGAATGTCAGTAGCAGTTGAATATATAGGATGGTTGAAATATTAGGTGGAGTAGAATGAATTACAGTTACACAGAGCGGTTTAAAAAGTTAAAAAGTTTGGAACATAAGTAGTTGCTTATACAAGGTGTTTGAAGTAAGGGTGGGATAAAATTATTGTTATTCAGGGTGTAAACAGTTAGGATATTTGAATTATAGGAAGTAGGACCGTGTGGTTGAAATAAATGGTAGAGTAAAATTATAGTCATAAAATGTTGTTCAAAAATGTGAATTTTGTTATATAGGGTAGACCATGACCCGTTGCATACATCATAGGTATACAGGAATAATTTAAACAATAGAAAAATAGAAATAGTCAAAAGTGTGGAGAGGATTTATACTTATACACGGTGGTTTTAAAGATATCCGAACCGTTGCAATATTATATTGCGTTGAATTGCAGTTGTACCGTGTGATTCAGAAAATGATAGACCAATAAGTTATGTAGGGCTGACCAATACACAGAAGCATTCACAGTGTGGATACAATATAGAGTGAATTAGGCCGTAAATAAGAGAGAAATGTATTTTAAAAAAATCATTTTATTACAACAAGTTACGTACACCCATGTTTACTTTTCAATATAATCATCGTGAAGGTTGAGGCATTAATTGTATTTTTTTGTGAGGGTATAGGTAAGCTGGTGCTTACCAATACCCTCTTCATAAAATGTGACCGTCAATGAGTTCAAGTGAGCTATGACGTTGCCTTCTCTCTCCTCTCTAGTTTGGAAGCGCTGCCCTCCAAGGCACGCTTTGAGTTCGGCGAAAAGGTAAAAATCACTCGGCACCAGGTCGGAACTATATGGCGGGTGATCGAAAATATCGAACTTGAATTGCTGAAGAAGCTGTTGTGTTGCACCATCACTGTGAGGACGGGAGCTGTCATGGATTTGTTCTAAATAGCTCTCCTCAAAGGATGCAAAGTCTCACAATATCGACGGTAAATTTCTACTGCACTATTTCCTGCTTCTTACAAAAAACGAATAACACTAGGCAATTCGCACTTGGCGGGAGATTCAATTGAGATGGCCATGTTTTTTCGTTTGCAACTCGACAACGACTGACAATCTGGTCGCCCTTATCATAGAGTGTGTGTTGGTGGGGCCGCGTTGTTCTGTTCTGAAAACATCGTCCACTATGTTAGCGCTGTGTGATCGGAGGTTGAAAAAAAAACGACCCTTGTATCATTTGGTACATTTTAATCTTTCTGCCAAATAGAGCTAAGGCCGAGTGATTGCACTATTCCCATCAATTCTGACCGGTTTAGAATTAGTCCACCGAAAAGTTATATTTGGAGTTACAAAAGTCAGAGCACGCAATTTTATTTTTCGGATGTCAAGCGATAAGATTAATATAAAGTTATATCCAAACTTGTTAGGTCGCACATTTGTACCTTGTCCGCCATATTGTGAAAGAGGTGCGAATGGTATTTACGCTAATCGTCTGAATTATTCGTCACAAAGATATCACTAATGGTCCTTACAATACTTTTTATTCAGAGTGTACATTTCCGAGAATCATGTGCATGTCAAAATGAGTAGTGATCTTACGGGGACAAAAAATTACATTTTTTATTTTACTATTATTATTGATTAAATTTCTTTAAATTGTGTTACTCATTTCATCACTAGAAAATGTATTCCATTATCAAAAATATAAGGAATTTTTAACTTTTGAAAGAGCTATTTTCAATTTTGTCATAAGGATTTTTTTTTTTCTTTTAACGTGCAATTTGGTTTATTCCATCATGAGTGATTGTTCTGTTTGTAAAAAAGATGCCCTGCCAATAATGTTACAACTTCACTCTCCATGGACACAGTTGTTTGAGAAATCGTTTGCTTGATCTTTTTTCCATTCCTTTCAAACAATTTGTTGTGGAGAGTAAATTTTATAACTATTTGTTAACAACAATGTAATTTCTATCATTAAAATCTTTCTTATAAACATAATGGAAAGATGAGAGCAAACTATGCCTGAGTATTCATATGAATGTATACTTACTAGTTCTGTGGAATAGCTTTTCGCATAGTTGTAAAACCATAATAAATAAATAAAATTTGAGAAAAGTTTGTAAAGATAATTATTATTCGAAAATCCCTCCTTCAAAATGCTATCGCTTTTTTAAAAAATGACTGGAAAAAGTTATAACGACCAAAAAAAAATTGTTTCCATTTTTATATATTTTCATCTTAGAGCATATACTTCTGAAGGTATTCTGCAATGCACAAATATCGTAGCAACACTCAAAAAGAGAAGGCATCATGTTATCTCACTTGGTCTGTGGAAGCCGCCAATGAACTCAATCGACTGAAACTAAATCTTGTTCTCTCTATTGTACTCTGTTTCTAGTCTTGGTACGATATTTGTAAATTATAGGTTACCTTCAAACGTATAAGCTTTAAGACTGTCATTAAAACTTATAGTTTTAGTTACACGACTTAACGCCTTCGAGTTATAGTTGTAGAAAATTTAATTTTCAATA
This sequence comes from Octodonta nipae, assembly GCA_034190945.1. NCBI lineage: Eukaryota > Metazoa > Arthropoda > Insecta > Coleoptera > Chrysomelidae > Octodonta > Octodonta nipae. The sequence goes on from CM067221.1 coordinate 98,387,493, forward strand.
AAACCTGTTTTTCTGTGCGGCGAATGGTCTGCACAATATAGCGTAAAAACCATTCGCTTAAATTTGTACAATATGGGGAGGCGGGACAAGAGTTGCGACCCCACAAACATGGATTTAACTTTAACCTAACCCGTCTTGATACCCAAAAATACAAGTGCGTGCTCTGACATTTGCAAGTTAAGCCCAAAATTCAATGGACTAAATGAATTTTCAGCATTATACAGGTTCATCTAATGTAATCCTTTGAATTTAAAAGTTAGATAGGTAATTATTTATCAGAATTTTTCTCTTAGCATGTAAACGGTGGGCTCACACCATTTTAAAAGATAAACGGTAAAATCGATTCTATGGAGAATAATTCAGGTATATAGGGATTGTGCATTATGAATTTGCGAAATTTCTTACTTTATATTATAATAATTTAAGAGTATCTAACAATTTTAAACATTGGTACAATTGTTAACAGTTTGTGGGGATAAAGAAAAGCCATGAGAGTTTATAATGATTTATGATTATACCTATAGGAATTTATCTTATACATACAGTCAACCTTGTTCGAATTTTATTTAAGCTCTTGAGTTAAGTTATGAAGTCTAAGTGTTTGCAACTATGCAAACCATTTTCAGTTGAAACGCTACTCAAATAGAATGTTAAATAAGTTCCTCTAATATTTGCTACTGAATAGCTAAATAAATAAATACCACGATTGACAGACGAGTTAAATTTATTACTTTCGTTGTCTTATCAGGCATCTTGCATATTGTCGCATCGGCAATTGGGTGCCCATTATATAGTACTACATTTTTATCATTTTTTCCCATGCTTTGACTGATGTGAAGATCAAAATGGTCGAATGAACAACTGAGATGTGAGATAATCCAGTTACAAGTGATACAATTATACCGACAATGGTGATTCGTATCTTTTGGAACAGTTCGATGATATGGAACAATGAATCGTTTCAGCAAAGATTTTTCAAAACATTTTTTAGTGACCGTACAATTTCAGCAGAATTGTTTTCATCGCGGAACACCCAACACCGTACTATTGCTTTCAGTTCATAAAAATATATCCGGAATATGTGGGATTACGTATAAATTGCACTGAAACCTATCAGTGGATCTGTTATTTAGAAGGGATACCACTTCCAAATGCATGAATTGGCAAAAAATACATACGTATGGTATTTAGTTCCCTTGTACCTGACACAGGGTGTCTGTAGAGTGCGTATAGATACAGCGGTGGCAGGCACTGCCATGTCATACCAATCCCTTAGCTGAAGGAACGGAAAACACGAGCTAAAATAATAAAGGCTAAGTTGACGTTGTAGTAGCTAACAGGTGGTTTTAGTTTGTGTTATAATATATTTAGACGATAGACACAGGCATATATGTGTAACATATCTATGATGAATTTGCAATAAAACATTTTTAAAAAATATATAACCGACTTCTACCTATAACTAAAAAGCTAAAAATAATTATAAGAAAATACAACTCTAGCAAATAAATAACACACTCAATGTTGTTAGGTACCTACCCAGGAAGTAAAAAATGTAAACATTAAAAGGTGCCCATTCTGTACAAATTAATTACCTACCAATCTAGTATATTTTGAAGCCGGTGCCAAGCATATCTAAAATCCTTTATTGAGTACTTATCTACTAATTCATCAAACTTGATTGTTGCTTTTTTATACCACCAAACGTCCAGTCCACCCTATATTCCAACCATCCTGTATATACGGCTGCCTACGGACCACTATCATTCTAGTCCGTCCTATATTTCAATCTTCATATAAATGCAACTCCTTCTATCACTTTACTTTGTGATTTTGTTTGCTATAACTAAATACCCTATCTATAAACGTACCAAATAGCAGTTTAAAGTTTGACATGTGTTGTCACTGAATTTTCTATTAGGCCGGTAGAATGTGACAACCACAAGCACCGTCTTGCAAAATGGAAAAATTTGCATTTAAATAGGTATTTGCATGGTATACAAACAAAACGAGCCAGTGCCTATAATTACCGCACTATTACGTTGGAATTAAAATATTTATGAGGAAATGTCCGTTATGTCATTTCGATGAAATTTTTGATAAGAATTTTGGAATTTTCGGCGATTTTCTGCAAAACTGCAAGTTGCACGTCGCAGAAAAGTATAAGATTACCCAAGGATCTTCCTTAATAGATTAAACTTTAAAAAACTATACACATCCATAAGGAGTTATCGAAAAATCGACTAAAATATTAGGGATATTGGTTGATTTCTATGCACGCATGTGTTCATTCACAAATTTTATCACTTTACCAACAGAATTCTTTTCCAGAATTTGAAGTTTCACCAATCCGTATATATATACTCTCTTAAACAAGACCATATTCATTGAAAACGGTGCACCACAGGAGAAGAAATCAGGTAACATATATACAAAAAAAAAGCGAAACAATACGCGACGAATTGCTAAACTCCTCCTTTTTGGAAGTCGGTTAAAAATAATCTTCGATATAGCTTACGATATACAATCACTATTTTTATACAGGAATATTGGTTGATCATATTGCAGACATCGTTTCTCTTAGAATATCTAGAAGAGGAGTTTCTATACATCCAACCAGTAATCCGCTAATACACTTTAGTCAGCATATACAATTTCAAGTACTTATCTTTTGCAAAAAAAGGGAGGAAGAGAGAAAACCTAATCTGCAAGTCAAGGATTTTCTCGTTCGTGCTTCCTTATAACATAATTTATATTAAGACAAATAATCATCTAACCTATTCAAGAAAAAGTAGGTCTAGGGTTTGCATATGTAATACAATTGAATGGATGAATGTTTAAACGCTTAAAAGCACATACAAATTGGGATGTACAGCAAACTGCAAAACAAAGACAGGAAGCGGAAATTATTGTTGGAAAAGAAAATTAAATTTTCATGGGGCCGACACCAGGGGAATAGGTCAAATATATCCTACTTAGCTCCAGTTTATCTTTCACCACTCACAGAGGCATGAACCAGAAATTCGTCGCCTGCAATCTGTCATGAACTCCATATTTATTATTGCTGTGTGATTTGGTAAATCAGGGACCTCATAATTTAAAAATTCATTATATCGTTCAGTAATTATTTTGAAAAGAGTATGGCTAAACTATTCTTTATAAAAAAAATTCAAACCGTTCATTCGTATAGACTAATCTTAAGTTTATAAGATAGTCGATTTTAAATCAGTACGTCAGAAAATTTGTTCTTGAAAAAAAGTGTCATTGGTCGTATTTATCTTTATATGTATTTATCTAATTGTCTTCCAAATATTATTTATGGCATATTCTTGATTATTTTTATGTTTTCTTGGGACATAACATCACAATCGAAATTAAAAGCTGTTTTTGAAAGAATATATAGAAATGTTTCAAAGTCGACTCTGCCTTCGTTGTCAATGGCTTTAAAATATGTATTGAAAATGTAAATTACAATTTACATATTTTAAAGCCATTGACAATGAAGTCAAAATCGACTATGAAACGTTTGGTTATTCTTTCAATATACAGTTTTTTATTTCGATTGTGGTGTTATTATTAGAAAACATAAAAATCATGTATTTATCCATTTATAGGATAATGAGTTTATTGTGATTTTATTCAACAATTTTTTGAACCACCTTGTATAACTGTAACGCTACTTCACCCTACAGTACAATCATCCTGTATGGGCTGCTGCCAATTGGTCTCATAATTTTTTTATACACCCAACTGTAACTCTACTCCTCCCTATATTTTGGTTATGCAACTACAACTATATATTTTAGCCACCCTTTATACGCAAATTTTTCTAAAATTGTGATAAATACACTGTAAAACTATAATTCTATTCCGCCCTCGATTTCAACCACCTTGTACATACAACTACTTATAGGCCACCCCATATAATATTTTTTGTAACAACCTATGTTACTATAAGTTCACCAATCTCCAATATATTTCACCCAAACTGCAACTCCTTATGGGCCACCCTAGATAACAATTTTATTCAATATTTTTGAATCACCTTGTATAACTCTACTTCAACAACCAATATTACAACCATTTTGTATTTAGTGCTTCTTATTAGTTTTTTTTAAACCACTCTGTTTATTTATACCAAATATTTCAACCATCCTGTATATCATTTGCTTATGGAGCAATACAATATTTCTTCAAACACTTAAATTTGCTCCACCATACATTTCAACTAAGCTATCTATGCAACTCCTTATGGGCAACAATATTTAATTTTTCCTCTTATTTTTTGAACCATAGTTTAAAGTATAATTTCTCTCCACCTTATATTTAAACCACACTTTATGTACAACTTTTTTTAACATTGTTTGAATCACGGTGTATAATTATAATTTTACTTCTCCGATGTTTCAGGTGTTCTATATATGCAACTGCTCATGTTCTACAATATATAACGACAAATTTGTACCAGTTTTTGATCTATATTGTACAACTACAATTCTACTCCGCGCTATATTTCGACCACCTTCTATATGCAGCCATTTATTTGCCACCCAATATAACATTTTTGAACCACCCTGTATAATTCTACGCTACCCTATATTTTAACCATTCAGTATAAATAACTGATTCAAACATTTTTTCAACTAATTTTATAATTATAATAATTATTATCCGGCCTATAATTCCAATATGCTAAGTGCTTATGAGCTACCCTACGAACAACATTTTTATACGGTTTTTTTTATCCACCCAGTACAGATATAATTCTATTCTACATTTATGTTAACTACATTGTATATGGAACTACTTATTGTTCATCCAATATAACATTTTTTTATACCCGCTGTATAAGTATATTTTGTCAACCACTTGGAATATGCAACTGCTTACTGCAACTGCAATATAACATGTTTACAACCACCCTCTATGAACAATAATTCCAGTCCGCCTTATGTTTCAGCCACGCAGCTGCCTATGCGCTACTCAGTCTAACATTTCTTTACAAAAATTTTTTATCTACAATTATTTTAACCACATTTCATATGCAACTACTTATGAGCCAAACAATATAACATTTTCTTGTCCGCTCTGTATAAACATTTTTCTACTCCACCCGTGTTTGGTATATCTAACTACTTATGACCCACCCAATATAATTTTTTGAACCACCCCGTACAACTAATTCGACTACACCCTTACATCGGGCACATTGTATATATGCAGCTGCTCATGGGTCACCCATCATAATTTTTGTTAATGATTTTTTAAACCCTTGTAATTCTACTCCATTATATGTTAAAACCATCCTATGCATATATGTAATTGCTTATGGAATACCCTGTAAAATTACCCTTGATATATCAGTTGATTTAGTTTTAATCGAAATATGTTGTAAGCTAATGCAAGTATGTAATATTTGGTACGTGCGTCAATAAATACGAGATTTTAAGTTTAATTAAAGGCATTGCAACAAAAAGAAGTTTCAGCAAAATCAGTTCAGTAGTTCTTACGTGATGCCCAAACAAACAAACATACTACTACAATTTTATAGTAGTAGGTATGTAGACTACACTTTTTGAATAACATTATTACATACCGTTTCAATCGCCTAGACGTAATCACTACCCTATCCCTTACAGAATTTAATTGAAAAGGGGTAGCGTATGACACCGCCTTGAAAATGGTTTTCAATTCTCTGTTGTTGTTCTCGCTTGCATTATATAACAAAATTTGACTAATTCTCAGCTCAACTCTCCTTTAAAGGAGTGTCAGTATCAAGGTGTCGTTTGAAGAAAATTATAATTTAACAAACCATTCTTGCGTTTACAAGTGAAAGTGTCCGTTAGAAAAAATTACGAAACTCTTGTCTCATAAGACGGACATTTATTTATCGTAAAAGCAATACGTACATTTTGTATAAAGGCCCGTTCAAGTATTACTTAAGCAGATTTATTACAATTAATTACCCCCCCCCTCTCCCCCTTGTCAGCAAAAGTAAGCAAAGATCTTACCACCAATGTCATCAAAAATATCAAAAATAAGCAAAGCCAAGAGCCCCCCTGCCCCCTATAGTGCTTACGTAATACTTGAACGGCCACTAAAAGAACTAAAACATAAGTATATTTCGGTGAAATTCAAACTCAAAGTTGATCAATATTAGATATGTACATTCCATTAACAATTTATGTATCTGTTTAACAATTCAAGCATTATTTTTAGTGTAGTCGAAGTAATTATTTATATCCAATTTTCACGAAACGTGTTTCGAGAATTTATAAATATATACAGTTGAATATTTAATAGAGGAATCTGATGGACACACAATGGAAAATTGTTATTTGGTATTATATATTGAATTGCAATTATTTCCTGAATATATAACAATTTTGAAAAATAAATATTTGACCGTTTACATTGAAGATGAATAAAAAGCAGCATTTTTTTAAATCGAGTTATATATAAACAATTGAAATGTACAAATATTATTTAGTACACGAAAGTAAATACTGAACCTATAAAAAATCCCTAGCTTGATGTGTGGTCAAAGGCGTAGACAGTACTTAATATTAATAAAACAAACATAAACAAATTACAATGTTTCTTTAAAAACCTAATGTTATATTTAATCTGTAATGAACTTTCATACCACAAGCTTCTAAGAAAGTATTCAAATTTCTGGTTCTTATTTAGCCTTTACTATGTAACTTTAATTACTAAATGTTTTTTTTACGTTCAACAGTCAATATACAAATGCTTGTTAATAATTCTTTTTAGCTCTAGTTATTTTGATTAGTATTATGTGAGATAATTTTTCTAACATTGATACTTATGCAGAATTTTAGCTCAATTGAACAAGGAGATATGTCAAATTTAACTTCTGAGGTTTTGTCAGACCAAGTGAACCTAAGTACAAGCTTATAAATAATTTGCTACTTTTGGTCATTACATCTGTAAAATAGCACATACGTTAAAGTTGGAACAGGACCATTGTTAAACTTATTCCATAGATTCCGTGGGTTCAATTTCATAAATATTCACACACACTTTAAACGTCATTTTTACTAACATAAAATCTCTTATTTACCAAACACTTTGAGTAATACTATCAGCTGATGTCCCACACGCTGCTTCCAATTAAATTTGTCTCGCCTATAAGCAGTCGCATCTTAAATACGGTTCATTCGTTCGGAGATCATTCCAGTCGTTTCTGGTCTGCCAGTCTAGAAGGCATTTGCCTTCGGAATCACGTTAAACTAAGCTTTTCACATTCACGAATTTTCTGGGCTATCGTTGTTGATACTTATATGTTGCTGTATATTTTCAGAATGTTTAATTTAGAAGGTTTACTTAAAAAGTAAGATAAAACGCAGTGTCATTAACTGAATTATATCAGCATACCATTGATGAATGTCGGGCCATGTAACCAGAAATGCTTCGTTATGCCTTTTAAATAAAAGTTCACTTATTGTATCGAAGCCAAGAATTTAAATAATTAATATCAGGAACAATGAATAAACAAACCTTATAATTTGTGTCTCATCTTATTTTGTATACATATACCATACCGTAAACATACATGCATTTAACCCCTTTTCCCACTAAGATTTTGGAGGTATGAAAATCGACGGGTGAGGGATTTGTTTAATGAACGGTGTCATTTTGATTGGCCCACCCGGTATAATTAAAATGAACTGAACACATTAGGCAAAGTCAAATAAATACCTTATCATCGTATTAATAGTTGCAAACCTCCTAAATAATCTTAACCAGCAACTCAAACATTTAGCAAACAATGTAACTTCATATTTCCAGAAAGATTACCTAAATCAATTCGGAAAAAAAAAACAAAAAAAAATTATTGCATGCGCCAGTAGGGATATTTCGTTATTACCAACATGACAACTCCTGCTAATGACAGCATGTTGCAACACTATCCACGCGGTCAGTGCACAGTGGGATAGAGATTGTGTGTAAACTTTTATTAGATTGTTCTTACGGTTAAATCTGGCAGTTCTATTGATTTAATTTTCACAAAAATCTCTGGTTTGCTCGTTCACAATGACACGTTATAGGATATAGGTTACAAGATATGTAAGTGTATTGTTTACAAATTGAACCTTGAGATTGTTTTGCATTTCAGAAAAAGGTGTAGATTTCATTTCTACACTGACATTAGTTTTTTTTATAAATGGCCAGAGAAGAAGCTTTGTTCGCTCTATATTTATATGCTTTGTTGACCTTGGGAAGGTCGAGTCAAACACTAACTGAAGAACTTTGACATGCCCATTTAGACAAAAAAGGCTTTCAACATTATATATATGAACTAGAAAGCTGTCATAAAAATTACGAACTACATTCGAACATATCGATATCCAGAGAGGTGCTTGTGGAAGTTACGTGATTTCTCTAAGCCTTAAAAAGTTCTTTACTCACAGGTAACTTTTAATAAAGCATTTGAAAAGTATAGTAACGTGAGGTTGCGTCGATGATACTATACTCATTGTATTCAAATTTGAGGTTTCAAATATTAAAAAAGAGTTTAAGCCCTGTGTATGATGAAGTTAGGATAAGGTTTAAAACTCTAAGAAACTCCATCAACACGAAAATTATCGAACAATTGCAAACTTCATCCAGAAACAGAAATTGGACCAAGACCATACAGGTTAGAACTAGGTTCAAACTCATGACCAAAATAGCCTAAGATTAAATTTTAGTAATGTCATCTTTGTTCTACGAAGCAAAGACATAAACATTGAAAGTATCGAATCTGTGTTATTGCCCTATTGCACGATATTGAATACACTCCGGACGTCCCATACCACTAACGAGTTATATTGCGAATTGTAGGCAGGGAAAAATAAATGATTAGGACCGTAAGTCAGACATGCGCAGAATTGATTATCAAATGGAAGATACTATGCAAGTGTGGTTTGGTGCTGACTCTTTGTGTGTGCCGGCTCATTTCGTTCAGCACACCAAAACGAGTCGTTCACAATGAGTCGTTCAATTGATCGATCTCCTAAAATACAGCCGTTTAGCCTTAGGCTGATTTATATAATCTCTCTACTTGTGTAGTTTACTGCTCAAACTAATATTAAAGTTCTGCTGAGTCATAATTTAAAGATCATTAACTTACGTAAATAAAAAATTTTTATTTTTGTGTTATTTGGTAACGATAATAAGAAAAAAAGTCTAAACATTAAAAACTTATAACTTATATATATATATATATATATATATATATATATATATATATATATATATATATATATATATATATATATAATTATAACCCAAATAGAAATTAATATAACAAAACACTGCAAAACAATAACAATCGTGAGCCTTAGTGCCTGTCATAATAAAAATTTAAAATACCCATTCATCGATTCGTTGAAAATAAAAAATTCCGACCAAATTTTAAAATATCTTTCATCTCATGAACCAGACGGCTGACGGCTCTTTTCTCTTCACTGCTCCGAGCCGAGGTGACTGTGCCGGTCGAAAGATTGAACGATGAACGAGTCAACGAGTCTAGTTCGTGATTGAACGTTGAAGGTTTAGTACATCCTATGACTCTCGACTAGCTCGAGCTGATTGACTCTATTAATGGCGACTGAACGAGCTATTTGACTAAACTGTGCCGCTCATTCGTGGCACATGTAGAAGAGTCGTTCGTTTTGAACGACTCATTCACGAACGACCCAAGCCTAGGTGGAAGACAATGGACTAGATTCGAAGAGTTGATGATAAAAACAGAGAAGAGCTTCAACCTAACCTTCATTAAAGGAGACGCCTCAGGAAGAAGAAGAAGGAGATAAATGATACCCTTAAAATTATAATTAACCACGTTAATGGTTTTCAATACAATTCAAGAGACTTTAAGAGCATGATGAGGAAAGAAAAGCCTTTATTTGTAGAAAAGGTTTTGATACTCTTCATGGTTCATACAAATAAATAATGGCTTAAATAATGATAACTTCAAAACTATTTCAAGCTTTGTAATTTAATGTGTCAACTAGATATTCTGTCTGTCAACTGGGACTTTGTCCCCTAATTTCGTGTAGCAGAGAAGTATTTAAAATCTGTAATGGAGACTAAGCATAAGTACAGCATTTACGTGGTTGTCCATCAGAAAAAGAAATTTTGACGAAATGCTCCACCAATCTTCCTACATCCTTGGCACCGACTTCAAAAATATATAGATTGGTAGGTAATTAATTTGTACAGAATGAGCACCTTTTACTGTTTACATTTTTTACTTCCTGGGTAGGTATCTAACAACATTGAATGTGTTATTTATTTGCTAGAGTTGTATTTTGTTATAATTATTTTTAGCTTTTTAGTTATAGGTGGAAGTCGATTATATATTTTTTTAAAAATGTTTTATTTTACTTGTCAGTTGTGCAAATGTTTTAATTCCAAGTCTGTACATTTTTTTTAAATATTTTTATTCATGTACAATTTTTTGTGTTTCAAATAAATTGTTAATCTGACTATTACATTGCTTGATACTGAGGTTTCCTATAAATGTTTCCATAAGCAATATTCATCGTCATATGTTCTCGGTTTCATAAACTATCTTAATATTAAAGATATTAATCTTGTTCTGTTCTATTCTGTTGGTGCCACAGTTTAACAAAGTTTTGTTTATGCACATGTGCTTGGGCAAGTTGTTTTGATGTTTCTTTTTCCTAGTTTCTATAGGTCTCGAAGTCTCACGTTTATATTTGACAACAAACATAAGTTTACTGTATACACAATTCTTAGAATTCTGGACTGGGTTAAATAGTACTATATACGTGACTACGGATTTTTTTAAAAGCATTTTTGAAACAAATTCTTCATTTTGATCCATTCTCATGCGCACAAAACCACTTAACGTAGTCATGAATTCTAAAAATTGCCTATAATCTAAATATGTAGAAGTAAATTAAACAGTTCCTGTAGATATGCGGACAAATTAAAATCGGCCAAAGTCGTATTAACAGGCGCTGGCAGTTATTAAATAGAACTGGGCAATACTAAATTCTTGATGAAAGAATGAATTAAATAAAGGAAACTTATGAAACTAGCTGCACGATGGTTAATGTAAAGTGACCGAAAGGTCTAATAAACTACCACTGTCCATATAAAAAGATTCAGATCAGAGAATATTACGAAATAACTACTAGATACAATGATAGAGACCGACCCCATACTTGGAGTTGAAACAATTCAAAGGCAGATAAGATTACAGTATACCTATTTGTACACAGGAAGTTGATTGAGCGTACTGTAGCTATATTTTTCTCTTAGAACATATGTAAGGTAGACCATGCCTCAGAATAACCAGTAATTCCGGCTCTTTTACTAAATTTCCTTACTACAGTTTGACTTCATTACAAATTTCAAAAACTTATCTATGAAGGAAAAGAAGTGAAGAACGAAATTCTCAATGAATAGTGAGAATAATCAAGAATAACGATCTTTACGAATTTAGTTATCTGCTACTGTGCTTCAGTCGCATACTTTTTTGTAATCAGGTGATCCGATGGCAAACAGCATGGTCAGTGATATACTATATTAAAGTTTATTTGACATGATGTATGAAATGGAGCGTTATAAGGTCAAAATAAAAGTTCGTTGGCTACATTTTAAGGAAATGAGAATAGTTGTTTTGCTCTAAGAGACACTGCATCATTCTTAATTTTATAAATGTCTTTCCCTTTTTTATCAGAAAGTGAGGTTAAATATTTTACATTTGATAATCTAAGTTGTGAAACCTACCTGAAATATATCATTGAAAAACATTTGATTGGGTTTTATATGGTAAACTTGAAATTCCATGCATTATGACAAAGAAGCAATATTCCATTTAAGTAGCATAATTTAAAATTAAAGCTCACTATTTTTAGTAACTTATATAAGTCTATAAGAATGATCACTTGTTTAAAACTGACTAACTGCTGTACTTCATATAAGTTGCATAAATGAAAATAAAGCAGGTCAATACTTACCACAAAATTCGTAGACTCTCTTACCTGCATCAAGATTGTAGTATATGTTACCTATTCAAATGTTTGTTCTAACTTTAAACCTTTCAAATTGTTTCACTATGTGCACATGTACACATTTCAGTATATACTAACTTCTGCAAAATAAAACAAGGGTGCATATAAAATTACATCAATGTGACCTCAAGGTTTTCGTTATTTCATTCATTACTAGTTAACCACAAAATGAGCTTTATCGTCAGGTTACTGTTGCAAATTTTTAGTAGTGATGATTAACATTATTGAAGAAATCAAAGAAAACATTAGTAACCACATTGCCAACAAATATTGAAATTTAGACAAAAATAAGTTTTTTATACCATCTATAAAAGCACACATTTTAGGTAATTATTGAAATCAATTTTAAAACTTAAGTAACCTTAAGGTATATACAATACTCGCCTATAAGGGGAGTAGGCAGATTGAAGCCCCGAGTTCGAGCTAGACTCTGAAACTCTTTTTCACTTTTGTCGCTTGATAATTTGATAATGGCTCCAAAGCAGAAGTCAAAACGTCGAGCATTTAATAAATTCAGATGCGGTTCTCACCCGGAACCTAGCCTAGTTCATAAAAATGAACGCGGAACCTTCTCAGAACACATATATATATATATATATATATATATATATATATATCATTTCAAAACTAGCGATCCAAAATAAGTTATAAAATACCTTTAAAAGAAAAAGATAAAAACACCCCTTAATTAGCATTTAAACCCCTGCAATTTCAACCCCTAAGAGGTGGGTGAATGTAAATTATAAAAGTTTAAATACAAAGGGACATCATGTGATACCTCTTCTTAAAAGTATCTTTTTGCCAATGAATTTTGACACACTATTTTTAAAATGAGACTATTTTTTACAGAATAATGACCTAGAAACCGTAAAAAAAATAATTTTTGAAAATAAATGCCTATTACACCTAAATTGGTTTCGGGCGGTGTTTCTGATCACGAATCCGAAGTCAGATTCAAAATGGCGGATCCAAGATGGCGAATGAAAATTTAAAAAATCAGTCGTTTAGCCCCAAACTTCTAAGGTGATTTTTGGGTTCGCTGATCACGAATCTGATAAACAAAATTCAAGATAGGGGATACAATATGTACTATGAAAATAACACACTAGACGAAAATTTCGTCCGCCATCTTGAATTTTTTTAAATTCTGGACTTATGATCAGACCCCCAAAAAACCACTGTATATCAATCTTGGCGTAGATCGGTTGACTTTAAAAATTTTCATCCGACATCTGGGATCCGCCATTTTGAGTTTTGCAAATCTGACCTAGGATTCGTGATTCTTTGAAAACCACCCTAAACCAATTTTAGTGTAATTGACTATTATTTTCAAAATTTTAATTTTTTACGGTTTCTAGGTCATTACTCTATAAAAAATAATCTGATTTAAAGATATGATGTGTCAAAAGATTGGCTAAAAAGAGTGCTTTAAAAAGGCGTATCACACGTATTCACCTCCGCTAAGGGGTTGAAACTGCAGGATGACCGATACGTGTAAAATGTGTCTCCCTGAAAATTTAAAATAAGGGTTTTTTGTATCTTTTTCTTTTAAAGATATTTTAAAACTTATGTTGTGTGGCTAGTTTTGAAATGAAAGCCCTGTATATATATTTAACGGTATTGAAATAATGAAATCACACAACTTTATTTCGACAATCTTATTATATTACTTAAGATAAGGCAAATCTACACAACAAAATTTCCAATCTGTCACATAGAAAAAAGTCTCTTACGCACTATCTGTCAAATGGTGTACCATAAATGGAGACGATACACCCGTGTCCTTGAGCCCATCAGTTCCTGACTCATTAGTAACACTATTTGCTGAGCTGTTTTTCCTTTGGCCGTTATCCGTTGAACGAAGCTGAATTAAATCTTGCTCATGAGAGTTAATTGGAGTGCTCCTCTGAAACAAGATATTTCCAGATAAAACTTTCATTTATACTTTGTACTTTATTTTTAATTAACTCCACAGTGTACAATGGATACCGATCGATGTGTTTCTATCTTAATGAAGGTTTGAGTTTTTCGAATTGCAACGTTGCAAAAGTAGTTTTACAATTAAACCCCCTATTAGATGAAATTACTCTGAAAAGATTTCCAGCTTTGATCTATTCGTCGAGCATTCAATGCATCATATAATTTGTAGGTCAGTCAAATAAGCCGTGTAATTACTTTCAGGGAAAAGTATGTTTCACGACTTCGATCGCATAGTCTGTTACTTTGTGATACTTAACCATGATAAGCAAATAAAGCTAATTGCTCCATTTTCAACCGCTTGTAAGTTAATTAAGTTACACGAACGCATAATACGTAGTTAATATTCAGGGTGTTAATTTGAAAATAAGTATTCAGATATATCTTGAAAACAAAAATAAAAAGATATTTGGAGATCAAAAAATGATTCTGTCTTCACGGAACAAAAACACAATTTAAATCTTTAGAATTTAAACTATATTAGACCAATCAATGGAGATTTTTTCGTGCAAAAAATACTATCAGGATAATGCCTGTGCCACATTAAGAATGATTTGTAGTGATATTTTGCTACCTTTTCCACTCGCAACTATGGTTTTTTAATTTATTATAAACAATTGAAACAAGCAAATTGCAATATTTTTCGTTGCATTTTTATAAAATGAAAAATAATAAACTAATCTCAATGGTGTCAACAGGTGAATTGTAAACCATGGAAATACCAATGAAATGAGCCCAGGATCGATCCGATAAGATCTTTAGTAACAGGGAAAAACAAAAAATACTGGAAAATTTAGCGGTTTTCTTTATATTATCATAACTCCGTCACTATAGAAGTTGTAGAACTGGGCTTGTGGGAACTGATACTAATTGATATCTACCTTATGCGTGACTAAACCAGGCGCTATCGGTTTATTAGTTTTTGAATAATTGCGATCTGAAGTTTTTAGTCCACTATTCTTGCAGTGTGTCTCCATGCGACATGAATCGTCAAATATCAATTCAGAATAGAGATGTTGAAAGTAGAGGTATCATTCTACAACGCCTCTATTTTCATTTTTCATTAAATGTCTGTGAAATATACGAAAAATGTTAGCAAAAATGACCAAAATTTGGTGAACGTATGAATGTGTTCGAGTAGTGGGGGGAACACGTTTGTTGAGGGGAACTGAAAATAATAATTATTATCGATAGTAACTGTCACTCTGACAGATGGTGAAATAATTTAATCGTTAAAAAAACTTCCCTACAGAGTGATTTGTTCGATTTTACAATATCAAATGAGAACTGTTTATTAATATATTTATATGTAAATGGTTTCTCGGAAACGTTTTTCCTTAAATTTGTGGATTTTGAGTTTACGGAACATCGAAAAAGAGCGGTCATTAAAAAAATTCTTACTTGTGAGGATTTTAAATATTAAAACGATATTTGTATGTGCCTCTACTATATATTACTATATACGCTTCCCCTCAACAACCGTTTTTCAGATATTTCACAGACATTTAGTGAAAAATGAGAATAGCGGCTTTGTAGAATGACACCTCTACTTTCAACAACTTTTTTCAAAATTGAAGTTTGATTATCTATGACGCATGGGGGCACAATGCAAAAATAGTGAACAGAAAACTTTATATAACAATTGTTCAAAAACTAATAAACCGGTAGCGCCTGGTTTTGGCATACATAAAATAAATATAAATTACCATCAGTTCCTACAAGCCCAGTTCTACAGTTTCCAAAGTGACGAAGATACAATTTTTTTAAAAAAATTGCTACATTTTTCAGTATTTTTTTGTTTTTCCCTGTTACTAATGATCCATTCGGATCGAGCCTGGGCTCATTTCATTGGTATTTTCATGCTTTACAATTGACCTGTTGACACCATTGAGATTAGCTTATTTTTTTCGATTTTATAAACATGTTAAAAAAACGTAATTTTCTTGCTTCAATTGTTTATAACAAAGTAAAAAACCATAGTTGTGAGTGGAAAACATAGCAAAATATCGCTAGGAATCTTTGTTAATGTGATCGCACAGTCGGTATCCTGATTTTTTACACATTATCAGTTAATTTTTGCTCTATTGATTGGTCTATATGTAGCAATAAGATGTAAAAAATATAATTAAGACTAGAAATTTACATTTCTTATTTACATTAACATCTACGCAATTTTTTGTAGGGTTTTTCAATTCGTTTTTTGAATTTCTCCATTAATTTTTCAAATGTTTCTATTAAAATTCTCAACATTGTTTGCTTCATCTCTTCAACACAGTTCCGTTGGATTTTGTACTCAACAAATTTCAGCTATCCCTTAAGCAAAAACCCTGTCGATATAGGTCTGGTAATTTAGGAGGACTTTCGTTAGGACTTGTCTTTATTTGACGTTGGTTTTGAATTCGAAGAGAATCAGAAATGTCGAACATACGTCTGACGCAATAGCGTTCATTTTGCGGTCACAAAAGGAATTATTTGAGACTATGGAAGCTAGGCCGAATCCACCAGTTTGAATATCGACATTATTGTGCAGAATTAAATAAAAGTTGTCCAGAAAACTCTTATTGCTTGATTTATAAACTAAAACGGAACGAATTTAGTTCAATATGCAATTCCAGGTTCGAATGCCAGATTGGATGCGACATTAAATATTCCAAAAAGTACAAGTTTCAAGCCATCGTACACGCTCCACTTTCCGATGTGAAAATGTATTTTGGACAGCATTGGGCTCTCTGTCCAAAAAAAAATGACAAAATAGCTTAGTGACCAAACAGCAACAGTGAGCATAGAGATTTGCATTAAATTTATATAAGACAATTGTCGTATTTTTTCTCATTTCAGGAATTTATGACGACAAATTAAACTATGTGTTGCTCTGGAAAACAAAGTTTAATTTGTCGTCATAAATTCCTGAAAAGAGAAAAAATACGGTAATTGTCTTATAAAACGACATTTAAAGTTTATTTGTCGATCGCTAAAGAAAATAGATTATTTTTTCTAATAGTGAATTCAATGTCAGTCAAGACACATTAATTGACATTTTCGAAAAAATCCGTAACATAAACAGAAAGGGATCCCAGATATTCTGGTACTCCTTTACATTGATATTATTTCGTTTTTTACTCAAATTTATGTAAAGAAAGTATCAATACTTACATAGATGTCCAATTTCCTATACGTTTTGGCCATGCCTGTAACTTCGTGTTTCAGCTTCCAGTTTTGCAAATATACGTGCATACTAGAGGGTGGTTCTCCTCGTCTGATACGTCGTATGAGATGCCATCTGTACAAAAAAAACGAATCAGTCTTGAAAGGGGTAAAAAAGGTCGTGAGTGTGTTTATCTTATAGCTCTAAAGTGTCATAATTTTATTATATTTGCCAACACAAAAATAAATTCCATATACTGCTACATTTAACTACATTTAACACATATAACAAATACGAACTATCTTATAATTATATACAAGCGCACGCAAAAGCTACTGTTTCTGAAAATGCTGCTTTTTAAAAACACTGAATAGCTACATAAATGAATCAGAAGCTCCAACATTTTGATAGGGAGCATCTATACAAAAAACTATTTTTATAATCCGTTATTTAGAATTATCGAAAAATTGGGGTCCTGTATTAGAATTTTATTATGTATTTATCTTCTCAATATAAAACATTCAATATTTTTAAATCTAAATAAACAATCAAAAATTTAGCATCTTCTATTGCAACATTATTAAACAAAATTATATAAACGAGGGAACAAATATCAATTATTGATTATTTTTATTTCTTATTAAATACGCCATTAAATATTTATAAAAAAAACGAAATCTGGCCTGCAGCAATTTAAGCTTCAATAAAATTTCAAAAAAAACCTTTCGGGAAAATTCAGAAAAAACTTTTAAATGCAAGATCGAAATGTACTTAGAGATTTTATAAGTAGTTGAATATAAAGAAAATTTAAACAGCATTATTTGGATTGCCTACGTGGATTTCAAATATAAACTTTGAATTTTAAAGGAAAAAAAATTCACTATTTCAAAATCCTTGAGGGATCATCATAATCATTCAGTCTGATGATTTACTGCAGGATATAGGCTTCCTTCAATAGTGTTCTGTTGAAATTGTTCATTATTTTGGCTCTGTCGTCCATCCGATCTTCTATGAAGAGAACATCATTTGCTAAATGCAGATGGTTCAGTTTTTCAGCTTCTATTTATCTTCCATATCGTCCCAATTAATATTAATAGTTCCAAGAGATTTGCCAAAAGTTGTAAGCTTACTCATGCTATAGCATCTTTATACATGTTTATGATTATATTCAAGTCATAGGGTGTTCTGTATGTGCGTCATCCATGGAGGCTAAAGTTCCACAAAAATTGAGCTTAATGACTTATTCTACATAACACTTTATTCTATTAAGATTGCCAAGACCTGTTAGTGCTAGAATGGGGTCTATACACTACCGGTCTAGTAAAGGACAAACTTACTATTGAATGTGCCGAAAAACTAACATAACTTAAAAGAACATTTGAAGACGCCAGATGTAAGACCGACATCTAGGATTTTCAAGAGAATCAGTACACAGAGGTTCCGAATCTGGAGCCGTTCCGTGTAATTACTGTTCTCCCTTAACTCCTAGGACAGAAGGTCACGATAAAATTTTTCAGGTTACTTCACCTGTCAGAGATATTGAATACTCTCTTCGAGGTGTCATCCCTTTGTACGCAAGACAATATATATTATATATAAATATAATATATATTGTTTCTGGTCGGAAACCTTCATGAGTTGCGCTTCCCACAATTGAATGTCCTCTCGAACACTTCTTTATGCATTTGATGCATTTCGTTAAATTTGAAGACGCGAGATGTAAGACCGACATCTAGGATTTTCTTGAGAATCAGAGTACACAGAGGTTCCGAATCTCGAGCCGTTCCGTGTAATTACTGTTCTCCCTTAACTCCTAGGAATGACACCTCGAAGAGAGTATTCAATATCTGTGACAGGTGAAGTAACCTGAAAAATTTTATCTTGACATTCAGTCCTGTTCTGTCTTGCGTACAAAGGAAGACACCTCGAAGAGAGTATTAAAAGAACATAGTGACCAAAGATGGTCAGGCTATCATAATCAATAATACAACCCCGGAACTAGTGGTAGAATATATATAAGTGGATCATTTAGTGCAGATATCAGTTCAACTACTACCAAAAAATAATAAAAGGGTCGAAATTGCAAGATCGACATTCGTTAGAAACTCAGAGGTCTTCAAGTCTATAATGCAAGTATAACTCAAGAAAACGATTTTGTGTATTGCGTTTCACTAGTCATGATAGACAATTTATGGAAACTAGACTCCATAAACCAAAATTACACGAAAAGTTATCCAAATGTCTGTGGAAAGAAATTGCATAAGACTAAAAAGAAGAAGATATAAGGCAATAGAGAGGATAAGAAATAAAACCAAAGTCAACCACATAATAAAATCAGGAAAATAAGGCATGAGAAACTAGTATTGAAGGGAAGTTACTCAAGGAAATGTTGGTGGACCACAGCTGAATGACTTAATGATGTATTACTGAACCAAAATAGCTACTAGCATGACTTCGACGTTTCGACTCTATTTTTGAAATAGTTCTCTGCAAAAGATATGAATTCACGTTCCAAAAGTAAATTCAAATTATCTACAGATATTAAGGCATGCAGTCTAATCCAATTAATTACAGTAATATTTGCTTAAATAACTCCTAATTCAATTTTTATGCATTTTTTCATCAAATGTGTACTTCACACCACCCTGTACAATAAGTAATTCGTTCTGGTTAATGATTTAGAATACTGTTTGTCACAATATACTTAATTAAATATAAGCTTTCTCAAAAGCTTTTCTTCAGCGTTAAGCGGAGTTGTGGAAATTGCTCGGAGCAACACAAAAGCCGTATGAAAACTAAGCATTACGTTTCCCTTATCTACTAATTAATTAACAATTCCATGGAAAATTCAGTTAGTGTACAGAAAGCGCTAAATGATGTATAGTTACAGCACCTCGTTATGAGCTGGAACAATCTTGACTTTTGGCCAAATTTCCTCATCAACTTGGCCAGACCCAACACTGCCTCTTCATGTACAGCAATTAACCTCATCGATTTCCAATAGTAATGCTGAGCTGCTTTATAGTTACCTGCAACGAATAATTATATTATGTAGAAGCAAAGTGTATGGAGTATTTACTATTTAGCAAAATAATCCGAACTTCAAGGAATTATTAACATACAATGTAACCCAGATTATTGCTGCATGGGTTGCTTGCTATCTTATTTATTATAATAGATACAAAATACATTTTCTGGGCAATATTATACGAGATTATGTGCCCGTTTTCTGATTACTACTGGACTGACAGTATTTGAAATAATGGGTAAATCGGAAATATGATATTTTAATTTCAGAATGATTATTGAGGAGGACTTTGACTACTTTGCCAGTAGTAGGTATTTCACTCCTTAGTTTTTTCCCTGCGACAGATAAGTATTTGAAATTTAAATTTGAAACAAAAGCAGTGGGGTAATTTTGAAAAATTGTCCTGATTTCTCGTTATCTGTACAGAAATCTTGCCTCAGATATTCTTAGCGAAAGAGATATCTACAATATGATTAATAAATATTCCTATGTATAAATAGGTTTTTGTATGTTGTGAGATGCTCCAGGTCGTAGCCAGCGGGGGGAGGCTGGGGGTCTGGGGTTCACCACCCTCTCGAAATTTTGGAATTTGAAGTTTCAATTTGAACCAATTAACCATCTTTTTCATAAAAATAAATTTTATATTTATACATTTTCATATATTCTGGAAATACATAAACACAAATATAAATAATACAGTTCTAATCAGTCCATCACCCATAAAAAAAATTCTAGCTACGGTCTTGATAATACTTATTGTGTTTGGAGACGTTTCCATTCCAAAGAAGTAGTGGTTATTAATCACTATGGTTTTTCTTTAAATAATAAAATTACTAATGAAAAACTTAAGCTTTTTAATGTGTCAGTATTTTATTTGAAAACTCCACATATGTTTCGATTTTGGAGGGCTTTTTCTTAGAGTACAATTGTGTACTAAAACCTAAATAACACACTTACATTTAAAATAAATAGGTAAACAGAATAATGGAAATGACAATAAAATAAATGAGATTATAGTAGTCGGCAGGTATATCTGAAATACTAATACAATGTGGAGATTACTTTGTCTATAAAGGCATTGTCAATAAAATTAAGCTGATTGTTAGTTGTATATAGGGGCTTTAATTTTAAAAATTTTTTGATTTCAAGTTCAAGTAGATGCAATCTTTTATCTCTTTTTTCTTTATGGGTAAGCTTTATATTTTCCATGTCAGTAAAGTAAATATTTTCAGTGCAGTACTGCCTGTACTTTTTCTTTTATTTATAATATCATTTCCATGCTCTTTTAAACCCACATACATAGCCTTACAATCAGATCAAATTCTATAAACTGCCGATCTAACTAACTTGTAAATGGAATCTTTATTGATAATTAACATATTGCCTAAATTGTGTTTATTAACATCAATAGTTCTACAGCCTAAATGTTTCAATCTATTACAAATATTATTACTTTATTTAGATAGACAATTAACAAATTTAAAATAATTATTCTCAATGCTGTTATCGTTATAGAACCACCAGTTTAATTTTTTTTTTCTGATTTTTCTTTAGTAATTTATCAATCAAACTTTGTAACCGTTATTTACTGCAATTTGTTCAATTATTGACAGTGATTTATCAACATTGTTTAATGGGAAAATCACTAATTCATGAATCAAACTATGAACTGCAGATAATTTTATTTGCCATGACTATTTCGAACTGTAATGAATTATGGAATCTCTTGATGTTGGTTTCCTATAAATGCCTAATTATAGTATATTATTAACTTTGCTGATTTCTACGTCTAATTAATTTAAAATGTTCATATGAGAGATTTCCATAGTAAATTGGATTTCGTTGTTAATTATATTCAGAAAACCTAAGAACTGTTTGAGATTTCTCTCTGTGCCCTCCCAAATACAGAAGACATTATCCACATACCTAGACCAATGAGAAATTTATTTAATTAAATAATTATTAGATTGGAATAAAGTTTTGTCAGAAATTGTCATGAAAATTTCTGCAACTAATGGTGGAATGGGGGAACCCATGATGAGCCCCTCATTCTGTTTTTAGAACTGGTTATTAAATTGAAAATAATTTTGCTGAATACAAGTGTCAAAAGCCAATTTAATTTCACTTTTCCTACTTTCATCTAAAGTACTTACTATTATTAGGTGAACTAAAATATTATTTAGTTTGTTTATCGGTATGGAAGCGAATGGATTCTTTACATAAAACAAGTTTAGCGGTGGTAGACATTGACAAGTCTTTTACTGATTCAATAAAGTCAAAAAAAATTTTAGTTTAGTCCACTTAATTAATAATAGTACTTTAGATGAAGTAGGAAAATTGAAATTAAATTAGCTGTAGACTCTTCTTTAAACAGAATAAGGGTCTCCCCATGGGTTCCCCCATTTCACCATTACTTGTAGAAACTTTCATTGCAGATTTTGAGAAAACTTTATTTCATTGGTGTAGGTATGTGGATGATGTCTTCTGTATTTGGGAGGACACAGACAGAAATCTCAAACAGTTCTCAGGTTTCTGAATTCATTTAACTACGAAATCCACTTAACTATGGAATCGCCCAAATGAACATATTACATTATTTAGACGTAAAAATCAGCAAGGTTCATTACAGTTGGAAACAGTCATGGCAAATCAAATTATCTTTATTACATAGTTTGATTCATAGACTTTTCAATTAAACAAGAAAAATTTGGATAAAGAACTGTCAATAATTTAACAAATAGCAGTAAATAATGGTTACAAAGTTAGTTTGGTAAACAATTTACTAAAGAAAAAACAGGACAAAATTTTAAACCAGTGGTTCTATAATGATAATTAAGAATAATAATTTAAATTTGTTAATTATGTATCCAAAATAAGTAATAAAATTCATTTTTTCTGAGTTCTTTGGGACCACCACCACATACACTTTAAAGTCTGTATATTTCAAAAGTCCAAGGTCTGAACCGTTTTCAATGGTATTACACAAAATGAACAATAAATTAAAAAAAATTAATGTCAAATTCTGATTACGATATTTGTCATTGCGAATCCTTTTAATCTTATTTTTTTAATTTCTTGTTGATTTTGTGTAATACCATTGGAAACGGGGTCTGATTTAGACCTTGAAAAATTTGGACTTTTGAAATATACAGACGTTCCAGTTTATGTGGGGTTATTCCCAAAGAACTCAGAAAAAATAAAAACCAGAGATGCGACAATTATCATTCAAAAAACAACTAGAAATCAGGCATGGGACTGTTGTAACCAAAGTTTTTAGGGACTTAGAAGACTTATACAAGAAGCTTGCTCGAACCAAAAACAGCTTGACATTCTTGTGCGGATGTCGGGAGATGAAGATTATTCCAAAAGGATTACATTACATGAATGGAAGAGCCGTAGCATATTGGAATGAGCAAGCTTCGCAGCCGTCAGTGACAGAATTCAATTTCATGGTTTCAGTAAATTTAAATTAGAAAATGATGCAAATCGATAATTAAAAGCAGTACCCTTATAAGCTATAGATGTCAAATTGTGATTACGATATTTGTCATTGCGAATCCTTTTAATTTTTTGTTCATTTTGTGTAATACCATTGAAAACGGGGTCTAATTTAGAGCTTGAAACGTTAGTACTTTTGAAATATACAGACTTTCAAGTTTATGTGGTGTTATTCCCAAAGAACTCAGAAAAAATAAAAACCAGAGATGTTACAAGTATCATTCAGAAAACAATAATATTTATAATAGACTAAAACATTTAGACTGTAGAACTATTAATGTTAATAAAGATAATATAGGCAATATGTTAATTAACAATAAAGATGCCATTAACAAATCAGATACATTGGGAGCTTATAGTCAGAGATGTGAATTATTTGAAATACATATATTTGAAATGCAAATACAAAATGCAAAATACCTATTTTTATTTTATATTTGAAATACTTTTTTTCTAAATGTATTTTGTATTTTATTTGAAATACTTTATATAAATATTTAGTATTTATAAGATACAAAATAGTTTTGTTACATTTATAATTCATTTTTCCAATTTTTCATTCTTAAATCCAAGATTATCTTATTTATGAAAGCACTGATCGTGATCGTAGTGTTCTCATTGTAAAATTTGTCAACTAGAACAAAAATGCCAACATTGCGGCCCGTACCGTACGAGCCAGAAAAAAAAACATTGCGCGTCAGTCAACTGTCAAACCAAACCATCGTCAAACAAACTTGAGGTCAAAGGCGTGTTCGTGTGTTGATTATTAGTTTTCTTTGTGATTTTTATCAGTTTTCTTCGCTTGATGGATATAAATAAATAAAATGTAAGTAATACATTACTTTTAGAAGTAGTTAAGTACTTAGTTATTGCAATTTTTACTAACATAACCTAAAATATAATTTAACCGATATCGACCAACGTTAGTTGATCACAATGATCACAATATCGCATTATTCCTGCACATTCGATGTTATTATTTAATTCATGGATTTCACGTTTTATAACACATTTACTAACCCTTAATCTGCGCGATTAGCTATTATTTATTATACTCGTACACTAGCTTCTTACGCCAGACGTTGTCCTGTCGTAAAAAAAAGTTGAGTTTACGCAATTTCTTTATTTTATCAAGCACCGTTCTTAATTTTACCGTACCTCAAAAGAAAATAAAAACTGAACCCTTATAGGATCAGGATCACATTGTTCGTCTGTCTGTCAGGCTGTGTACGTCTGTGCCAGCCGTTTACGTTACGAGTGATGATACCGTGTCCAAGGGATTCATTTTTATATGTATATTGTAGGTAGGTACAGTACAGAAGTAAGTGATATAAAACCTCTTATTTTTTCAGGGACAAGAACATTCCATTCATATTAAAACACTTCTTCAAAGACATTACAACTAATCCTGGAAGTGACGTAAATATATCTGGAACTTGCAAAAAGTGTTCGAAAACACTAAAAGGAAGTTTAAATTCTACATCCAACTTTTTGAATCATTTAAAAGTAAGTAAAATTAAAATTTTTAATTGTATTTTATTTTGTTAAACAAATTATTTCGATTTCAAAACTGATTAGCTAATAAATAGGATTTTATTTAATATGAAATAATATAATCACAGATATTCTATGCTTTAAACTATTAATTATTCTTTTGCAGAGAAAAGGACATGCTGATATATTAGCAGAGTATGAGAAACTCAAAATCCAACATAACAGGAAGAGAAAAGATGTTGGTGATGGTGATGCTAGTGAGGGATGCAGTTCATCTAAAGTATTGAAACAATCCACTCTTCCAGCCATCTTACCAAAGTCAGTTAATTTCGACAAGTTACTTGTGAATTTTTTAGTGGATACCATGTCGCCTATATCAATTGTTGAAAATAAATCCTTTAAGGCTTTAATTGAAGGTGCACAGCAATTAAGTGTTCCACCGAAAATAATGTGCAGGCAAACATGTAATTAAAGAATTGCAGAACAATACACAGAATATATAGAAAATACAAAAGAACAATTGAGAAAGGTTGATTTTATATGCACCACAGCTGATATATGGTCATCATCTAAGAGAAGCTATCTGGCCTTAACTGCTCATTGGATTCATTGTGATAATCATAAATTTAATCGGAAAAGTGTAACTTTGGCTTGCAGAAGATTTAAAAGAACACATAGTTATGATAAAGTAGCTGAGCTGATTGCAGAGATTTATTCTGAATTTGATTTGAAACTGTCAAAAATAGTAAAGACTATTACGGACAGTGGATCGAATATGGTCAAAGCTTTTAGAATATATGGACAAGATTCAGATACAGGAATAAGTGAAGGAACTCTTATTCAAAATATTGATGTAATGCATGATAATATTGACGATGGAGATGATGATAATGTGTTAACCTTAAGACCATTTCCGGAGTCATTTGAAGAATTTGAACAGTTGCAACTGCCTAATCATGAAAGGTGTGTCACACACACATTATATTTAATAGCTTCACAAGATATGGATAAGGCTAGATCCCAAAGTAATTCATACAAAAAAATTTATGATACAGCTATGGCAAAATGTCGAGCAATTTGGAATCTATGTTCGAGATTTCCTAAAGCCTGTGAAATATATCTTGAATCAACTGGAAAATCCCCTAATTATCCATGTCCAACAAGATGGAATTCATACTATAATTGCATTCAAGATCTATTGGCAGTAAAGGGAACCCTAAATGAAACTTTAAAAAAACTAGGATTCGCCATTTTTAAAGAAATTGAAATTCAATTTCTTCTTGAATATGTAAGCTGTTCAAAGCCTATTGCTGATGGCCTCAGAAGTTTAGAAGGGGACAAAGATACTTACTATGGATGTCTTATACCAGAACTGATGAGAATGCAAAGAATTCTAAGCAGTTTGAAAATTGATAACCTTACATATTGTGATGTTTTGATAGATGTTATTAAAAAAAGTCTTAATAGGCGTTTTGACAGATTTTATCAATTAGAAGAGCCAAAAGCAAAATATAGCATATTAGCATCAGTATCTTATCCCTTTTTCAAAATGAAATGGGTGCCAAAAGCCAACAGAGAATATCAAAGAAGTATTTGTTTCAGAAGTGAGAAAGATAAAACAAGAAGACGAAAAGAGTTCCCAAGTCCAACATACTGACTCTGATAAAAAGAAGGAAAGGAAAGAATCTTATTATATGTTTGTGGAAGACTCTGATTCTTCAGCAGCCAGTGATAATGTTAATACTACTACAATAGATTTGGAAACACTACAATATTTAAAAGATGAAGACAATACCTTAGAATCCTTGAACAGGTATCCAAATGTAAAACAACTCTTCCTTAAATATAATACCTGCCTACCGAGTTCTGCCCCTGTTGAACGACTATTTTCTTTTGGTGGAATGATTATGAGGCCCCATAGGCGGAACATGAAAGATGAACTCTTTGAACAAATACTAGTTTTAAAATCAGTTAAATAAATATGCTTATGCTTAACAAGGTATTTTATTTTCAAAACCTATTTTGAAAATACGTATTTTGTATTTAAATACTTTTATTTAAAACTATTTTGTATTTCTATTTGAAATAGTGCTAAAAAACGATGCATTTGCATTTTGTATTTAAATACTTTTACTAAAGTATTTTTCACATCTCTGCTTATAGTATTAAATGTGCTGATTGTGAAACTGTGACTGTGGGTTTAAGCCGTAGAAATAATCAATGTATGTTAAAAGAGCATAGAAATGATATTATAAATATCCGAAAAAGTACAGGCATGTCAACCCACTGCCTTCAAAATAATCACTTTATTGACATGGAAAATATAAAGATCATCCATCAACAAAAACAATGTATAAGATTACATTTGCTTGAACCAGTTGAAATCAAAAAATCTGTCAATTTTATTGACACTCCCATTATAGACAAAGTAATCTGCAGTTTTTCACATATACCTGCCGACTATTATAAATTCATTTATTTTATTGTCATTCCCATTATTCTGTTTACCTGTTTATTTTAAACGTAAGTTTGTTATTTAGGTTTCAGAATACATTTGTACTCTAAAAAAAAGCCCTCAACAGGCGAAACATATGTCCAGTATTCGAATAAAATTATGAAACATTAAAAAGCTAAAGATTTTCATTAGTAATTTTATTACTTATAAGATGTTTCATATACAACCCACTGCAACTTCAGTTGAAATTATTTCCTTTAAACTGCTTTACAGTTAACAGTTAGTAAATGGAAGTTATTAATGGATAAAAATAAATACATCGTAGCTGTCTTGTTAAATTACTGTCGTGCCTTTGAAATTATAGACATTCAAATTGTGCTAAAAATAATGTTAAAGAGTTAAGGGTTTGCTGGCTTAGTATATTCATGGTTTCAAAACTACAAAATATGTCACAGAGAACAAAAGTAAATGTCTTTATAGGTGTTCCACAGGGAAGTGTGTTAGGACCAGTACTATTTATTTTTTGCATCAATGACGTAATTATTTAACGAATTGGGAATTTTTGTATGCTCCTGATACACTGATGTAAATAAATACATTGTAACTGTCTTCTTAAATTACTGTCGGGTTTTGAAATTATAGACATTCAAATTCTGCTAAAAATAATATTAAAGCGTTAAGGGTTGCTGGCTCAGTATATTCATGGTTTGAAAACTACAAAATATGTCACAGAGAACAAAAGTAAATGTCTTTTTAGGTGTTCCACAGGGAAGTGTGTTAGGACCAGTACTATTTATTTTTTGCACCAATGACGTAATTATTTAACGAATTGAGAATTTTTGTATGCTCGTGATACACTGATTACTGTCAGTGATCAAAACATAGAAACAGCTGTAATTAAAATGAATAATATTCTTGAATTGCCAGTTAATTTTCTTAATAAAAACAGAGTCAAAGTAAATAAGAGTAAAGTCAAAACAATGATAATAACTACACATTGCAAATATATGCCAATACAATTAAACAATATTAATATTCATATTGATGCTATAGCCATTGAAATTATTGATGAAGTCAAATATTTGCGTTTTGTATTAGATAACTGTTTAAACACTTAAACAATATTTTCAATATGTTGTTACGAGAATTCATCTTACAGCTGGTGGAATCGGCCATCAACCAATTTGTGGAAGGGACGTTATTCCGACCCTTCTGGGAATGCGAAATGTTTTGTCTCTCAACAGGCCGACCGCTGCCGTTACTGGGAATTCCCTTAAAGCTTCCAGAACATGAAAAAGTTTCCCGATGGTTCGTGGACTTACCAGACAATTCGAAGAGAAATATATAAATATGAACAGCTGGCCATGGGAGGCATTCAGTTTTCGACGGTCGTATTGTATAGTTGATAAAATAAAAATATAAAAATGTAAATAGTTTCTGTGAACATAAATTGTGTCAAAGTAGTGGAAATAAATTAGAGTGAGTTGGATTGTGTTTTTAAATAAATCCAAGAATTGAATAGAACCCGTGTGTGAAAATAAGTTATTTTTCTTTAGCCGCTTGTGTAATTAATTGTCACTAAAATCATCCATTACTGTATAAAAAACAATAATGCAGTCAAAAGTTGATTACTGTGGAAGTTTTTTAGGTTTATTAGATGCTAACAGTATTAGCTAATTGCAGAAATTACAAAATTACATAATACTAAGATATAACCGATAGACGCCTATTAAAATTATGTCAGAAAATGCACCTAAATATTTTACCAAATTAATTACATTCAATCGTCAGGCTCATGAATACCATATAATTGTTGCAAATAATTCCTATATATCCAGGACACATTACAGCCGGACATTAACTTCCATGTTTCATAATGGGTTATTAAAGTTTAATACGCTTCCTGAACACATTAAGAGTTTCAAGAATTTTCAAATTTTTAGAGGCAATCTGACACACAGTCTAAAAAATAATTTTTGAATTATAATTATTTTATTCAATGTTTTTAAGTTGTTTTTTTTTATTTTTTAACAATGTAATTACTAAAGTTTTGTTATTGTCCTTCAAAATGTAATTTGGTATATACCAAAATACCTTAATACACAAGCTATACAGTTTGTATATTAGGGTCACCTATTTAATAAAGATTTTTCAATTTTCAGTTATTATTCTGAACTCGACATATATTTATATAACCTATCGAAATGTTTTGAGCTCAAACTTATCAGATTGATGTCTCGCATATACATTTCGGTAAATGATGACAAAAATTCTTCACTTGAATGCTACCGGACATCATATCATATTACATGAGCTTGACTTCAAGATTATCATGTTCCAATGTACTGAGGGTGGCGTCAGACATAGTAGCACCCTTTTACAGATAATATCCTGTTTCAAGAATTCATCCTGAAACGGCATTAAAGATTTTTGTAACTGTCAGGTCCTTAGAATATTCCAAGCGGGATTTGTTATGTGTTGACTGTTATCGATCAGACCTAAAATATTTATGGGAATGTCTACGAGAGTATGTTAGGAATAAGAATGTCAATACGCACCCGACCAAAAACATGTGCCAAATTCAGGAAAAGTCTTAGAATGGAAATACGTATATTCGTTTTAGAACTTTTTGACGTCTTAGCTTAAATATCTGGGTATCATATCTACGTAGGAAATGAATAGAAGTAAAGTTGTTGGCAACAAAATTTCCAAAGTTTTGGAATGAAGCTGAAAAAAACGTTTCATGAATCTGAAAAATAAGGCAGAACCAATTTGAGTCATTACAAAAACAATATCACAAGAAGAAACTCTCTAAGAACAATTTGTCAATATTTCCAATTTTCGGGTTATTAATTTTGAACTCTCTGTTTATAGTATAAGATTTTGTATTCTTTCTATTAGGCTAACAAATCTTTTATATTCGATCTTAAATTGAAGCAATATGTCTTTTGGTTGCCTTATGTTGACGATTTATTCGTTATTTGGGAACATAATCTTGAAGGCTTACATGATTTAAAAAACGACATAAACAACAAATAATACTCCATACAGGTTATATGAACTTGAGTACAATAACAAATTATCTGTTTTAGACATTTTTATAACAAAAACATAATCGACATTTAAAGCAAATGTACACATAAAACCGATTCACACTAACAGCTATCTCAACTTTTACTCTAATAATCTAAATTCAATCAAATCTCTATATGACAGAGCCAAGCTGTTCCGAAATCAATAAGTTTAATGAAGAAAAAACGTTTATAAAAATGTTCATTCTATCAATTAATTACCCAGAAAAAGGTATGAATAGTGATTCAACAAAATCGTAAACCAAACAATTACTAACAATCAACACCAAACTCCACCAAGCAACACTGAATCCCAAGATAATAACAGTACTACATTTAAAATAAAAAGAAATACCGCTCAAAATACAAAAAATGCATTTTTAAAATTTCTTGCGAATGTGATATATTCTATATGTGAGAAACCTCTAGACCTCTAAATGTTCGGATAAATAAACACAAAAATTACATTCAAATAATTTGGTCAAGTGCGAGTTAAACTCGCATACTAAGGGTTCCGTACCACCTTCAAGATTCTAATATTCCAGTTTTAGACAAGTAGGGAATGAGTGCATTTTCTTATATTTACCCTAATATCTTTTAAAGGAAGCGTTTTAAATTTATAAAAAACATACACTTTTATTTTCCACACATAGACTTTTTATTTTATCTGCTTCAGGATTCGCTTGATTTTTATACGAATACATGTATTTAATGTCTGTTTTTGGGAAATAACACCACACTTTAAAGGAAATTGCTGTATATTCCATTAAAGTGTGGTGTTATTTCCCAATAAATACTTAGACATTGAAAATTATGCCACAAGTATCCTTCAGAATACATGTATTTAATTTTCTAATTTGGCCCCCAAAAATTAACATTAGAGTTTTATTTTACTAATAAACTTTCAGGGAATCCTTTTATAATATACTGTCTCAATTTTGAGGCTCTGTAGATTGGAAGATAAAGGGCAAAATAGGTCAAGTTTTAATTATAAATTATTAAATATATTATTCAAAATATTTAAAAATACAAATAAAGTATATATTTCAAAATTTAAATAGTGTAGTTTCTAAAGTGGGAATTAAGTCGATGTTTAATATTTTTGTTAATTTTTTTTTAAACAAATGATTTAAAAATGTGATATATTTGTAATTCACATAATGAGCCTTTTGAAAATTGAATTTTTATTTTCCACTTAATTGTATAATTTGTCCCTAAAATTACTATGGGGGTTTTCTAATAATTTTTCTTATAAATTACAAGTTAGCACCCCTAATTATTTTCAAAATTTTAGGTAGTATGGTTTCGGAAATAAAGTGAGAAATGAAAATTTTTTATATCTTTATGTTAATAACTTGTAAACAATTAATTTTAAAAATATGAAAAATATGTATTTGTATTCCTCATCATTTGATGTATTGCATGATGCTTTAAAAAATATTTTTTTATTTTCCGTTTAATTGTATAATTTGGCCCCCAATATTAATATTAGGGATTTCTTCGTATTTTTCCTGCAAACAAAAAAACTTAGGTCTTATAGTTTGGGGAATAAAGAGGGGGAAATTTTTTAAATATTTTTTTAATATATTTTAAAATATTTAATTAAAAAATAAAAAATATATTAATATTCGTCATAATGAGCCCTTTTATTTTATATATTACTTGATCCGTTAGAAATAATTATAATTTTTTATTTTCCATTTAATGCTACAATTTGTCCCCCAAAATGAACATTAGGGGGTTCTCCTTTTTTTTCAAAATTTTACACCCTATGGTTTCGGAGATAAGGGGGGGTGGATGGGTAATTTTTTTAAATATTTTTGATAATATCTTTTAATGTATTTATTTTAAAAATATTGAAAAAATATATTTGTTTTCGTCATAATGAGCCCTTTCATTTGATATATAACATGATGGGTTAGAAACAATTTTAATTTTATATTTTCCATATAATTCTGTAACATGCCCCCCAAAATTAAAAGTAGAGGTTTCTATTTATTTTTCCAGTAAACTTCAGGGCAGACCCTATTCCTCTAATTTTTTTCAAAACTTTACGTTTTATAGTTTCGGAGATAAGGGGGGGGGGGGTAAAACTTGTTATATTTTCGTTAATACATTTTTAATTATTTTTTTTAATATGAAAAAAATATATTTGTGTTCCTCAGAATGGTACCTTTTATTTTATATATTACATGATGCATTTGAAAAAAAATATATTTTTAAATTTTCATTTAATTCTATAATTTGCCAACCAAAATTAATATTAATTATTTCTTCTTATTTTTTCCTGAAAAGTTCGCGGAACGATCTATATTTCCTATTTTTTCAAAATTTTAGGGTTAGTAGTTTCGGAGATGAGGGGGGAACGGTCAATTTTTTTAGTTTTTCCCCTCAGAAGTACCCCTAAAATGAAAATTTCTTCATTTAGGATATGTACTCCTGATCGGGTCACCAAACTATACATTGATGCCAAATTCAATCTCATCCTTCAAGTAGTTTAGGAGAAAATTGCTGTGATGTGACAGAGGCAGAAATCCGGAGTAATATTATAAGGGTATCCGTATATTGTATATGTGGAAACCTAAAAACGACAATTTGAAAAGTTCAAAATTTGCGAACATGCATGCGACCTTGGTCATAAAATACAATTTCAATATACAACTATATTACACAAAGAAAAACACAACACGAAACAAAAACTAAAAAGTCATCTATAATTGTGTTAAATGGAAACAATTGCATCGTTACGACCTCCGTATAATTCCGTCGTTCATAGGTGCTACTAATTAATGAAGATATTACTAATGGTCATGTCCTAGTGAAAAACCCAATATCATAACAGTTCATAATGTTCTCCCTAGGTTTTCCCTTATGATTTTAGTGGAATCACTGAATCAATAGAAATAGTTGATCTTGCAACAAAATCGCACCTATGAGCGCCTCATAAAATTCTGCAGAAAACCCTTTCAAATTTTTATAATTTAAAAGCAACTTTATTATTGAAGCGAAAGATTTTTAACGGAGGCCCACACTTACACATATGAAAATAGATAAGAAAGGAAATGAAATGCATAACTTTAAATTTCATTTGTTTCGACCCGACCCGATCGACCCGACCCGACCGACCGATACTACACACTGGATCGATCTTGAAATGCCTATCCAATTCAGTTCCCTCTGTAAGAAACAAGGACCAGGTAATATATTAGGAGTCTCTTTCCCAGAAAATCAATAAAATATAGAAAATAAACTAATAATAATATACAATATCTGCACAAAATTTGCTGTTGGTTCTAATAAAAACTCATATTCTCTCTTTGGGGTACATTAAATTAGAGAATTGACATACGTCAGACTTCAGAAAGAACACCATTAAACTTGCTACTACATTTATGTATTGACTTGCTTCATATTATCAAGTAAACATTTTACATTAAGACTTCTGAATAATAATTTTATAGAAAATCAATTATAAATAGGAAACAAACCAATATAACATCCAAGTAATATAGAATACCTGCACAAAATTTGCTTTACGTTCTAATAAACACTCCAATTATCTCTTTGTGATAACTCTTAAACGTCAGAAATTAAAACTAAGTAAAGGGTACAACTCATTTTAATATTACATAGAATAAGAACTTAAAAATTTTACTGTTGAAAATACAGGTAAATAATTTATTATTTTGTATAAATGTTGTGTTTGTAATGATTTTAGCTAAGAACAAAACGAACTTTTTTTTGACATCTTGTCTTCAAATACTTATTCAGATAAACTAAACTAGTTACAAACACTTACACAGTATACAAATTTATATTTCTTTGCAGATATATTTGATTTAAGAATTAAATTCCATTACTAAGAGTGACACAAATAAAGAAAAATAGAGGCAATGAGATAACGAGAAAAGGGAAGTATATTTAGTAATAAGCTTTCGCTTCCATCGTTCAGTCTCAAATGACTGCCGCTCTTTTTGAATGTCCTTTCTTTATTGCCATTAACAACTGGGTCTGAAGTACATGTTTGGAAATATACAGCATTTTCAAGTATTGTGGTGTTGTACCCAATAAGTGCAGAAACATTATATTATTTGGCTCCATTTTTGATATTATGGAAATATTTTTATACTGTTATTTATTAGATTAATTAGTGAATCTGATGATATATTCGGGTATTTTATTAATAATATCGAACTCCAATGTACTTTTCCATTTACCTTTAATAATTTGCTATAATTAATGGGCTTATAAGTTCTATTTTGCTCTTAGTTAATAATTTTAATTATAAATGCGGAAAGTGGAACGTAATCATTGAACAGATGAGATAATTTAAAGGCTTTGATATTGTTACTTTTGACAAACATGTTATCAATACATGTACCTACTGTAATATTTAGATTATATGGCCTGGTAATTGACAGGAAATTTTCATGGCTGAAATTATTAATGAAATTAATATTAAAGTCACCTATTATTAAAAGATTTTGAGCTGTTTTTGTTTTGATCATGAACGTCTTTAACTCTGTAATGAATTGTGCTTCTGTAAGTCATGTGACCTATATATCCGTGATATTTTTATTTTAATATTATTTTGTAAGTATATGCACTAACTAAATATATTTAATTAGTTTTGTATATATTTTAATAGTTTTGTATATTCACTTATGTTGTCTTTTACATAAATAACCACACCATCTAAATTATATATACAGGGTGTTTCAGAAGGATCAGTACATATTTTAGGAGATTGCAAAAATCCATAAAAGGGTGTCCAATTTTTCATTAAATACAGAGATAGAAGTTTTAGAATGTAATCCAAACCAAAGTCAAATACACTTTCAAAATGTATTTTCTATAATTCCACCTCCTTACCTAATATGTTTAAGTTCTTTCTGGGAAATAACACCACAAGTCACGAAATTTCTGTATATTTCCAAACGTTTCGGAGACTAGGTCAGGCTTTGTTGTCAATGGCAAAGAAACTATGAAAAAAGGCACCGTACTAAAATGTAAAATTAAAATGTGTGACAATATCTATTACTGAATATACAGAAATTTCGTGACTTGTGATGTTATTTTTCAGAAAGTTATTAAACAATGAAAAAACATGCCACAAATATTCTTCAGAAAAGAACTCACCTACTATGTTCATTTTTCCTGTGTCACCTTTTTAACCATTCCCATAGACAAAAGCAAAAGGGAGGAACGTCCTGGGGCTTTGGTAGTCAATATTTTTATTTTTCATTTAATTTTATAGTTTATATTCAATAGTTTTGGGGATAAGGGGAGTATAGTTGAAGTTTCTATAATTTATTTTTCCCCATAAGTATCCCCCCCCCAAATCAGAATTCTTTCATTTACGATATTTACTCCAGATAGGGTCAACAAACAGTGTACTGATAGAAAATCTGAATATTTTATGTTCAGTGTTTTTGGCGGAAATAGGCTGGCACAAACTTACAGACCCAAGAATAATTTTGTGTGTTTCCGTTTGCTGAATCTAGGAAACATTACCAGTGGCGTCCTTGAGGGCGCATATCTTCGTAGGGAAAATAAAATATAGGAATTTGTTACATATATTTGTATATGTCCCACTCGTCATGTATATAACAACGCCATTCGAAGAGTGAACGTTACTAAATACCTCCCACAGAACCTAGCTTATAATACAAGTTCGGTAAAGGAATTTCTTTGAACTGTATCATTTTGTGAATAAATTAAACGCATTACAACTTTTCCACGAAATTAATAAGGAGTGATAAAACTCAGTTTACTAATTGCAAAGGTGTCAACAAGTATAATAACCATTGTTAGTAAATTCACAATGGCAAATAACTTGAATAGTTGATGTGGTGTTATATGTAAATAAATATAAAATGTGACTTAGTTTAATCATGAAAATATTTAAATTAATAATTCCGAGAAATTAATTTCCTGAAACTTTTTAATAATAACGATAACAGCAATTGTTGGAAACTTGAATAAAATTTGGTTTATGCAGAATGTTTGTCCAGCCTTTTGGCCCAAACTTTGATTGAGCAGATAATTTTTCTAACAGATACGAAGCTATTGAAATTTACGAAAACGCTACAATCTTAGGCTAATGAGGCCAGACTTTGCACTTCTGTTAAACACAGTCTCCCAAAAATATATTATCATCAAGGTGTTGGCCATAGCCACAGATAGTTTTTATAAACTTCTATTGTATTTTTTTTTGTTTTACCAAAAAATTGTTACTTATAATTCTTGAGTAATTCCGTAATTTTATAGCCTCTAGAATTTAATTATTCAATTAAGTTACAAAAAAACAACATGTTTCGAACATTCTTGAACATTTTCATTTAATCTAACCAATCAATACCTTGATATGTAAATTCGATATTATATTTATTATCTATATATAAATAGGCAAAGACAAAATGATTAGGTACCATTTTCTCCTTTGTATCTCAACCGATTTTCTTCACCTTCAGTGCAGAATGCTAATATTAATTTATAATATTGGTTCATTCATTAAATAAATATAATAAAAATTCATTATTTACGTCCATATTGTCAATGCCAAACAACTGACAGTGCCGCCACCGCCAAACGGTGAAAACTCAAAACATTGAGTAATAATATATGGAGGGCGCGATCGTTAGATATATTCTTAGCGTTGTAATTGTTTAGTGGTAAAATAATCATTGTAGTAGATCAGTATTGGTTTTTCGGACGCGTTGCAGTAACTTTCATATTAAATATTCTGTGTATAATGTGAGTTTAATTATTTGATTAATATATTATTATCACAACCTTCACAAAGCTGTTGTGTAAAAAATTGTCAATTATTATATCGAATATTTTGCCAGGAGCGGTTCCAGCCAAAAATTTGGGGGGGGGCATTCATTTGTCAAAAATATTTCGAATACAGATATTTGACTACATTTTTATTTTCTTTTTATTTCAATAGATTTGTCAATATGAGTGGACAATTTTGGTAATTACATCTACTTCTCCGATTTCTCCACAACTCTGTTTCTTATAAAAATATACTTTTTACAATTTCATAAAATATGGTCGAATTTCGACCACTGGGCGTCCACTAGTAATCATTATATCGATAACCAATATTCTTTTGATTTATTTCTCATTGCAAAGGCCTTAAAAAGTTTTCAAAAACACACCAATGAGGTTCTTGTGTTTATTTCCACAACAAAAAGACAACTCATAAAATTATAGTCAGTGTACATTCTTTTTAAAAATTCATTTATATTTTTAGAACACTGTACAAAAAATTTTTTTTTCTCTGGTATTTCTATGACATATTTATTAAACTACATTTTAATAGCATTGCATTTATTGTTATAGTATTGTTATAGTCACAGTATGTCAAAAATGAATACATAAATCTGTGAAAGCTTCTAGTTTACAAATTGTATAATAATGCAGTCTTTAAAGATGATATTGCAGACATTTGTTTGGATGAAAACTATTTTGAATTTGATAGATTAAATTCAGTAAGTAACAGTCTTAACTAACCCACCTAATATACCTACACAGACAAATAATAAAATAAATTTATTGATTTTTCTACTAGTAAAATAGACCAAAAACATATATTTTTAGTTTATAACAAAACCATATGTCATTCTGAGAAATAATCCTAATGGTATTGATGGTATAATATCATATCGTTTTATCTTGAGCCATACTGCCTGGTTGATGCACTCCTTGACCAATCAGGTGTTGGGTTTGGTGTACCCAATTCTTTGGTTACCATTCTTGCGGACGCAATATATTTTCCTCACATATGAGCTATTGTATTGAATCTGTTTTTCCTACAAGGTGACCTATATAAGTTAAGAAGTATAGGTTTATCTATTTGGACAGATTTAAATCAGTGTTCACTTCTCGTAGAACAGATTGCTTTCTCCGATGGGTATCTGTAGCAAGCTTCTGCATACCCACAGTTGGAAAAAAAAATCTATCCTCCTGATATCACTTTTCTTCGAAATTCAGTTCGGAACTATAACTGCTTTTAGAAATACTAACGAGTTCAGTAATCTTAATTGTTGACGTTTCATTACTTTGTAAGAAGTGTTGTGATATACGTTTTATTTCACATTTGCTTGTACCATTGTTGTCAATTAGTGATCCCAAATGTGTTCAGAAATTAACCCAGCAATACTTTTCAAGTAAGGTTGATTGTTATTTTACTGGTCTAGTAGTTTTGTTGGATTTAATTTCAGTTGAAATTCCACATTGATTTCCTGAAGGCGCCACCGCTCTCCATGATCATTTCCACTACTTCTTTGCTTGATGTTATAATTAAGGTGTCGTCGGCATATCTTAAATTATTAATGCTTCCTCTCTTAGTTATACAATCCTACCTGTTATCGGAAATATCGCGTATTACGTATTCGATGTAAACTCTGAACAATAATTCAGTAAACTGTACCCTTGTCTCACACCTTTGTTGCTTGAAAACTGTTTTTGACACTTTATTAGGTAGAATGATTTAGCATAATTTACCAAGTAAAGGCTCATTCTGGTAAGTTCTTTCTTACGTTTTAACGTTTCCTAATTGTTCTCTTGTACCCTTACCAGGAATCTTGTATTGGCAATATCATTTTTTTAGGTGAGTGGTTGATTCATAATTTAATTGTGAATTTGAATGATCCATTTGGACAGTTCAACTGAATGATGATTTAATACAGAGCTACATTCAAGTAATATTGTAGTATTGTCTGGTCTGCGAGTAGTAGTTATACATCTAAGCTTTTCCTTTAATATAATTTGATTATCGGGATGGAAACACCCAAAATGTTATTTTGAATTAAAATAATATATATTAAGTCACTATTGATTTGTGTTTGCCCTATTCTAATGTGCTGACATCTAGTCATGAAAGGTCAAAACACTCAAAAATCTAAATTTTATTTTGCTATTTACTGTAATTTGGATTCAATGACCGGTCATGGTTGAAGTAGAAATACCCTAAATGGAGTCAATACCTTTATGTATTTGATATTTCCACGCATCTGCACTTTACGTTCTAGAAATGCTGAAGTAGTTTTTATTATTAAATGTGGTGTGTTTTTTGTTGGAGATAATTTTCGTAGATTTGATTTGTATTGTCAATTCCAGAGTATTACTATATTGATCAATATAAAATGAATAGGAAATAGTTTTTGGAATTACTTCACATAGAAAAAAAGTTAAATAAAATTAATTCTCACACATTTGTCTTTAACTGGATCAGTCTCTTATTAAGACATTTGGTGGAAAGAAATACAATTTGTTTAGTCCCATCTCTACCGTTTAATAAAGCCTATGTGGTAGCTTCCGTTGTTTTCCGTCTCTTTCGAAAAGGCTTGTTTTCTAAACTACTAATTTCTAAAATGTCGTCAATTGGACTCCAAACGTGTAACAGAAACAATATTTTGAATCTTTAATGTGTGGGTTTTATACTTATAATTTTATGATAGAGAATAAAATAAAACATTTAATCACTTAGTTTGTTGACTTTCAATAATAGGTACTGATTGAAATGTGGAAATATCTCAAAAGGAAATTTTACAGTTCTAATGCTTGTCCAGTCAAACACATTAAATCCAACGAATAATGGAAATGGTAAAAGAAAATTTGGTATCATTATTATTAATAAGTATTATAATAGTTTTTATAGCTTCCGGTATCTAAAAATATACTATCTTGTCGAGGGTCTTCAATCCATTGAACACGGGAGAATATAATGTTTCCAGCCGATAACCTCCTTCATCAGTTGCGCTACAGTCAACTGATTGAAATCTCGAATAATTATTGATATATTTAGTACCTATAAGTAAGATGAGCAATTTCAAATATCGAATATGAACTGCTGTCTCGTGTCGGTGACTCACGAATTGGCTCAGAGTCGGTTCAGTTTACATAGTGCGGACTCAATACGCGAATGAATTATTACCAATTTGATTCACTAACAAAAAAGTTTTCATTTTGAGCATTGGAAATTGATTACTCGATTCTTTTAAAAAGATAAATTCAAAAACAATGATTCATGAATGTATCGCCCAGATCTGATATAAAACATTTTTTTTGTCTATCTACAAGCATGCGGTATTAATTATTATGCAAAATTTACTGTGGTCTGCCCAGTCACCTTTTTTGTACAATGAAATATAAAGTGAGCTATATCATTTAACTGGCCTGATTAATAATAATTTTGCCCAATATTTCCTCTAGATTTCAGCAGTGCAGCCTCCTTATTTATAGTTTGTTTATGATGTTGGAACTAGTGTAAAAATACTTTATTAAGTAGTTCTGTAGATTCATATGTGTCTTTCAAATTCCGTGCAAATTTGATTAATATGTATGCTTTTGTATTGCCGAAAGTTATTTTTATTTTCCTTTATTACTGGTTTTTAATTTTAACTCTTTATCAGGTATTATCAGTGATGCTTTTAAGTTTTGCCTTGTCTCCAACAATGGGATTGTATTCTCAGACGACCCTGCTTTAAACTTCATTTTC
The DNA here is from genome assembly GCA_034190945.1 of Octodonta nipae. Taxonomy (NCBI): domain Eukaryota; kingdom Metazoa; phylum Arthropoda; class Insecta; order Coleoptera; family Chrysomelidae; genus Octodonta; species Octodonta nipae. The sequence goes on from CM067221.1 coordinate 98,428,724, forward strand.
CTTCATTTTGTAAATTATGCATTTTTGTTTAATTCAAGGTTCCTCTTATATCATTTTTATTCTGATCCATCAAACCTTCAAGTTGTAGCGATAATGACATGATTCCAGCAAGATGGAGCACGGCCACATCACCAACTTAGTGATAATATGAAACCTATTGTATACACAACTAAATAAAAACTAGTAAATGTAGAAGTTCATATTTCAAATTGTATACTTTCCTATAATTTATCTCGTAAAAATTTTAGATTTGTCCATTAAGATCGGAATCTGATTAAGATCCTGAAACCTTTAGAAGTTTTGAAATATACAGGCTTTCCTCAAGGGTAGGTATTATTGACAAAAATAAAATAAAAACTAGACATGCTGTTTTGTATTTTTTGTGTTTTTTTATCATTTCTATTACTAATGACTTTTAATTTTTCTTTATATTTGGTCCTTTTGGCACATTTAAAAATAGACATCTACTTTTGTTTGATCAGACAATGAAATCATAAATTATACGCAAAATGTCGAATCATGTATTTTCGTGCCAATAACAGTTTTTGTTTCTGATATATTCAATTTCGTTATATAATAGAAATTCGCCACTACCTCCATGAATTAATTAAAAATTGTATCAAAATGAAACAAAACATCTTACTTAAAGACAGAGTACCTTTCTTCTTGTGTAAGAATTTTTAAAATCGGTACAGTACTTCTAGAGATTATCTTTTACAAACAAACACTCAAAGATTGTATTTCTTTCGATACTAGTTTATAGATTTTGCAAAGACTTTTCCATTTTGAACTTCTCCTTCATTGGCATTCATGTTTTTTTAATAAAGAGACAGTATTTATTTATTCATTCTTACAGGTAACCCCATTTACATAAAATACCAAAAAAAACAAAAAAAATAGGGCAAATAACATTAAATCTAAAAACATAAACCTAAAGTTGTCATGTCTAACATTGGATTAAAATTTTAGATACAGAATAAAATATAGTTAATTAAAATTAAAAATAAAATTAAAATACATGTTTTCGCGAAGAAAAGAAGAGAATACATCAAAACAAAACAAAAGGCACCGAATGTTGTCCTCCAAGTTGTCAATCGTTTCGGGCTTATCGGCGTAGAGTAGCGACTTCACGTATCCCCACAGAAAATAGTCAAGCGAGGTTAAATCGCACGATCTTGGAGGCCAATTCATGGGTCCGAAACGTGAAACTATGCCGTTACCAAACGTTTCTTTCAATAAATCAATTGTGGCACGAGCTGTGTGATATGTTGCCCCGTCTTGTTAAAACCACAGCCCGTGTGGAACATTATAGTTCAATTGATGAACGAAAAAGTTAGTAATCATGGCTCTATAGCGATTCTCATTGACTGTAACGTTCTGGCCAGCATCGTTTTTAAAGAAGTACAGACCAATTATTCCACCAGCCTATAAAGCACACCAAATAGTTAGTTGTTCAGGATGTAACGGCATCTCAACATGAACTTGAGGACTATCATCACTCCAAATAATTCAGTTTTGTTTATTGACCTATCCATTCAACCAAAAGTGAGCTTCATCGTTAAACAAAATTCGCTTATGAAAATCGGGATCAACGGCAATCTTGTTTTGAGCCCATTCACCGAATGTACGCCTTGCTAAGTGATCGGTTTAATTCTTGCACGAGTTGAATTTCGTAAGCACGCACACCAAGAATTTTCCGCAAAATCTTCCATAAAGTGGATGGACACATATCCAATTCCTGTGCATGATGGCGGATAGACTGATTCGGGTTTTCCTCTACGCTACGCTCTACAACAGCAATGGATTCTTCTTTAGGCACTGTACGACATCTCTGTGGATGCGTATTATAATTTAGAGTAAACGTGGTGCGAAAACCTTGCACATTTAATCGAATTAATTGCTGTGCTGGACGATTATGTTGACCGTAAAATGGACCTAGTGCGCGATACGTATTTCGAAGAGAACCATGATTTTTAAAATAAATTTGCACAATTTAGAAGCGTTGTTCAAGCGTCAGTCTATTCATGATGAAATGACAAACCAAACTAAACATAAATCACTTGACAGCTGGCAAGATGGCCGCTGGTTAAAAGAGTGCCAACTTAAAGTTCTATACCTCTAAAAAACACCCGTTATAATCTACAGACATCGGACTGTTACAATTTTATTATATGTGTAGATTATTTTTCTTTTGAAATAAATTTGAAAAATATACTATGCATAAATACAGAATGAAGATATATGTCACGGGCAAACAACTTCCCTTTTAAAAAATTTAGAGTTGTGAGTGTCATTTGAAGGGGATGAAATTTATTCATTGCAATTCATAATCTGAAATTGTCAACTGTCGGGAATTTTTATAAATATGAACAATATCTGAAATAATTAATTTATTCCATTCGGCTGTTCCGCACTTTTATTATCCAGGGGGAAATTCATCATGACACGACGGTTTGCCTTTGTGGCGTAATCGATTGCAGCATATACCCAACAAAAAAACACCAAAATATGGGATTGAATTGTACGATTGTGTACTCATGACGGCTTCGTTCTCTACGTTTGGATTTATGTTGGAAAAGGGACAGCGCACAATGAGAATAGACACGCCTCATCTTTTGTATAGGAATTATTTAAGAACTTTTTCGGTCATTTATAATAGCTTTAATTTCGGGAAGTTATTGTCATTGTTTAGGATAAAACGCATATGCGAGGGATCATTCGTAAAAACCGTAACGAAATTCTCGAACAGTGGTTTCGACAGAGCTTAAAAAAAGGCAAAAGTTTGTTTCGACGTAATGGATGTGCCATTGTGCAAAAATGGAAGGAAAACGAGGGGTTGTGACAATTTCAACAAAACCTAAAGCAACTATGACTGAAACAACAGACAAGAGGAGAAACAAAAAGATGAAAGATGTGTTATTGATTTTAATAAATATCTGTCCGGGATTGACAGATGCGACCAGATTTTATCGGGCTATTCCGCGCCTCGAGATTATGTACGATCATATCCAAAAATACTTTTCCATTTATTAGAGATTTGAAACGGAATGGATGTTAAATTTATAGCATAATAATAAACATTAATAATAAAATACCTTGAATTTAAAGCAGAAATAACTTTTTGTTAAAATGAGACTCCGACAGCTACACATAAAACCTGCTTAATTGGAAAATCATTGTTCGAAATAATTTGGTCAAGTGCGAGTTGGACTCGCATACTAAGGGTTCCGTACCACCTTCAAAATTCGCTTGATTTTTATAAGAATACATATGTATTTAGTCTCCTAATTTGGCCCCCAAAAATTAACATTAGAATTTTATTTTACTAACAAACTTTCAAGGAAGCCTTTTATAATCGACAGTCTAAATTTTGAGGTTCTATAGATGGAAAGATAAAGGGCAAAATAGGTCAAGTATTAAATTATAAATTATTAAATTCAAAATTTAAATAGTGTGGTTTCTAAAATGAGAATTAAGTCGATGTTTAATATTTTTGCTAATATCTTTTAAACAAATGATTTAAAAATATGATATACTTGTAATTCACATAATGAGCATTTTATTTGATATATTACATGATGCGTGTGAAAATTGTATTTTTATTTTCCATTTAATTGTATAATGTGTCCCTAAAATTACTATGGAGGTTTTCTAATAATTTTTGTTATAAATTTCAAGTGAGCCCCAGTACCCCTAATTATTTTAAAAATTTTAGGTAGTATGATTTTGGACATAAAGCGAGAAATGAGATTTTTTTATATCTTGATGTTAATATCTTGTAAATTAATTTTAAAAATATGAAAAATATATATTTGTATTCCTCATAATGAGCCCCTTCATTTAATATATTGCATGTTGCGTTAAAAAAATATTTTTTATTTTCCGTTTAATTCTATAATTTGGCCCCCAATATTAATATTAGGAATTTCTTCGTATATTTCCTGTAAACAAAAAATTAGGTCTTATAGTTTGGGGAATAAAGGGGGAATGGGTAATTTTTTAAATATTTTTTTAATATATTTTTAATTTTTTTAATTAAAATAATATATATTTGTATTGGTCATAATGAGTCATGTGATTTGATATATTACATGATCCGTTAAAAAAAAGTTAAATTTTTTATTTTCCATTTAATTCTATAATTTGCCCCCCAAAATGAATATTAGGGGTTTCTCCTTATTTTTACCGTAAAGTTCAGGTGAGGCGTTATACCTCTATTATTTTTTTCAAAATTTTACTGCTTATGGTTTCGGAGATATGGGGGTGAAATGGGTATTTTTTTTATATTTTTATTAATATCTTTTAATTAATTTATTTTAAAAATATGAAAAAATTATATTTGTTTCCGTCATAATGAGCCCTTTCCTTTGATATATAACATATGCGTTAGAGACATTTTAATTTTATATTTTCCATTTAATTCTGTAATTTGCCCCCCAAAATTAAAAGTAGAGGTTTCTCCTTATTTTTCCAGTAAACTTCAGATCAAACTCTATATATTTATTTTTTTTCAAAACTTTACGTTTTATAGTTTCGGCGATAAGGGGGGGGGAATGGGTAAATTTTGGTATATTTTCGTTAATATCTTTAATTTTTTTTTAATATGAAACATATATTTGTGTTCCTCAGAATGAGACCTTTCATTTGATGTATTACATAATGCGTTTTAAAAAAATATTTTTTTTTAATTTTCATTTAATTCTATAATTTGTTCCCCAAAATTAATATTAATGATTTCTACTTATTTTTCCCGTAAAGTTCGGGTAACGTTCTATATTTCCCATTTTTTTCAAAATTTTAGGCTCAGTAGTTACGGAGATTAGAGGGGGGAACGGTCGATTTTTTAAATTTTTACCCCCATAAGTACCACTAAAATCAAAATTTCTTCTTTTGCGATATGTACTCCTGATCCGTCCAGTAGTTTAGGAGAAAATTGCTGTGATGTGACAGAGGCAGAAATCCGGAGTGATATTATAAGGGTATCCGTATATTGTATATACGTAACCCTAAAAAATACCTAAACGACTTAGATTTAGAGTTTTTTCTAAAACTACGGAGGGATCAGCAAAATGTATCACATGCATATTATACATGGATAAAATTAATTAGTTTATGCATCAACTCTTATGTTAAGAATATATATATATATATATATATATATATATATATATATATATATATATATATATATATATGTCAACCAAATTTTCCTAGTCTTCTATACTATTATAAAATTGTAAGTTTGTTTGTTTGTTTGTTTGTTCGGGCATCACGTAAGAACTACTTAGCTGATTTTGCTGAATCTTTTTTGTTGCGAAGTCTATAGTTTGACTTAAAATCTGGTAGAAATTTTATCTCTCTAAATTGACAGAAACCGTAGATATAGCGAAAAAACTTCTACCATGTTGGGTAATTCAATTACTCAGTTGGTTCCACAGCACGCACAAAATATTAGATACTGGCTGGCATCAGCTTTTATTCAAAATTCGGAATGTGCAAATGTAACATGTTTCGATTTAACAAAAATCAACATATATGAAGCGTAATTTTACAGGGTGTTCTGTATATAGGAAACTTAGAGCGGAGTAGAATTACATGGATTTAAAAAAAAATAAAAAAAGTTATATTTGGTGTCCTATGAGCAGCTGGATATATTCGATGTGGTGGGAATAAGAGAGAGTGGAATTAGTTATACGGGGTGATCCAAAAAAGTTATATTGAGTGGGCCATAAACATTTCCATATACCAAGTGGTTGAAATAGGGTAGAACATTTATACCATGAATAAAAAAACTTAAAAAATGTCTTAGGTAAGCAGTTAGGATCTTTGAATTATGTTCATAAGATACTATAGTTACGAAATGGGTTAAAGAAATGTTAGAGCAGTTGTTTATACAGGGTGTTTGAAATATAAGATGGAGAGGAATTATAGTTTATATTGTATTAAAAACTTGTTTTATATCCACAAGTCGTTACATATATAGGATAGTTGAAATATGTAGCGGAGTATAATTACAGCTATACAGGTGGGTAAAAAAATATTTTAATGTATTGGTGTGATCTACAAGCTGTTCCATTTACCGGATGGTTGAAATATAGGGTGGGATTCTAAGGATACAGGTTCGTACAAAAATGTTATATTTGGTGGCAAATAAGTAGTTGCATATAAAAGGTTGTCGAAATATAGGGTGGCTTACAGTTAGAATTATACAGGGTGGGTAAAAAATACTAGAAAAATTTTGTTATATACCACTTGCATATATAGAGTACCTGAAGTATGGTGCGCAGTAAAGTTAGTTATACAGTGTCATTCAAACAAGGTTAGAAAAAGTTGTAAATGAAGGGTGGTTTAAATGAAGTATGGAGAGAAATTATACTTTAATTTATCTTGAAAAAATATAAGGAAAAAATGTGAAATAATAAGTTGCAAAGATAGGATAGTTGAAACATAGGGTGAATAAGTGTTACGATAATTATTTAAAAAATGTTATATTGGTTAACCAATAAGCAGTAGCGTATACAGGGCATTTGTAATACATACAAGGTAATTCAAAAACATGTAGAACAAAATTGTTAGCAGTTGCGGTTTTGGTGAAATATATTTGGCATTGATGGATTTATAGTTATACAGGGTGGTAGAAAAAATGTTATACTGGGTGGCCGATAAGTAATTGTAAATACAAGATGATTGAATTTGTTGTAGGATAGAACATGAGCTGTTGCATATCTGCAATATTTGAAATATGGATCGAAGTAAAATTATAGTTCATACCGTGTGATTAGAAGTATTTAAAAATTTTATATTTGGTTGCCCCTAAGCAGATGCACATACAGGGTGGTTGAAATATTTTGTAGATTAAAATTATGGTTATACAGGGTGGTTCAAAAATAAGTTGTAATGTTTGACAAACTGACAGCGGTGTATACAGGATGGTTTTAATCTAGATGGAAGTAGAGTTAGTTATAGAAAGCGGTTAAAAATTTTTTAGAATAAAATTGTTATATAGGGTGGCCAATAAGCAGTTGCAGTTTGGGTGAGGTTTAAATAAAACTTTGGTGTTAGGGTGCAAAACTTCGTTTTTATATTTGTGACTCATGAAGGGTTCCACATCATTTCCATTAGGATGGATCAAAAATTAAAAAAAAATTGTTATATAGGGTAGACCATAAACAGTTGCATTCTACTATATGGAATATTTGAAATATCGGGAGAAGCAAGATTATAGTTTTAGAGTGTTAATCACAATGTTCGAAAAAGCTCGTATGATTAATATATATAGTAAAGAGTAATTTTACTTTAAAAGGTGGTTAAAAAAATATCGGAAATAATTGTTATACAGGGTACCCCATAAGCAGTTGCTTAGCTGAAATATAGGGTAGAGAAAGGTTATTAGTCAAGTGTTCAAAAAATTTTAAAACAGCAGCATATACAGGATGGTTGCAATATAGGGTGAAGTAGAGTTACAGTTATTCAAGGTGATTCAAAAAATGTCGAATAAAATAGTTCTATAGGGTGGCCCACAAGTACTTGCAGTTTGGGTGAAATATATTCGGGATTGGTGGATTTATGGTTAAGTAGGGTGATTCAAACAAGTAACGAGTTTCGATTTAAATACAATCAACTGATATATCAAGGGCAATTTTACAGGGTGTTCTATATATAGGAAAGTTAGACCGGAGTAGTATTATAAGGATTTAAAAAATCTAAAGAAATATATTAGGTGTCCCATAAACAGCTGTTTATACACAATAAGGGTGAGTGGAACTAGTTATACGGGGGTTGAAATAAGAGAATATTCATACAGGGCAAAAATAAATCTTAGAAAAAAATGTGTTATGTAAGCAGTTGCAGGATCTTTGAAATTTTGTTTTTGAGTAATTATGGTTATGATATGGGTTGAAAAATCTTAGAAGCAGTTTTTTATAGCGGGTGGTTGAAATATACGATGGAGTGGAATTATAGTTTATCGTGTCGTTAAAATATTGTTCTATATCCACAAATAATTGTCTTCTAAATGTTATTTGTGGCATATTCTTGATTATTTTTATGTTTTCTTTGGAACTAACAGCACAATCGAAATAAAAAGCTGTACTTATAATGAAAGAAAAACTAATCGTTTCAAAGTCCATTCTGACTTCGTTGTCAATGGTGTTAACATATGTATTAAAAATGTAAATTGAAAAAAAAACTTGAATGTCATAAATCAAACTTTCAATTTGGAATTTACATTTTCAATACATATTTTAAAACCATTGACAATGAAGTCAGAACCAACTTTGGTTTTTCTTTCAATATATAGCTTTTTATTTCGATTGTGATTGTTGAAATGGAGTATAATTACTGCTATACAGGTGAAAGAAATTGTTATGATCTACACCTGTTCCATTTACCAAATGGTTGAAATATAGGGTGGAGTATTATTCCAAGGGAACAGGGTGCTACAAAGATGTTTTATTGGGTGGCAAATAGGTTGTTGCATATAGAAAATTGTTGACATATAGATTAAAGCAGAATTATAATTATACAGGGTGGGTAAAAAATAGTAGAAAAATGTCGTTATATATCAGTTGCATGTATGGCGTACCTAAAATATAGCGACAGTGTGATTCAAACAATGTTAGAAATAGTTGCAAATGAAGGGTGGTTTAAATAAAGTGTGGAGAGAAATTATGCTTGGTTCAAAAAAATATGAGGTAAAATTGTGATCATAATCAGTTGCACGGATAGGATAGTTGAAATATAGTGTGGAGGAGTGTTATAGTTAAGAATTCAGTTAATGTTTTATTGGTTGACCAATAAGCAGCAGCATATACAGGGTAGTTAGTTGTAATACATACAAGGTGATTCAAAAAAATTTGAACTAAATTGTTATATAGGGTGCCCCATAAGCAGTTGCACTTTTGGTGAAATATATTGGGCATTGGTGGATTTATAGTTATACAGGGTGGTACAAAAATGTTATCCTGGGTGGCCGCGGGCATGAGGTATTGCACATCTGGGTCGAAGTAAAATTATAGTTATACAGTGTGATTAAAACAATGTTAGAAAAAGTTACATATAACGGGTGGTTGAAATACAAGGTGGAGACAAATTATACTTTCAAGGGTGGTTAAAAAATGGTTATATAGCGTCCATAAGAACTTGCATAAATAAGGTAGTGAGTGGGGCCGAGTTATAAGTTAAGTGTTAAAAACTGCTTTATTTGGTGGCCCCTAAGCAAATGCAGATACAGGGTGGTTGAAATATTTTGCAGAGTAAAAGTTATAATATTTGACCAATTGGCAGCAGTGTATACAGGATGACTTTAATATAGATGTAAATAGGCTGGCCAATAAAGAGTTGCAGTTTGGGTGAGTGTTTAAATAAAGGTTTGTTGTTAGGATGCAAAACTGTGTTTTTATATTTGCGACACACCAAGGGTTCCACAGGCATTTCCATTAGGGTGGATCAAAAAAAGTTTACAAACAATTGTTATATATGGTAGACCATGAGCAGTAGCATTATATGGAATACCTGAAATATGGAGCGAAGCAATATTATAATTTTGAAGTATGTTTAACACAATGTTAGACTTATTTGCATATATAGGGTGATCAAAATATAAGGTGCAGGGAAATTGCACTTTACAAGGTGGCTCAAAAAATATCAGAATAAATGTTATATAGTGTAGACTATAAGCAGTTGCATAGCTGAAATGTAGGGTGCAGTAGAGTATAGTCAGTTGGTAAAAAAAGTTTTATTGGGTGACAATATAAAGTGAAGTAGAGTTACAGTTATGCAAGGTGATTAAAATAAAATGTCGAATAAAATTGTTATTAGGGTGTTCCATGTGTATATGTTCCATAAGTAATTTCTTTTTGCAAAGCCTTGTACATTCCGTACGCGGGTGAAACCGCGGGTAACGGCTAGTATTATTATATTTGTATTAATTTTGTATTATGAAAGACTAATTTCTATGTACCAATTTCTGGTAATATGTCCAAATTAATCTTTTCAAAAAATTTCCCCAAAACAAAACAATGACACATTATACAGTGTGGTTCAAAAGTAACCGATACGTTCATTTTCTACCTAATTATTATATAGTGATAGCAATATTCGAATGACTAATAACCGATCATCCCAATACTGAAACGATGGGTGTGTTCCTAACTTTTGAAATTATCTTAATGTTGTTCGTTTTCGGTAACATAAAACATAATGTTGTATAGTCACAGAATATTGGATGTCTGAATAATATTCCAGTAAAAAAGCTGTTTCAGTTATATCCGAAAATATATGATATAAGTATACTATATGTGAAAATACAACATTATGTCTAACATCACCGAAAACGAATAATATTCTGATTAAATATTCGGAACACACCTAACATTTCACTATTCGGATGATCGGTTATTCGTCATTGGAATCACTAATAATTAGGTAGGAAATGAATTTATCCATTAAGTTAGATCCACACTGTATAGTGTGATATTGTTTTGTTGTGGGGAAATTTTTCGAACTGATCAATTGTGACATATTACTAGAAATTGGTACGTAGAAATTGTTCTTAATATAAAATCAATACAAATATAATAATAAGATTATGAATTTGTGGACATTTGTTGTATGGCCACATACAGGGGCAGATCCAGACACGTGCTTCCGGGCGGCGATTTCTTGCTTCACTTGGGGGGGGGGATTTTGTACTAAATTTAACTAGATATAATTTTAAACTCAGCTGGACTATTACATTAAAAATAGTCGTTATTAGATTTAAACTCATAGAAGTGAGCTTCTTCTAGGATCTTGGAGGTAAGATTATCTCGTTTTAATATTAGATTTACTAACTTTGAGGCTCTTGGAGGGGGCGATCGCCACCATCGCCCTTCCCCCTTGGATCCGCCCATGGCCACAGAATGGGTGTAAAGCCCTTACTGACATCGAATACTGGATGTCGGAATAATATTCGAGTTATAAATATCAATCGGTTTCTTTTCGGCTATATATTCCAATAATATATCATATCATAAGGGATATGTTGGATATTTATAGAATAGATTTATAGACTGTACTGACATCCAATATTCCCTGTTCGAATTTTTCGGTAAAAGTCCAACGAAGTTCCTTGATATTAGATTTAATATAAAATTTATACAAAACAAATTCCTGTATATAGTTATTTATAATTTAAATCATAGAATTTATATCAGATAAAAGTAATTGCAATTAATTTGAAAAATGATAAAGGAATATTATTTGATTGACCTTACAAGTTAGTCTAGCACTTGTAATTATTTTTGAAAATATTGTCTCTGATGCTACCTACAGATGTCAATATTTAATGACAATTTCATACATTTAAGGCAGTTTATCTTTACCGTTGGCCCATTTGAGTTATTTATTACGCATTTCAAGCATATATGATCGTTATGCATCGTCAAAATAAACTAATATTCGAATCGGAAATAAACAAATACAAAAATCATTCCAATATTCCCATCACTACTAATTACTAATGTAAATGAAAAATCCTGAATAGTATAATTTTGAAACAGGTCAATTTTTATGTATGAAATTGCACTTTTAGAACAAAATTATTTACCTGCCCTTTTAACCTCCTAAAGATAAAAATTATTTTAATGAAAAGGAGTAGCGTGTACATTTCCTGACTACGCAACTGCTATCTCGGAAACATCCCCGGATGGGTACAGACCTGAGGGCTGGTGAAGAGTTTACACTCGATGACTATTCCTTGTGGTGATATAGTTACGTTTGGCGAACTCTCACTGGTGATCTGTTTTGTCTGGTAACCTCATTTTGGAGTCACGTTCAGTATTTTGTACATTCTGGATAAAACTTCCTGATTCTCCCAGACTGACGGCAATTGGCTATATCTTCCATTTGAGCATGTTTATGATAGTCTCTACTTCTAAAGCAAGCCGTAGAAGTTGATTACTATTCATTATAGTACTAAATCCCAGATTTCGTTGAACCTCGAAATCTGTAATACCATTTATAAAACTTTGTGTAACCAATTGGCCTTTCACGTCTTCTGGTAGGTCTGGGTACACTAACAACATTAAACGAATTTTTGAACATTTTCACCAGATTTTTGTGTTTTCCCATTGAGTTGCCCCTGGTACACTCGACTAAGCTATCATATCTTTTAACCAGGACTGCAATCGTCTTGTCGAAGGAATGCACTGAAGAATTTCTAAAGCTGAACCTCTTAGAGAAATTACTAGAAATATAGACTTTTCTTGGCTTTTTCAAACCGCTAATTGTAGCCACAGCTTCAAATTGTCGTTTGTACATAGGCCAAGATAAACAACCATAAAAAATGTGTGGTTTTACAAAGTACTTATGATGTTTCGATATCTTCTTCTTTATAAATCTTGTTGGATGTTTTTAATCATCGTTGCCACTTGACTTTTGAATAGTGTATAAAGTTCATATTGTACTTTGCTATGAATTGAACTGATGTCATATTTAAACTTATTTTTGACTATGCACTGAACTTCTTAGAACCTCATCAGTTTCATCATTTATTGCCATAATCTGTATTTTATAATTAACTATTTTTAACTGACTTCCAAAAAGAGGAGGTAATCAATTCGTCGCGTATTTTTTTTGTATGTGTGTTACCTGATTTCTTCTCCTGTGGTGAACCGTTATCAATGAATATTGTCTTGTTTAATAGAGTATATATCCGGATTGGTGAAACTTCAAATTTGGGAAAAAAATTCTAATGGTAAAGTGATGAAATTTGTGAATGAACAGATGCGTGCTTGAAATCAACCAATATTCCTAACATATTGGTCGATTTTTTGAATTTTTAACGTTTAATCTATTAAGGAAGATCCCTACGTGATCTCATATATTTTTTTTAATTGCGAATTTGAAAATTTTCTATGTACATCTCAAGCATATAGGTAGTAAAGCATAGTATTTTCGGCTCCTTAAATCAAAGAGTACCAAGCTCGTTTTGTTGGTATACCAGGCAAATGCATATTTAAATGAAAATTTTTCCATTTTGCGAAAATGGTGCTTTTGGTTGTCACATTCTCCCGGCCTAATAAAAATTCAGTGACAACACATGTCAAAGTATAAACTGCAATGTGGTGCCTTGATACAAAGGGTGTTTAGTTATAGCAACCAAAATCACAAAGTAAAGTGATAGAAGGAGTTGCATTTATATGATGATTGAAGTATAGGACGGAGTAGAATGATAGTGGTCAATATGCAGCTATATATACAGGATGATTGGAATATAGGGTGGAGTGGACGTTTGGTGGTATAAAAATGTTGATAAATATGTGAAATTAAAATTATATAGGGTGATTAAAAAACTGTTATATGATGTGGACGTAAACAAATCATATACAGGATGGTTGAAATATATGCTGGAGTTGAATTATATTTATACAGTGTCATTAAAAAATATTTATTTTATAGTCCATAAGAAGTTGAATAAAGTGTGGAGAGGAATTTATGTTGCACAGGGCGATAATATAAAATGTTAAAAATGATATAATTTATGAGTAGCCCACAATGAGTTATATACTATGGTTGAAATATTGGACGGATTTGACTCCGTAAATATGGGATGGATTCCACTCCGTCCTGTAGTTTACAGAAGGCAGCTAGCAAATGTATGCTTGTCCGTGGGCAGTCGTATATACAGGAAGGTTGGTACATAGGGTGGAGTGGAATTATCTAGAGTTATACAAAGTTGTCAAAAAAAGTTGAAAAAAGGTTACATGGCACACATAAAGCATACATATATTTTGGGCTTATTAAGTCAACGCGTACTAGTACATTTTGTTCGCAAATATTTACCTGTCATTTTAAATGAAAATGTATCATTGTGTAATGTTGCGGCTTTCGATGTTAACTTGTTCTGTCTATTAAGGTTATACATACAAAATAAAAAATAAAGAATGAAAACTACCTGAGTTCAAAAAAACTAAAAAGTTGAAAATAAGATATTAAAAAAATATATAACCGACGTCCACCTATAACTAAAAAGCTAAAAATAATTATAACAAAATACAATTCTAGCAAATAAATAACAACTTCAATGTTGTTAGGTACCTACTCAGGAAGTAAAAAAAAATAAAAGGTGCTCATTCTGTACAAATTAATTACCTACCAATCTAGTATATTTTTGAAGTCGATGCCAAGCAACAATCAAGTTTGATGAAGTAGTAGATAAGTACGGACTGAAGGATTTTAGATTTGCTTGGCACCGACTTCAAAAATATACTAGATTGGTAGGTAATTAATTTGTACAGAATGAGCACCTTTTAATGTTTACATTTTTTACTTCCTGGGTAGGTACCTAACAACATTGAATGTGTTATTTATTTGCTAGAGTTGTATTTTGTTATAATTATTTTTAGCTTTTTAGTTATAGGTGGAAGTCGGTTATATATATTTTTTAATATTTCATTTACTTTGTGATACTAATTGCATTAGTTTTTAAGATGGTTCCTTTATTTTTTATTTGTCAGCTTGCAGGTTTTTTTTTCTAATATTGTAAATAATTTCTTTACTAAATTTCATTCTTGTCTGTCATTGCCGATACATGATTATGTTGTTTATCTTGCATGGTAGTACTGAAAGTTCGTTGTTTATTGTCTGCGAGTTTCAAATTCGAAACATGCTAACGAATGAATGTTTTTCCGAATAATTTTTTCTTTATATTGATTCATCCGTTTCATCAAAATTAAGCAGATCTTTCATAAATTTGAAAATTTTTAGATGTTTTATCACACATTCTTCAGATATTTTTGAAAAACATAATATTTCAGATAATAGAAAAGCCCTAGTTGAAATAAATGGTTTTGAAACTTATTTTAATTATTTAAATTATTTGATATCTTGCTAAATTATTTAATCAATTCACTATACGAATAGTACTTTTTCTTAATATAAAGCCATTTGATACGTCTCAAAAATCTCGTCTTTTTGATAAGTTTTAAAAGTTGATAACATATTTAATCGATTCATAAATACTTTAAGACAGGTATAGGAAATGTCAGAGTGATATAACTTTATTTTAGTTTTACAATTCAATTTAATCATAAATGACAGGGCGCTATATTTAAATAAAATATCTAACTATGATTGATTACGTCTCCTAGAGGGGGGCAAATCGGAAAAAATTGTCCTAAAGAGAAGGAAAAACGAGATACGTTTTTGTTATAGAGGGAGCAAGTCAGCAATTTTATCGGCAGCTTTAATGGCTCACTGCAGGTTATTAAGGTGTCTCCTGCCCCCCCACTCGGTACACCCATGATAGGCGCTATATTTCATAAATTCTTAGCACAAGGCCTTTCTAAGTATATATAAATTAAGTAAATTTTGAATCTCCAATCTGAGACCATGTAGATTGCACTATCCGGTATATAACAAGAAAAAAGGTAACATGACTAAATATATAATTTACGAGGGTGAATCAAATATGAACCGGACTTTTCTGTTTCTCGCCCTGTAGGTAATTCGAGTGGCATGAGGTCTCGATATATGTTAGGTAGGAATGTTAAGAAGAGGGGAGTTCGTCGGTTTGGCGAGGCGTAGTCGATGCGCTGTTAGTAGCATCATGTGAGAGCAAGAGATGCATACCTCTGTTGCGCAACGTGTTGTTATCAAATTTTTGGCGGGGGAGGGCGTTAGACCGTCTGAAATTTTGCGTCGACTATCTGCACAGTTCGGCAATGAAACACTTTCAAGGACCCAAGTGTACGACTGGCACAAAAAGTTTTCAGATGGCCGAGAGACAGTGGAAAATGAGCCTCATGCACGCCGTCCCACGACAAGCATCAATGAGGCGAATATCTACGCAATTCGTGAGCTGATTGAAGGCCTACTGCTTATCGATTTTCTGCACGAACGCCGTACAATTAATGCTGAGTATTACTGCGAACTACTCCAACAAGTGAAACTTGCCTATCGGCAAAAGAGGCGGGATATGTCTATCCGAAGTATGATTCTGTTGCATGACAACGCTCGACCACATACAGCTGCATTGACTCGAGGAAAATTGAACAAAATGCATTGGGAAACCCTTGAACACCCGCCTTACAGTCCTGATTTGTCGCCATGTGACTACCACATGTTTGGGCCACTTAAAGAAGAACTGGGAGGCCACCACTTTGAGGACAACGAAGGTGTAGAAACGTTTGTGCGCAATTGGTTATCGACACCACCAGTTTCATTCTTTGAGAAAGGTATTAAAAAACTTCCGATTCGGTGGGAAAAATGTATACATAAGAGAGGAGACCATGTAGAAAAATAATATGTATTAAAATTTGTATTGAACGTACCAATAAAATTTTTAAAACAAAAGTCCGTTTCATATTTGATTCACCCTCGTACATTGAGATATGAGATTTACAAAATATTTTAGTAGGGTTAAAAAATACACTGTTCTTTGTTTGATAGCGGTATTTAAAAACTCACATGATAGCCATCATATGAACGTAACTCATGTAGACTTTGAACTCCCTAGGGACAAAGTCTACACTCTGCTGCTGAATATTATACTGGACGTTTTTCAATGACTTACTTTGTATGCGAACATACCCAAAACCTAAATTCATGACCCCCTAATAACATTCAAGCCATCCCTGGTAAATTTTGCATCCGTTTGTTTCAACTTTTAACATCCGTTTCATCCAGTTACGTAGTTTTAATTGGGCTTATCAAAAATTTAAAAAACACACATCTGGAGAAAAAATTAATTAACGAATATCCGAATAGATAGTTACCATGCTCCAAAAGCCACTTTCCTATGGAAATGCTGTAAAACGATGGGCTCAATTCCAACAAACGATTCAGCACATGATGGACCTTTTCGTTGTGTGGTCCCCGCAATTTGGCAAGTTCGATGTACGCTGGAATGAAACGAGGCTCGAGCTGAATACATTTCTGTAGCATATATTCAGATTCCGAGGGCCGTTTAATTTTTCTGAAACAATACCAAATATTTGACTTAATCTAAGATCCCAACAATGGATTAATACGTCCATCAATTATCTAACTGCACCTCAATTTAATTAGATGTTTTTACATTTTTTATTGACTTTTCTGCCAAAATAAATAATCGAAAATCATAGATAAGCAACCGCAATTTGTCCGAACCATTAGGTATGTTCTTCCACAAAACTCTGATTTTTTTAATATATGTACTTATCTGTTTAAACGTGATGTTTCCAGCCTTCTCGGCAACGATTCCTGAGAAACAATCGGAACATTACTTTAAAACAGATAAGCATATTAAAGTATACATTCCTATATATTGACAGCATTAAAATATGCAACATATGGGGAATTTTTTTATTAAATGATAATGTATTAAATTTTGACCTAGACACCAGTTTGTACTTAGAATTTAAACAATAATGGTGATGACAACTCTCAGCAAGATAATTTTCATAGCCCTCAACATTGACTTCTTTCCCCAAAAAAGTTAAGCATCAAAAATACTTCTTTTTTGATATCAGATTTCTCATGATAAACGTGTTTTATTTCCATTTATAACCAATTACCATAAATTTTGGTCATTTACAGGGTGTTTCAAAAATACATAACATGTATTTTAGACAAAATTATTTATTTATTACAAGGTTGAAAACATAATAAGATTTATGCAAAATTAACATATCGTAAAAAACTAATTTCTTGGCTGTGCTTCATATAATATACAGTGTTAGCCATAAATATAGCTAGAGAGCGCATATGTCATTTTCTTAATCTTAATGAGTCACCCTGTGCCAACCATTCGTCCTACAATTTTCATAAGACTGTACCTATAAATAAAGGTAGTTTTTACACAACTTTGTAGTTCAAATTTTCTCCGTCATCTATGTATTTTATTTTACAAATGTTCAGTGTTTTACTGTGCAATATATTGGTGACATTATATTAATAGCGTTTGAGATGTTTAACATTGAAAATGTTTTTTTACCAGATTTCTCATAATAGGCTACTTTTTAACCGATTTCCAAAAAGGAGGAGGTTATCAATTCGTCGCGTATTTTTTCGCTTTATTTTTGTATGTATGTTACCTGATTTCTTCTTCTGTGGTGCACCGTTTTGAATGAATATGGTCTTGTTTAATAGAGTATATATCCGGATTGGTAAAACTTCAAATTTTGGGAAAGAATTATATTAATAAAGTAATAAAATTTGTGAATGAACACAAGCGTGCATGGAAATCGACCAATATCCCTAATATTTTAGTGATTTTTCGATAACTTCTTAAGGATGTCTATAGTTTTTTAACGTTTAATCTATTAAGGAAGATCCATAGGTGATCTCATATTCTTTTCTGCGACGTGCAACTTGCAATTTTGCAGAAAATCGCCGAAAATTCCAAAATTCTTATTAAAAATTTCATCGAAATGATATAACGGACATTTCCTCATAAATATATTAATTCCAATGTAATAGTGCGGTAATTTTGGGCACTGGTTTTAATTGCGAATTTGAAAATTTTCTATGTACATCTCAGACATATAGGTAGTAAAGCATAGTATTTTAGGCTCCTTAACTCAATGAGTTCCAAGCTCGTTTTGTTTGTATACCAGGCAAATACCTATTTAAGTGCAAATTTTTCCATTTTGCGAAGACAGTGCATTCTCCCGGCCTAATAGAAAATTCAGTAACAACACATGTCAAACTTTAAACTGCTATTTGGTGGGTTTACAGACAGGGTGTTTAGTTATAGCAAACAAATCTGAAAGTAAAGTGGTAGAAGGAGTTGCATTTATATGAAGATTGATATATAGGACGGACTAGAATGATAGTGATCCGTAGGCAGCCGTATATACGCTATGGTTGGAATATAGGGTGGGCTGGACATTTGGTGGTATAATAATGTTGGAAAAAATGTGAAATTAAAATTATATAGGGTGATTAAAAAACTGTTATATGATGTGGACATAAGCAAATCATATAGAGGATGGTTTAAATATATGTTGATGTTAAATTATATTTATACAGTGTGATTACAAAATTATTTCTTTTATAGCCCATAAGAAGTTGCATACAGTGTGGAGAGGAATTAATGTTACACAGGGCGATAATATAAAATGTTAAAAATGAAATAATTTATGGGTAGCCCACAAAGGGTTTATATACTATAGTTGAAATATAAGACGGACTTGACTCCGTAAATGTGGGATGAATTCTTCTCCGTCCTAAACTTTACAGAAGGCAGCTAAGAAATTTATGCTTGTCCGTGGGCAGTCGTATGTACAGGATGGTTGGTACATAGGTTGGAGTGGAATTATCTATAGTTATACAGGGTTGGTTGTCAACAAAAGTTGAAAAAAGGTTACATGACGTAGTCCATAAGGCATAAATACATTTTGGGCTTATTAAGTCAACGCGTACTAGTACATTTTGTTCGTAAAGATTTACCTGTCAATTTAAATGAGAAAGTATCATTGTGTAATGTTTAGGCTTTCAATGTTACCTGGTTCTGTCTATTAAGGTTGTACATAAAAAATAAAAAATAAAGCATGACAACTACCTGAGTTCAAAAAAAAATAAAAAGTTGAAAATTAAACTTTTTAAAAAAATATATAACCGACTTCTACCTATAACTAAAAAGCTAAAAATAATTATAACAAAATACAGCTCTAGCAAATAAATAACACATTCAATGTTGTTAGGTACCTGCCCAGGAAGTAAAATATGTAAACATTAAAAGGTGCTCATTCTGTACAAATTAATTACCTACCAATCTAGTATATTTTTGAAGTATGTGCCAATCAACAATCAAGTTTGATGAATTAGTAGATAAGTACGTAATGAAGGATTTTAGATTTGCTTGGCACCGGCTTCAAAAATATACTAGATTGGTAGGTAATTAATTTGTACAGAATGAGCACCTTTTAATGTTTACATTTTTTACTTCCTGGGTAGGTACCTAACAACATTGAATTTGTTATTTATTTGCTAGAGTTGTATTTTGTTATAATTATTTTTAGCTTTTTAGTTATAGGTAGAAGTCGGTTATATATATATATATATATATATATATATATATATATATATATTAATGTTTTATTTAATTTGTAAAGTTTTTGCAACCCTTGCAACGGGTTGTAGTTTTGTTTAATTTAATACACAAATTGCAGAATGCATGGTTTATACAGGGTTACTCATTAATGCTAAAAAATAATATACGCTCACTAAAGTAATACTTACGACACACTGTATAATATAATAGCACGTTATTTTCTTCTTATGTATTCAACATTTTAATAAAAAAAGAGTTTTCTAAAGGAACAAGTTATTTTTACGGGAAACACCCTACAATCAAAAATAATTAATAATAACACTTTTGTGCAATATGTATGTCAAATAATTCTGCAATAAATAAACCATAACAAACGGAAATAAACATGTCTATTATGAGAAATGTGATAATAAAAAGGAGAAATTTCCGCTATATACCACCTTATATCTCGAAAATTAGTAATAAATTTTTATAATATACCACTCAGTTAAACTCTGAACATTTGTTTATCATAAAAATGTGATAACATACAAAATTACCGGAGAAAATTTAGATCTATATTGTGGTATAAAAACTACCTTTTTTAAATATGCCCAGTTTTTAGAATCAGTTTAATATTAAAATTGTAGCACGAATGGTTTGTATAGGGTGACTCTTAATAGTAAAAAATAATATGTGTCCTCATTTAAGGCTCACATTGTATATTATATGAAGCACATCCAAGAAATTATTTTAAATTGTGATACTGGCTAAAAAACATGTTAAGTATTTTTGAAATAACCTGTAATCCACAAAAATGTATGGTGATTGTTTGTGAAATATTTATGGCAAATAATGTACAAATGACGATTTCTACGGTAAATGGAAATAAAATAAGTTTATCATGAGAAATCTGATACTAGTTTCGATGTTTAACATCCTATATCTCGAAAATTAGTCATTAAATCTGCTTAGCTCGCGGAAACTTTTGTCAGAACATGCAAAATTTCAAAAAATTGGACAAAAGTCTATTTTTCATAAGGTCCTTTGAGTTGTTTAGAATAAATTTGATTTTTTCCCTATTTTTGACCCATTTTGGTTAAACGTAATTCGGCTAAACCAAGTTAATGTATTTACACTCAAAAAACCAAACGCGAAGTTTTTGTATACATTTTTTACTCAGATATTTATTTTCTAAGAAATTCATAGAATTTCATAAAGTCTTGAAATTTGAACATATTTGTTTGCAAAGTTCGAAGTATTTCACCAGTTTTTCGAATAAATGTCAATATATTATTTTTGTATATGATAAATACATTTAAAATATTAAGGAACATTTTCAATAATTTTTATAATGTATTTTCACAAAGTTTAGGCTTCCTTGATCGTGTATTGAATAATTTATTTATAAAATTCTGAAGTTGGCCATAAAAATCAAAGAAACTACTGAAGTGTTGAAATTACAAATACTTTAATTTGTAAAAAAAGCTATGTTATTACTTCAAGAAAAAAGTAGAAACTGTTCCAATATGTGGTGACCCTACAGACTCGTAACTAAAAATTATGAACAATGACATCCAGAACGAAATGTTCATTATGTAACTATATTAATAGACCAATCAATAGAGCAAAAATTAACTGATAATGTGTAAAAAATACTATCAGGATACCGACTGTGCCATCACATTAACAACGATTCGTAGCGATATTTTGCTATGTTTTCCACTCGCAACTATGGTTTTTTACTTTGTTATAAACAATTGAAGCAAAAAAATTACGTTTTTTTTCTTAGCATGTTTATAAAATCAAAAATAATAAACTAATCTCAATGGTGTCAACAGGTCAATTGTAAAGCATGAAAATACCAATAAAATGAGCCTAGACTAGATCCGATTGGATCATTAGTAACAGGGAAAAACCAAAAATACTGAAAACTGGAGGATTTTTTCAAAAAAAATCGTATCTTCGTCACTTTAGAAGCTGTAGAACTGGGCTTGTAGGAACTGATAGTAATCTACATCTATTTTATGTATGCCAAAACCTTGCGCTATCGGTTTATTAGTTTTTAAATAATTGTGATATAAAGTTTTCTGTTCACTATTTTTGCATTGTGCCCCCATGCGTCATAGATAATCAAATTTCAATTTTTAAAAAAGTTGTTGAAAGTAGAGGTGTTATTCTACAAAGCCTCTATTCTCATTTTTCACAAACTGTCTGTGAAATATCTGAAAAATGTTAGCAAACATAACAAAAAATGGGCCAGCGTATGAATGTATCCAAAGAGTGGGGGAAACACGGTTGTTGAGGGGAAGCGTATAGTAATATATAGTAGAGGCACATACATAGATCGTTTTCATATTTAAAATCCTCACAAGTAAGAATTTTTTTAATGACCGCTCTCCTTTCATGTTCCGTAAACCCAAAATCCACAAATTAAAGCAAAAACGTTTCCGAGAAACCATTTACATATAAATATATTAATAAACAAACAGTTCTCATATGATATAATAAAATGGAACAAATCACTCTGTATAGAAGTTTGTTTAAGGATTGAATTCTTTCACCATCTGTCAGAGTGACAGTTACTATCGACAATAATTATTGTTAGCAATTCCCCTCAACAACCGTGTTCCCCCCACTATTCGAACACATTCATACGCTCACCAAATTTTGTTCATTTTTGCAAACATTTTTCGTATATTTCACAGACATTTAATGAAAAATGAAAATAGAGGAGTTGTAGAACCTCTACTTTCAACATCTCTACTCTGAATTGATATTTGACGATCCATGTCGCATGGAGACACACTACAAGAATAGTGGACTAAAAACTTCAGATCGCAATTATTCAAAAACTTATAAACCGATAGCGCCTGGTTTAGTCACGCATAAGGTAGATACCAATTACTATCAGTTCCCACAAGCCCAGTTCTAAAACTTCGATAGTGACGGAGTTATAATAATATAAAGAAAACCGGTAAATTTTCCAGTATTTTTTGTTTTTCTCTGTTACTAAAGATCTTATCGGATCAATCCTGGGCTCATTTCATTGGTATTTCCATGCTTTACAATTCACCTGTTGACACCATTGAGATTAGTTTATTATTTTTCATTTTATAAACATACAACGAAAAAAAAACCCAATTTTCTTGTTTCATTTGTTTATAATAAAGTAAAAAACCATAGTTGCGAGTGGAAAAGATAGCAAAATATCACTACAAATCATTCTTAATGTGATGGCACAGGCAGTATCCTGATAGTATTTTTTGCACGAAAAAATCTCTATTGATTGGTCTATAAGAATAATGACAAAAGTCAAAGTACTGGTTCTGTAGGAAATATGTATAAAAAACTACAGATCCCAGTAAGTACGATGAAGATGTTCAAATCTTGTGTTCTTGAACTAACATTTGTAATATTATTAAATAAACAAATTACAAAATAGAAAACATTTGAAAAGTATTATTAAATAACAAATTAGAAGCTTAAAAGCTAAATTTTTAAACGCCTTAAATGAAGGACATTCGCTTTGGATTTGCTTTTATGGGTTCAAGGATAGACATAAGAAGATATCCAGTATCCCTACGCAGTTTTATGGACAGTCGAAGCAACTTTCACTTCAACCGGACTGCAAGTTCTCAAGTTCCTCGATGGTGGTGTAAAGAAAACCTACACTTTGTAACACAATGTGATGATCAATATTGAGTTAAATGTTGCATGGTTTGTTTAATAATAAAGTAGTTCGACTATATTTAAAGTTAAAGGGAAAGTTAGGAGGTGCAATTTGGAAAATTATTGGCCAATCCGATTGCCGTTTTAATTCTTTTAGATATTTTTGTTTGGGGTTACCTTAAACAGATAAGCAGACGCCATTCAGAAATATTCAACATTTGGACAAGACACCATCGAGGAGTGTTGGGCAAATATTAATCCCCGTTTTGTGAAAACTGTTACGAAGAATGTCACTAGAAGAACTATTATTTGTATTGATGGGAAAGGTTGGCACACCGAAATGTCGATTGACAAGTCTTTAAAAACCTCATAAAATAACATTTAATACTTTGTTCCTGTATTATGTAGTGTATTGACATTTTAAGTCTTTTAAATTATGACCAGGTAAAAGCATATTTAGTAATTTATCTATAAAGTGTAATTTTGAGTTTTTGTCATTAGTTATGAGTTGTAATTTACAGTTGTGTTTTGGCAAACTTCAGAGTCTTATGAAATTTCGGTCTTCTTATTGTTGTTATTAGATATAAGATTTCTTATTTGCAACCAGTAAAAAGTAAATTTAAAACGCAATTCAAAAATTATAGAAAATGTTCTTTGCTGTTTAAATATATTTGTCATCAAAATACTTATTGATTGTAACAGACAACCAGTATTCTGTAAAATTTTACGAAATTCCCCTACACTTTGTTAGCATTACAACTGTCAAATACCTATCTGTTTAGAGAACAGAGAAAACCACTCCGAGCAGTCAAAATATTATATACAAACTAAATATACGATGGAACAGGAGATATCACAAAATAACAACTTGTAAAATTATATTTTTTAAATACTTTCACTCACATCGTATTTAAATATGTCATATATCAAACCAAAAATAATCGTTTTTTTTTTCTATCTATACGATGGAATAGGGTTGCCAATTTAAAGGAGATAGCATATAGGGGTTGCCGACGGTAAAAGGTACATAAGAAGAAGATAAGCTAAGCCGACGTAGTATTTCAGCAGTAAGCCAGTTCAAGTTATAGTTATCACTGTCGTACGAATATTTCCATTGTCAAAAGAACCGAAAATGGCCCAGTCATTGACGATTTCGAATTCTTTGGGAAAAATTACTTAAAATTTGGACACAAATTAGAAAATACAGCAAAGAAATAAAAGTCGTCTAGTGCTAATTTGCGCTCTTGAACGGCGCGTGCATTGGAATTCATGAGGTTTGTTCCTGAACGATATTTTGCCAATATCTTGTAAACCTAAAATCTTATTAAATAAACTGCTGTAGCAATAAGAAGTCAATTATGGCCAGTTGAAGGTTATTTTATGTTTGCAAAAGTCCAACTTCCGGAAATAACATGTCAAGAACTTTTCAAACTACTTTGAAAGAGATCAAAGAGCCTAGCAAAAGTAACTACCAACAACATACCATCAACACAGGGTCTTTCAGAAAGACTGAAGAGAGTGGGAAACAGAATTAATATCAAAAACCAAAAAAAATATATTTAAAGACAGGACAATCCGAAAAGTAAAAAATTTGTGAACATGCATGAAACCTTTTCAGAGCTCAACCATATTATACAAAGAAGAATACAATACAAAACGAAAGCTAAAATAATCTGCTTTAATTTTATTAAATGAAAGCGACTGTAGATTTAATACTTCTATAGCATTCAGCCGTTCCTGGTTACAAATATTCAAGGATCAAATTAAAAATGGTAATATGCTTATGAACAACCCTATATCGGGATAGTTCATAAGGTTTTTTATAGGTTTTCACTTTTGATTTTAATGAGATCTCTGGAACATCAGAAATTCTTTGATTTCATTTTTGGTGAATCTTATAACAAAGGCGTACTAAGAAGTGCCACATTAATTTCTGAAGGTAACTCTTTCAAATGCGTCCAATTTGAAAAAAGCTTTGTTTTTTTACATGATCTTTAGATTTTTTAGTGCTACCCTGTATATATCAAATTTGCAGCAAAGTTCCCTTAGTTAGATCAGTTCGATTGTTAAACATTAATGTCAAATTGTGATTTATTTTTTAATTTTTAATTACTCTGAAAAGGTAAAAACCAGAGATGCCACAACTATTGTTCAGAAAATAATTGGCATAAACATGAGGAATTTAAGATAAAAATACAATTGCTTACTAACTGAAATTGTCACTAAATTAAACAACTAGACTGGGAACATAGAGGTACAAACATTGAGACGAGTTTTTTCCCGAAGGATGGTTGTGGTGAATTTTGTCAACGTTCGCGACGTTTTTGGGAAATAACACCACAATACAAAAAATGGTGTAAATTTCTAAACTTTTCGGGGTCTAAATGAGACCCTGGTGTCAATGGTAAAGAAACTATGAAAATAGGAACAATTTTAAAATTTAAAATTCCAATGTTTGACAATATTATTTGACATATGACGTAACCAAGAGAAGTTAAGTTAATAATATTACAGGGTAGCAGAGAAATCTCTAAAGATCATAAATAATAAAGTTCCTTTCAGATTGGAAGAATTTGGAAGGGATGATCTTCAGAATTTTAAGTGGCGCTCCTAGTTGCGACTTTGTTATAAGATGCGATGTAAGAATTTTGTTGATTTAGTGATCCCATTAAGATGTTTCCTAGATTTTCCCTAATGATTTTATTGGTGAATGGAATATCTTATAACAAAGTCGCAAATAAGAGCGCCACATACATTTCTGAAGATCACGCCTTTCAAATTCTTCCAATTAGAAAGGAACTTTATATATAATCTTTAAAAATTACTGTGCTACCCTGTACATTCTCAAATTAAATTCTCTTAGTTACATCATAACTCAAATAATATTGTTTAAGTACATCTCGGGAAATAACACCACAGTTAAGAAAATTGCTGTATATTCCAAACGTTTTGGGCTCTAGGTCAGACCCCATTGTCAATGATTAAGAAACCTGGATAGAAAAGGCACAATTCTAAGTTGTAAATTAAAATATTTGACAATATGTATTATTTGATTGCTGACGTAATTATTTCCCAAGAAGTACTTAGACATTGAAAAATATGCCACAAATATCATTCAGGAATCAAACATTGTAATTTTAAATTTTAGAATTGTATCTTTTTTCATAGTTTCTTTTCCATTGACAACGGGTCGGACCAAGACACCAAAACGTTTGGAAATATACAGTTATCTCGTGTATTGTGGTGTTATTTCCCAAAAAGTGCTTAATCATTGAGGTGAGTGAATAGATAGATAAACTAAAAATATTCACCAATTTAGTACTTGGAGTAACGATTACAACGGGCAATACCAGTATAGAAAAAGTAACAAAAAATATATGTCTAGGATACGAAAGTACACAGAGACAATCAACTCAATCCAGATGTGTTTGAAATGTAAGGTGTACATCCTGTAAGTGGTCCCTGGCATGACGTACGGAGCAGAGAAATGAACACCAGCAAGAGCTATCGTAAACAAACCAAGAATTGTTCAATACAAGACGGAACGCGAAATGCTGAGCGTAAACTATCCGTAAAATAACAGAAGTGGATGATATAATAACGAAAACGACAAATTAAATCTACAATACGCAGAACTTGTAGTTAGATTTAAAACCAAGAGAAGAACGAAGAGACTGTCTAGATGGCGGCCGCAAATATTAAAAGGAACATGAGAAGACAACCCACTAGTTATTGGATAAGTATGGCCCAGAACCTGAATGGGCGGAATTTCATGTACAGCAGAGGACAGCGATAGCTGTGCAAAGGAAAAAACATTTAGCAAATCTAGGGGAATACGAAAACCTATATGTGGACCAATTGTTTGAGTTGGCCGTAGAAGAGGAAACAAGAATCAAGGACAGGATTGCAGGTAATATTATTACATCTGCGGAAGATATCACTATATCCGACAACTCCGCTGAGGGCTCTCAGCGAACTGTAGACAAAGTCAACCAAATAAATAAACAATTTGAACTTAAGATCAACCAAACGCAGACAAAAGTCACGGTAACAAGTTGACAAAATATCAACATCACAATGAGGGTTTATTGACAAGATCTGGTACAGGTGCTGAGATTTTAAAGTTGCCACAACGAAGTCAAGAACTGAATCTGATGTACAAAGGCCATGTTTCTTAAATTAAGGAACTTTCTTGGCCGCCCATTGCGACTGAAACTAAATGCTCCACGACCTATTTACTATAGAAATCAGAAACATAAACTAATAAAATTAAAACATTAAATCGCATTTGAAGCGTAGACAGAAAGTAAACTCCTACGCATTCCCCGGACCGTATACAAGTCCACTGAAGAGGTGTTGTGGGTTGTAGGTGTGTAAAGAAAGCTGAAAGCTTCTACCCTGAGTAAAAAAATACAAATCCAATTTTGGCCTTATACTTAGAGGCGCTAGATACTCAATACTGAAGTTGGTTTTACAAAGGAAGATAGAGGGTCGAGAAGGCACGGTGAGAAAACTACAATCTTGGTACGAAACATAAAGAACTGGGGCAAAACGAGAGACGCGGCCACAACTAGAAAACGGCGCCCTATACACATGAGAGGCACACTACCAACGTAAAATCATGCCTGCAATTATTGTCAATTAACAATAATCTACTAAAGTTGAGTTTCAATTAAATACTGTTAAATACTGAGGACGTAATAATCACACAGTGGAAACTAAAATTAATGTTATTGCTAAATAAAATTATAATAATAAGTTTTTACCTGTATAGGTGTCCTAAATTATAATGAGCGTTCACGTGTTCAGAAGAGAAGTTTATAGCAGCTTGAAAATGCCACTCGGCTTCTGTTTCGTTACTCAGAAGGGTCCCTAGATTATTGTGTGCACTGGCGTAACTTGGCCATAAACTGAAATTAAACGTTTAGTATATAAGCTTTTTCAGTTCAGCAAAAAATTAGTTATGACGATCAAATAAAACAAGTTTATTAGATTTCACAAAGTATGTAGACTTTCACGCCCGAGTGACAATGGATAAACAATGATTTTCCGGGCTAGACTACTGGCCTATTTTAGGTTACGCCTGCGCTACTGGAGAATTCTGCAGCAGCTGCAGACGAAATGTTCGGAAGAAATTCCAACAGACCAGGCATAACATACAGAAAACCCTAGTTTATCGTATAGTTTTCTATTATAGGTTTTATTAAGTAACGAAAATAAGTAATAAACCAACAAAAATGAGTACATTATATTTTTTAAACCAACTAAAAAGTAAAAAAAATAATTCTGGAATTATAATTACTAGCTGTCGCCCAGTGGTCGAAATTCGACCAATTGTGTCAATATCTCTGGTAGGTTAAGTAACCTGAAAATTTTATCGTGACATTCCATCCTAGGATTCGGAACCTCTGTGTGATAGTTTCCTCGAAAATCCTAGATGTCGGTCTTACATTTCGCTTCTACAAATAATTCGTACCTTATTCAAGTTATTTTTTAGATATATTTCATAGGACTTTAATTGTGTCCAAATTCGTAATTCTTAATTTAATATGACAACAATTCAACCGCTAATGGACTACCCTACATATTTATTTTTTCTAACTCTAACCTCCCTGTATAACTATAATTGCACTCAATTCTATAACATTTATTAAAATCCTCATTATAATAATTCCATCTCATTATATATTTCCACCACCCTATATATGCAACTGCTCAAGGACCACGCATAATATTTTTTAACATTATTGAACCACCCGGTATTTCATTCTGTATATGACACTGCCTATGAGCCACCGTATTTACTCTTTTTGATTATGACATTTTTAACTATCTTCTGTAACTATAATTCTACTCCGACATATATTTCAATCATCATAGAAATGGAACTCTTCTTGGGCTAGTCTATAAACCACTTCCTTTTCTAACATTTTTTATCATCATCCTGTATATCTATAATTCCTCTCACCCTATATTTCATCTTCTCTATATATACAACTGTTTATGGGTTAAGAAATGTTGTATTTTTAATTTCCGCCAACCTGTATATGCATCTCTGTATAATATTTTTTGCACCACCCTCTATAACTGTAATTCTACTGCACCTTCTATTCCAAGAACCCTGTAAATTCAACCGCTAATGGGCTTCCATATATAATTATTTTATTAGTTATAATTGCACTCTACTCTATATTTCAAACACCCTATATATGCAACTGCTTATATGCAACCCACGAAAAAAATATTTCTAACATATCTGGAACCGGCCTGTATAAATATAAATTCAACGATTACTTTGCCACTAAACAATAACAACGCTTGCATGCCACTTCCAGAAGTACATGCTCTAAGTATATAAAAGCATTGGTCCCTCTATATATAATTACTCTATGTTTTGAGTCTGTTGACATTAGGGACGTAAATAATGAATTTTTATTATATTTTATTTAATGAATGAACCAATATTAAAAAATTATATCTGCATTGAAGGTCGTCAGTAGCTACTAAACAAAACAAAAATGAAGAAAATCGGTTGAGAGATCGAGGAGAAAATGGTACCTAATCGTTTTGCCTTTGCCTATTTATATATAGATACTGAACCCAAAAGATATTGATTTCTGTTAAAATCGAACTATTATTCCCAATCATACTGCATTAAAGTATGCTTATATTTTTCCATACATGATATTGCTAGAAGTTTTGTACAGTCGCCTAGTTTCTATGGGCCAATAATAGATATTTTTTTTGTAAAGGCTTCCGTTGTTTGTTGTCATACTTTCATGACCGGAAAACATACTAACAATTTTTTTCCATTATCTTGTGCCGTTCTCTTAACATGTATTTAGAGGCCTCTTACATTTGCTGGGTCTATTTCTTCTTCTTTTATATTTTCCTCCTGCTAGTTTCTTGTAGTGTTTTCCCAATTACCTACTTCTATGTTATTAATTTGGATTCTGTCATTTGCTTATTGTTTGTTTAATCTGCTACAGGATGCGCTTGACTTACAATAAATATTTAAGAAGTTATTAGTTTCGCCAATGAGCCCCATTATTTTTCTCTATATTTAAGGCTGCGCAATTTCACAGATAAAGAAAGGGATATGTTAGATTTAAAATATTTTTCTTAATATCTTTAAACCATTATTTTAGAAGTACTTTTCATATGTTACGTGATAAGCTTGAAAAAAAAACAGTTTAATTGAATTGATTGGACTATTTAAAGGGACATATTATACTACTAATTAGGGACTAGTCAATTCCTTAACTCGAATCACAAGAAAAATTAACTTATTTCAGGACCGTCTTGGAATTTCTTTTCAAAAATTTAAGAGTGAGATATGAAAAAGCTATTTTAATCTGATGATTGTGATATTTAGCCTCGTAATAAATGTATTATTATCTTCCTATGTTTTATTGGGAAATAAATAACTAAATAAAAGGGATGGGTCCATTTTCGTATATTCTTCTTCATATTTCTTTAACAAATTATTAGAAAAAACAAGGCATATACCCACTGGGAATTTTTTTATTATTTTTTTTTTTAATTTTTCATGTACCTATTTGTGTTTCTCACAGCGAGCCCTCTCATTTGATATATTACATGATGCGCCTTGAAAAAATAATTTTTCGATCTTAGACCAAATTTACTCAAATGGATTGTCACATTATCTTTCCTGTAAAGTTCACGTGTGGCTTTATGTAGGTAGTTTTTTTTGAACAAATTATTTTAAAAATATGAAAATATATATTATGTTCCTCATAACGAGCCCATATTTTTTATTTTCCTTTAAATTTTATAAATTGCCCCTCACAATTAGTATTGGAATTTTCAGTTTTTTTTCGTGTAAAGTTGAGGTGAGATCCTATATTTCTATTTATTTGGGTTCCGTATATACAATATACCGATACCCTTATAATATCATTGCGGATTTCTTAGTCTTTCACATTACAGCAATTTTCTACGAATCTACCCGGTTAAAAGGTTCAAATTTGGTATAAGTATGTAGTTTGGTGACGCGATCAGGAGTACATATCGTAAATTAAGAAATTTTGTGGTATTTCGGGGGGGGGGGGGAAGCAAAAAGTCGACGGTTCCCCCACCCCTTTATCTCCGAAACTACTATGCCTAAAATTTTGAAAAAATAGGGAATATAAAACGTTGTAAGAAGTTTACAGGAAAAAACAATTAATTTGAATTTTCGGGGGTAAATTATAAAATTAAATGAAAAATTAAAAATCTAAAACTTCCAAATACATCATTGTAATACACCAAATGAAATTGAACTATAGGACTTGAAATTTTGAGAAAAACTAATATAAATTATAAATATAAGGGTTCCCCTGAATTTTATCGGAAAAATAATTAGAAATCTCTAATATTAATTATGGGGGCAAATTACAGAATTAAATGAAAAATATATAATTAAAATTGTTTCTAACACATCACCTAATATATCAAATCAATGGTCTCATTTATACGAAAAATGCAGAGAAATCCCTAATATTAATTTTGGGAAAATAGAAAATATTTTTATGCAAAACATCAAATAAAAGAGCTTATTATGCGGAATACAAGTGCATTTTCCATATTTTTGAATTAAATTGTTTAAAAGACATTATATATATATATATATATATATATATATATATATATATATATACCCATTCCCCGTTTATTTCCGAAACTATAAGAACTAAAATTTTGAAAAAAATTAGATATATATATATGGCATCACCTGTACTTTACAAGAAAAATTCGGAGAAATCCAATTTACAGAATTAAACGGAAAGTAAAAAAACATTTTTTTAAAACGCATCATGCAGTATATCAAATTAAGAACACAAATATCTTTTTTTCATATTTTTTAAAATTAATTGTTTACAAGATATTAACAAAAATATTTAAAAAAACTCATTTCCCCTTTTATTTCCGAAACTATACCACCTAAAATTTTGAAAATAATTAGGGGCTCAGGGCCTAACTTGAACTTTATAAGAAAAATTAGTAGAATACCCTACTATTCATTTTAGGGGAAAATTATAGAATTAAATGCAAAATATTAACTTATTTTTCAAACGTATCATGTAATATATCTTTTTCATATTTTTTAAATTATTTGTTTAAAAGATATTAACAGAAATATCAAACATCGACATATTTCCCTTTGATCTTAGAAACTACACGATCTAGAACTTTGAAAAATATATTTCATTTGTTTTTTTTTTTACATTTGTCTAAACGATTTAATAATTTATTATTTAATACTTGACCCATTTTTCACTTTTTCTTACAATCTACTGAGCCTAAAATTCAGACAATAGATTATATAAGGCTGCACTGAAAGTAATTTAAAAGGCTTAGTTTGAAGGAAATTAGGGTAAATATAAGTAAATGGACTCATTCCCTGCTTGTCGGAAGCTGGAATATTAAAAAAATATATACTTTGATTCACCTACAAATCTTAAAGTGGTATGGAACCCTTTGTATGCCAGTTAACTCGCACTTGACCTAAATTATTTAATTTTAAGCTTTGTAGCTTTGAAAATAAGAGGAGGAGTTTTCATTTTTTGTACAATTTCGCCATAGGTAACCCACAAATCTGTATTCGTTTATTTACGCTATTTGCTCCTAACTGGTTGCACAAAATCTGTAATGGAACCAGAACTAATTGCGCCCAGTAAATTCAAAAATGCTGTGACAAACTAAGGGACACAAGAGTCATTCTGTAAAAGTCTCCATTCATCGGATGAACAGATCTCAAAAAACGTTATGCATACGCAATATGAGTAGGTGAAAAATAAGTTACTAACATTTTATTGAGCTGTAAATAACTGTTGTCAATACCAATTCCTGACAACACATTTTATAATTACAGGCTATATGCGGTTCGTCTTGTTTATTTCATATTCTAAGTATTTTCAAAGCGATTAAAATATTAATTATCACATATTTCGACATATAATAAATGGGGGTATAATTTTTTTTAAATTCGTTAAGTAATTATTATTTTTCGCCACCAGTTGCCAAAGCAGCACAAATCAAGATTATTGGGCATAGACTAACTAATAACCCATTAAGATAATCTACATTATTATAGACGAAATATCCATGACTTTAGAACGCCTTGAATAAAGAAGGGATAGACAACTTAATTTTTATTCAAGTTGTTATGGATAACGTGAAATTAATAAGATTATTTCCTTTTATCCTGGTTGTTATTTACGAAAATAATAAACATCGGCCTACTAATATTTTTATAACAAATTATCGACACCTTCAACACATTTCAGTAAGGCTACAATGTGGGTGTTCATTGCTCAAGTTTCAGTAAATTGATTCTATTTACAGATAAGCAGTTGCCCTTTCTTTTTTCAGCCGAAATTTTCGGAGAAAATTTATAGAACACTCACAATACGAACAGGAATAATGGGTATAATTTGTTTGCTCTACATATATTGATGATGTCTTTGTATTTCATTCGTTTAATGGAGATGAAGCTAGGGCGAATAATTTTGTGTTTCTGTTCAGTTTTATATGTGCATTCACTTCGTATTGTAATACATTTATTTTACTTGAGTATTAATAGTATTATTTTTTGTAAATTAAATGATTACCTTTGTTAGTTTAACTGTAGATAAAGAATTCGGAAAAATTGCTTATTGAAACAAATATGTTGAATAAAAATATATTTTATTCTGGAATAGATTTATAGGACCCTAACTTACCATAACAAATTAGTTGATGCTTCGAATTTGTTTATATTTTAAATAATACACATATTAAAATGTCAATGAGATTTTTATTTTACTTTAAATTGAGTCATCTTGTAATAAAAACCAGGATTTTGCCGGATTGGGCACATTTTGAGTAAAATAAATTATCTATGAGATAAAATACTTGGACAGAAAACACTAATAAGATTCGGCCTTTAAGTGTATGTAATTATAATTTTCTACATAAAAAGATTCAATTCCCTATAAAAAATCTTAGCATTATATTATATACTAAATTAATATTAAATATAATATTTTTAAACATTAGTTTAAATATATTTTGTGATATGGGACTGAAAAATTTTAATAGCTTTAAATTCAGTAATAAAACGAATTTTATTTTTTATTCTAACATTTCACAGTTAACGATTTCCAGAAAATGCTAGCAACGAACTCAAAAGTTAGTATTAGTATTACAAAATAAACCACATATCTTAAGATTCAATATAATTTTCATTATGTTTAATGAAATACACATAGTAAGCAATCACTATATCTGTTTTGTATGCGAAATATAAAGAAATACAATGCACCTGCTGTTAATGAGAAATAATATCTATTTTTGTTGATACCGTAATTTCAGTGAATGAAACTCAAATCTTGACTTTACTTATTGAATTAAAACCGTGCTATAATAACCTAACGACTAACAATATTATGGAATGTCCACAAAGATGGCCATGCCTTTCAGAGCTGCCAGATCTTTTGCGAAAGCCCAATAAATGACGATTATAAAATAATATACATTTTCCTGGGTTTTGTTTCAATAGCATGTGGATGTAGAATAGCTTAAGGGACGGTTCCAAATTAGTTACTTTTTCGATTAAGTTTAGTCTTTCACATTCGCGGAAATCCATCTTACGATATTCTCTCCGAGCAGTCTGGAGGCACTTTTACTATTATTTGTTTGACATTGACAGTATCTACCAAACAAAACATAAATAAAGAAAATCCTTTGAGGGACAAAGGAGAAAATGGTATCGAACCGTTTTTTCTTTGCCTATTTATATATAGATGACCGAAAAATGTTGAATTTGCTGGTAGAGTTTAAAAATATTTGTTTCATTTTGAAAATGGTTCATGTTTTTGAAACAAGTGAGGTAATTAAACATAACACATTTATACTCTCTTCGGGGTGTCATTCCGTTGTACGCAAGACAATATATATTATATATCATATATTGTTTCTGGTCAGGGAACCTTCATCAATTGCTCTTCCCACAATTGAATGTCCTCTCGAACACTTCTTTATGTATATGATACATTTCGTTAAATTTGAAGACGCGAGATGTAAGACCGACATCTAGGAATTTGGAGCCGTTCCGTGTAATTGCTGTTCTCCCTTAACTCCTAGACATCGGTCTTTCATCTCGCGTCTTTCAATATAACAAATTTAATTCCAAAAAATAGTTTAAAATTGACAGTAAGTAGCTTCATAACTTATTCACATCTTTCAAATATTGAAAGAATTGTCAGATTTAGATTACAGATTTCGAGCCCTATCAGCACTAGGTAAGTCCACCGAACAGCAAATTTCTGATTTTGAACATAGAGAGCATTTTTAAACTTTTGTATGCGATAACTCTTTTCCTAATAAAATTAACAAAACGGACAAAATGAATATAGTTCAGAACCGAAATAACGAGGAATGATCAGAAGAAGTTGCTGAACTTCTGAACTTTATTTTTGAAGAGACTGCTGGTGTAAAAAGTACATTTTGAAGAAACACACGATACAAGTAAATTTTGAAAATTTATGGGCGTAAGATGATAGTAAAATGCTGTCTCATATTATTCTTTGAAAAAATAAAGGCCGAGCACATTGTAAATTTCGCAACTTTTGTTTAACAGGGGCAAAATAAGTATTCGTCAAATAGCAACCCAGTTTCTATGGATATTCTCTGTTATTGTTTGAATTTGCCATCACACGGTCGTTAGGTAGAAGGCTCTAGGAATTACTTGGCGGTTTTGTTTTATTTTGTTCGCCTCTGTTCTCAGCAACATATAACAGAAATTTGGAAAATACACAGTAAAGTTTAGCTCATTGTATCATCATGATGGTTGGTTGTATCCCCAAAATTGAAATTTACAAAGGAATAGATATAACGTATATCAAACTTGTAACAATTAGTCTTATCTTTATTAGAATTCTATTTGAATAGGAGGCATCATCTAGTAATAGAAAACTTTTACAATGGTGTTAATATAACAAAAGATTTACTTAAGAGAAAAGCATATTCTGCAGGCGCATTGCGAGAGACACGGGAATGGAAAATGAGTTGCACCACTCAAATTAAAGAAGGAGGAGATAAATGAGGAGATAACAACCAAATATTATCCCAAATTCTTAAAGTTATCAACATATTTGGAAAAGAAAAATTAATAGAAAGATTATCTTAGATAATGGCTGTAAAACCATTACAATACTCTTTCACTTCCTAGTGATTAACTAGTAATAAATGTATGTGGAACATCAACCAATCTAATCGATGGCAGAAAAAAAATTGGTGGATATCCTAAAAGGGGATAAATACATTATGCCATACTGGAGTTTATAGACATGGCAGCAAAACAAGCTTTATGTTATTTTCTGTAAATATATGAAATAAAATTAATTAAAATTAACAATAACTTCTGAACCTGTGACTCAGAGTTATCTGACAAAAAGGCCATTAATTGTGGTGTATTTGTACAAACCAATTTATTTGTGAGTGCCTATGATTGCCTTAAAAAACGTGCTATCACAAAAAAAGAACTAGATTTTTGTATTTTCTTTTATCAACATAATAATCCCCACTAGATAGTTTTAAATTGGCTTCGAGGTTGACAAAAAAAATTGCTTTGTACGATTTCTTAACGTAGACCTAGACTAATTCCTCTTGTATGATGTAATATGATATCGCATTTTAAAAAATATATATTTTATTTCGGAAAAATGGTGATTACTAAAGGTGGCATTCACTTGGCTTTAGCGTATTTTTGTTTTGTATTGCTATATTCGTCCAAATATTTCATGTATTCGCAAATATTCCAAACTTGCCATCCACACAAATCGCAAAATACTCAAAAATGACAAATATGTTTGAAAACCAGTGAACACTACAGTCCTGGATGCGTTGACAGCAACAGCCGCTTATTTTTACCAAGCTTCTTGTTATCATTACATGATATATCTACATAACTACGAAGTTATTAAAAAACCATGGCGAAGATTCCCTCTTTTTCCGCAATGAGCACGGTTGTTCCATATTATTTTTAATATCTATCCATGTATTGTTTATTTTGCTTTTATTTTTATGTCTGCTATGTTCTGGGTCCTAAATGCAAGCATGCATTTGGTAGGAGCAACTCCAAAAACTTCATAACATTTTGGTTCGATCAGTCCATTTTGCCACAAACACCACTTCTCATGAAACATAGCACTACTTGATCACGATCGAAGCGTGAACTATGTGAACCAAGTGTGGACAGCAAATATTTGGCTTATTTGACTCCTTTGATGTGCAGAGAAAACCGACAAGTGGACGGTAAACCGTATTTGCTCTTAGTGGTATTCGACTTATTTGTTGAAATAAAGCAAAAAAAAGCGAATAGCCTCTTCACACATCGCCGTTTTTGGACAAATAAAGCAAATATACGAATACGGTACACCAAGTGAAGTGCCGCTTAAGAAAGGTGCATAACAGATTTGAGCTAATGATATAAAGTTGCTAGAATTGGAAATGTTTTATCTGCGTATAGTATATGTGACCAACCTGCTTTGACTTTTAAACGCAAGTTGATAATACCGTTTCTGGCTGGAACCCGTTGTTATTTAGGCTATCCTCAAAAGAACTAAAAAATATTTGCGTATTGGAATATAGTATAGATGTAGACTATTTAAAATTGTATGATATCACAGTTTTTATAACATCAAATGTCATGAACCTAGAAGCTCTAAAATAAACAATTAAGAGAATTAAGTCACAATCAAAACTAAAATTAAAAGAGTCTGACTTAATTATGTTAAATGAGAATTATTCGTGCCGCTTCCGTAATCGTGTCCTGTTACCCATAATTAAGAATGAAACTAATAATGGCAATCGCATTTTGAACAACCCTCTACTGAGATAAATTCATAGGGCTTTTTCTAGGTATTCCTTCATGACGAAAGATAACTCAAAACAACTAAATTCCTTGCTTGAATTTTTGGCAAAATAAATTCAGGAAAGAAATCTTTCAAGTTCTTCCAATTTGAAAGCAGCTTCACTGCAATATATAAGTAATGACATTTGTGCTACCCTGTATATTTAAAACCACCACACTTTCCTGGTGACGTCATAGCACAGATACATTTTCAAAAAAACAAAAACCGACTAAACAGCTTGAAATAAATTTTTCTGGAACAATTAAACACTTTTTATGAGTAGCCAAGCTAAAGTGAAACTATTTTGGGAAGTACATTTATAAGTGGTACTTCGCAGTCCAAATTGGCACCAACTTCAAAAAAAATATTTAATTGTTGTAGCCAAAAACTATTTCACGCTTTTTAGTTAATTTTCTTGAAGGCGGTTTTTGTTTTTTTAAATGTATTTATGTTACAATTTTTAGTGATGCTATTGGATTCAGTTTTCATATCTAATTATTTTTTTCGATATTGCCTAACATATGATTCTAACTTAGGTGGATCCACTATATTGTAAACGATCTGAGTATCATCATTGCTTAGGTCTGCTAATTATAATTGTCTTATAAATGCTGTTTGTGGCATATTCTTGATTACTTTTATGTTTTTTTGGGCAATAACACCACAATCGAAACAAAACAATGTATATTGAAGGAAAACCAAACGTTTCAAAGTCTATTCTGACTTCGTTGTTAATGGCTTTATATTTTACATCAATAAATATAAAGCCATTGACAACGAAGTCAGAATTTACTTTAAAACGATTGGTTTTCTTCACTATACGTCGTTTTATTTCAATTGTGGTGTTATTGCTCAAAAAAAAACACAAGGCTCTAGTGACAATTGTTCCTGAAACTCCTAGAAGTCTTTGCTCATTTCGAATGTAAGAAATTACATGTTTGTGAATGGAATATTTTGTTTGGTCTATAAACTTTATTAATATTAAACTGCACACGTACCGCATTTTTTAAAACAACACGATATCCCCCAAAGGTTCAGAATTTACAAGGAATAGCAACTAACACCTAGGCAATCAGAAAAATTAAACACAAACGTAAAACTTTTCCCAACGTACGGTTAGAATCCTTTTATGTTTTCAGTTAGCAGAATAAACAAACTTGTACGAAAAATTACATCCCTATTTTTCTACCGATTCAGACTTCTATTTGATCAACTAATTAATTCGAGTTCTCGAATTTGCATGTGTACCTATCCAGTTTTTTGTTTTCCACAATTTGCTGAGAGACATGTTATTTTTCAAAACCTTGCAATCGCTATTATCCGTATCTGGGAAACTGGGCAAACAATGAACACTTCAACGTGGAGAGTTTCAAGTAAAGTTTTAAACTATATTTCTGGTAATTATGAAACTCCCAACTTTTAACAACCATTAATTCCAACGATGACGTGAGTTATTATAGTTATAAATCGATCAACTCTCATTAATTTTTGGAAAATAAACAATTTTTTTTGTTACCATTAAAGCTTAGGTAGAATACAGCAAGGCCTCCATTGTGTTCTATTTTTTCGAATTAGGTGTAGACGATCTCAATGAACGGAAATAAGAACTTAAAGCGATAATGAGATATTAGCAAACTCTCAGAAATAATATATACCTATATTACAGTTTGTTTTTAAATTTTCGCGGGCACTAAATGTATTAGTTGGTTTCCAGGAATTCATCGGTGTAGTTGATAACTGATCCCTGCCGGGATCGATGGTAAAATGACGACGTTTCGTCAGAGTCACGTCTGCCCTCTTCAGGTCGGTTCGCATAATTCTCGTAGCCTTCTGCTTTGGCTTCTAGTATTCGAGTAACTAGAATTGATTAATTTTCGCGGATGTTATAATTATTTATGGATTTTATATTTGTAACAATTTACCAACTTTACTGCAGTAATTCATTCAATAAACACTGAATTTACTCACAGTTTCAACATTTCAATTTACAGACTGTCTTACCGCAAATATGCAGTTGTGCCAAGAGAAAGTATAATCTTATTTAAAAACATTACTAAACATAGACAGAACTATTCATGAATATCTCAATATATAAAAATAAATTCCTACCTTACTTGATCGCATTAATATTTTTTCATAAGTTTTCTACTACTTTGTAGAAGTTTCTTATGGAAAGAAAAATTAAGAAAACTGCGCAGAAAATTCGAATATTTTAGAAAACTTATCGACCTAATCTAACCTAACCTTTTGTTTTAATGAGTCCTTGGGATGGTTTAGATTTACCACTAAACATGATATGTGGTGTTGCGATTGGAGTAAGATGCCAACGTCCTACAATTGAAATCCTGAAATGTATGAATCAAAAACTATACGAACTGACATTAAAATATATAACGTGTGTCAATTAAGTCCCGGGACGGCTGAATATTTGCTAAAGTACTTCATTTCTAGCAAAAGTCAAGGTCATTTCTGTAGTATCACTGATCAAGGAATCGAATGGTGAACTTGGATATGACCTTAAACCTCATTTTTGAGGTTATTTTGAGGTCAACCTCATTTTTTTAAATGATAAACCTCTTTTTTTATTGCGAAATCAGAGAGAGCGGGAAATTTCACGTCAGGGCATTTACTGAGGCATGAGTTGAGCTAGAGGTCAAATAATGACTTAAAAATCTCGCGAGTTCAGTGGTAAAACAAAACAAACAAAGGTCATGAGGCGTAAGGGCGAATCGCAGGTCACCGTTGAGTTCCTCGTTACGACTTACCTAGGATATGACCTTTGTTTGTTTTGTTTTACCACTGAACTCTCGAGATTTTTAAGATGTCATTATTTGACCTCTATTTGACCTCTAGGGTTTACCTCAGCCTCATACCTCAATACATGTCCGGACGTGAAATAGCGGTTCTTATTTAAAAAAAATTAGGTAGACCTTAAAATAATCTCAAAAATTAGGTTCAAGGTCAAATCCAAGGTCACCATTGGATTCCTTGGTTAAAGGAATGACCTTTTCCTTTTCAGAAATGATATACTTAAGCAAATATCCAGCCGTCCCGGGACTTAATCAATAATAGGGCGGATAAAAATTATAACAGAAATAATGGAAAATTGTATTGCTCAGACCTATATGTAGTAAAGCAAGAAATATGTAGGAATATGAAATAAATATAAAAGAGAAATCACGTTTAAAATGTGTATTTACCCTTTACAAGTTTAGCTTCGCATATTCATTTAAATAACTGGAACTGCATACTACTTAAAGTAATGAGGAGAAAATAAATCAAAAGAACTTACTTCAGTGCTTTGTAATAATGAGCTTTTGCTAATTCCATACTTGCGGAATCTCGAAGAAAGTTGGCGTAATTGTAATG
This sequence comes from Octodonta nipae, assembly GCA_034190945.1. Lineage (NCBI taxonomy): Eukaryota > Metazoa > Arthropoda > Insecta > Coleoptera > Chrysomelidae > Octodonta > Octodonta nipae. The sequence continues at coordinate 98,470,658 of CM067221.1, forward strand.
CATTTTGGCGTTGTGTGGCAATGTCATTAACCCAGCTCTGGAAAACAAATAAACAGTTCATTTAATTCGTATTACGTACTTACCAGTGCTTTTGAACAAAACTCATCTATATTTCTATACTCCGGACGTATTTGGTCTAGTTACGTTATTTTTTGAAAAATGAAGACATGTCTTGTTTTTTTCAGAAACGGATTCTAATAAGTATAACAACTATGCCTGTGTTTGCCCTGAGAGAAACTAGTTTAAAATTATTTTTTGACAAACAGATAGATTTCTTTGCTGTTTTTTTATTACCTAGTTGCTATAGGAATTATAGAAAAAGGGTTTTGGTTTTGGAAACAAAAATGTTTTGCAACAATAATGTCATGCAGTCTTCGAAAATTCTGCGTATTTCTGGGAAATTAATATTTTTTCGAGAAAAGTTTGAGATTGGTAAAGACGCTTTTTCCCTATCATAACCAGAATTTGATTTTGATTACCCGAGCAGGAGTATTTATCTGCACCATTATAGAATATTAATACATTTACTTTTAAATCAATTAATTAGTGAACTAAAATATTATTGCTGTCAATTTAATTGCAATTATAATTAGTTGACATTAATTTAATTAATAATTATTTGCAATAATTAATTGATTATAGAAAATCCCAATAAACAGTCAAAGAAATCTCACGCTTTTTTGTAACTCTGGCTAAAACACGATATGTCAGCTTTAAGGCTTCCAAATCAAAACCTCCAACTCATTGTCAACTAAATGTATTTGGAAAAACACGATGCTAGTATTATAGTACGTTTACATAGGATAGATTTTTTTTGAACAGATATCTCTACAGATTTCAGAAAACCTCGACTTTGTGCAAATTTTTGTTCAGACTTTCATATTTATTACCAGTATTATCGTTTTAAATACAAAAAATAAAAAATATATATTAATTTGAGATTATTCTCCCGGGCAATTATATATTGCGAATATTAATAAGCAAAGAAATGGGAAGACATAAATCCATTTATCCAACTTGAGTGCAAACCGCAGACTGTTCGAATTGCACCGAAAATTGTCTTCACTGCCAAGTTGCACAGACTGTGTAAACTCGTTTTTAGTCAGCAGCTGAGCTAGTAGAAGGATTAAAACAATTTATTCGGAACTAATTATTCCTGGACACGATGTTAAGCTATACTATGGTTAAGTTCAAACCAACATCACTGATGGTATATTACTTTTTGTTCCTTAAGTTAGTAGTAACTGACGTAGTATTGAGCTCTAAATTGGAGCTACATAACTTTTTTGATTCCAGAATATAAGATTTTTTGAAGTTAGTATTTAAAAAATAACGTTGTTTTTAAGGTAATCTGTCTAATCAAAAACGCTGTAGAATAGTGCAAAAATTAAACAATTTTAAAATTTTGAGGAATTTTCAGTTTTCGATTTTTGAACTGTCGTACTAATTTTTGCTCTTATAGTGCTGTTCAGTTTCTGACAATATTACGTTGTAGGAGAATTAAAAATTACCGACTTATTGTTATTTCTGGAATTTAAACATTTTTGCTGTTTTAAAAACTGGTGATTAACAATTACTGAATTCTATGTGATCAGTGTCTTCAATAAGCGATTACCCTTATGGTTATGCTTTTAATACATTTGAATATCAACTAACAAATAAAACTTATTAATTACTAAAAAGCTCCAAAACAAAAGCGTAGTGTAAGTAGTGAATAAACTATGTAAATATGTAATAAATATAAGACAGATTACTTAATAAAAATTGTATGTATTTTTATAATTTCGTGTTTGTTACGTATTATTTGTTCATTTGGTCAATAATATATGTTTTACAAAAAAAGCTTACAAGACGTGAGCAGTAGGTAACTTTAATACACAAATACAATCTATGACTTGTGCTTTAACTGTGAACAACTGAAAAAGTTTTTTATAAGAGAATATTCTTCTTTAATATTTTTTAGTCAGTTCTGGCTGCTCCTTCATTGGATTGTCTCTTTATATTCTAGTATTCTTTGATTATTTCAGACTTTTTTTCTTTTCAATATCCTGTCAAACATGTTGTTCTAATTTCATCTTTTGTTACTCGATCTCTTAGTGTTTTCTAAATGATTATTCTAAGTATTCTCATCTCTATCATTTTTAGCATCTTTTAGGTTTTGAAAGTGTTAGGTCTTCTTTCTGCTGTGTATATCATTAATGGTCTTATAGTAGCATTGTAAATTCTTCTCAGTTCCAATTCTAATAACTTAGTTTCTCCATATTGTGTTATTTAGGCAACCATCTGCTCTACTGACTCTCTGCATTTGTTTTTTCAGGTCTGTTTCTGGGTCTTGCCTATAAGTTGCCTTCAATAGTCTGTTTTATGCTGATACCAAGTGTTTTTACCTTTTGAGCATCCCTCTATGAGAATTTCGTCATAGCAGAGAATTTTTATTTCATCGGTTTTCATATTATTACCTTTAACTATCTTCACGGCTTTTATTATCTCATTTACTCTAAGATTGAGGAATAGGGAGCTTAAGAAGTCCCCCTACCTTACGCCTGTGCCTATTTCTATCCCTTTTGTCAATTATCTATGCATTTTGGTCAATATTGTGCCGAGTACATAAATCTTTGCAAAGTATATAGGGTACATATATCCTAATAGCGTGAAACACTAAAGTATAGTAATGGCGAATAGCGCTTCAAACTTCTAAAATTTATAAATATTTTATTTTTTAAAAAAATCTGTGTTTATAAACGTGTCTTACCTATATCTACCTACGCCTATATATGATGATGACCTACCAAGAAAGCAGTTATTCTGAACCTACAATATACCTAGTGTATACATATACATATATGACAAATGTAACTTAATTTTTCTTTTTAGTTTAAAATGTCCAGTAGTATTTCTTATTCTGAGAATTACTAGCAATCTAATTCACTACACTGACTTGACTGGTCGCAAAGAGTCATCTATATTATTGCCCGGCATTTTGTGATGATGCCCATAATAAAATCAAGAGTAACACGCATCTTTCAGTAGTGTCGATAGTTGGGAATTGTACAGCTATTGATTTTATAAACTGCCCTCTTCAGAACAGTTAATACGTAATGTGTATCGCAAACCTACACACACTGATTGCGACATGCATAGACAATCTAAAATTGAAATGGGGAATAATGAAACCTGTAACAGAGAGAGAAATGCCTGTATGTGAGCCTAAACACCTTAAAGCTAAAATTATTATTCAGATAATTCTGACAAAAGACGAGTATTCGGAACATATGATCAGGAAATAATTACGCAAAGATTGTTGAAAAGGTCTTATTGCTTATTGCTTATTTTGCCTGTTCAATAGGATTTTCTCTCCTTATCACCTTTTTCAAATAACACAAGGTAACTACCGCAGAATCGGGGCAGCAGCAAGTCTTGTTCTTACAGAGCTACACAATACTCTTTTTGAGGTTCTAGCCAGATCATCAGCGTACTATTCACAATTGTATCGAGAAGTTATCGACATAAAAATCACAAAAACAATATTAAAAGAACAGTTGAAGGGTTCGGTCTAAGTAAACTTGGACCAGAAAGATTTGTCAGATCATTAACCCATTGCCTTTAACAATTTCTACCACAGCAATAGATGAAACGTTAAGAAAAAGAATTACTGAAAATCACAAGCAATAAATAATTTTTTGAATAGTTTGTGGATTAAGGTTAGTTGACATCTATAAGTTGTAGTGACGTGTACTAGAAGGTACTCAAGACAGCATAGCAAATGAGACCAAAATCGACTCCCTTAGACTTTGCATCATGATTGTCCTTTGGCAATGTTTCGGTGTAAAGACACCAATCATGTAATGGAAAGTACTTATAATAGGTAAACATACTAGCCTAAATTCGGCTGGTTTACCATTTAGTATCAGGGAGTTCCGGTCGCTAGATGCCAGCTCCATCATGTGTTAAACTCATGGTGCTAGAGATAGTCATAGTTACAACCGCAGCGGACGGTCTGGGGGCCTGACAATCTTAAGCACTCATCGTGTCGCAAGCGACTCGGATCCTAGCTCCAGCTTAAACTTGGTTGAAGTCGCTGGCCCGCCAGGTCAAACGACGGCCTCAGTTCCTGGTCACGGCTGTGTTTGGCTCGGTCGTCCGACGAGTCTGTCCTCAAAGCTCAAGTGCACACACCACAGTGTTAGCCACTAGGTTAGGTAGGATTTGTCTCGGATAAGAGACTGGCCATTCCTGCCAGGAACGGGACTCCCAGTCCGACACCTCAAACGGCCGTCGTCTACCTTCCCACATTACGATGGTGAATGCACCGTATAACCGACCAACAAGGCCCAACCATCCTCCCAGGGGTACAATCTAGCTTTAACCATTTCTCGTGCGAAGACAACTCAAAATGGATAACCATCGATAACCTGACCCAGTGGGGACTTCTGTCCACCCTTACTAACCATTTTGGAATCTTACGAACACCCTAGTTTGTTTAAGAAGTCCACGATGATGTTGATACGTTCAACTTTCTACAAGTCTACCTCTTTTACTTTTCTGGGCGAGACTGACGTCCGCTTTCGAGGTGTAGGTTCCTCTACTTGCGGGACGCTTTGGCCCAGCTTTAGTAATAACAGGCAAGAGGTCGGCAAAGGGTTCTCATCTTGAATACTAGGTCGTGCCCCACACGAATGAGAGTAGGTCTGACGACTACTTGCATTATTGGCTTAACAAATCGGCCTCGTTCCCTTACGCTCAACTCCGATGGAAAGGGTGTCAGGCGAACTACTTGTGTAAAGTTTTGACAAGTCACACTGGAGGGTTGGGGACCCTCTCCTTTCCTAGTTACTAAAGAGCACCGCCTTGTCGCAAGAAACGAGGTCTGGAATCGACTGTCATGACTCCGAAAGTTTTTTGGGTAGCCACCGGGAAGTGGATTTGACTACCTCGAATTTCAGTTCAATCGGGTGCCATTAAGTGGATAAAAATAATATGCACATTTTTAAAACTGAAAACTTACACAAGAACATTGCGAGTTAAATAAAAGCTTGTATACAATGGCGAGATTCATCTTTTGTTCATTATTATTAATTTTCCACTAATTTCTGATATGGCGCACTTATATAGGTACACCTTATTTCTAAAACTCCAATTTTTCCTGTTTCCATCGGACTAGTAAAATTTGGCATCCGAAGGAACAAATATACTCATAATTTAAATTATTTGCTTAGATACCGTTTATGTAGAAAAAGAGCTACTATCGCTAAAAACAATTGCACATAGAACTGAAAATTGTTTGTGATAAGTTCAGTCAAAAGTTAGTCGTAGAGAACTGTATGTGAAAAAACAAAATGAGCTTCGAATAGAGCGCTGTTCTATCCGTACTACTTATGAGTTGCAGAAAATGCGATGATAAAGTTTGTATGTGCAAACTAAAGAACAAAGAGTGTTCGCACTGCGCTTAATGGGGAAGGCATTATGTTTTTAGAGGCAAACATCTGTAGTAATTGCTTAGAAATGATGAAGTTGTTAAGTCGATTTGTAAACACTACGAGTCTACATATATATCAACGGATGTGTGTTTCTCCCATTCGGCTTCCTTTCGGTATTCCTTAGCCTCTTACCACTTTAATTTGCAATTTTAAATTTAAAAAAATTAGATGATATGGTAACCTATTTTCAAGAAAAGATGAAATATTTGACTAAGGATGTTCAAAATTAGGCTATATGTGTAATAGTATTTTGATAAAATTCTGCGCAAAATTCATAATCATCTGTTTTCGAAAAACGCCGCAACTTGTCAAAAGATTAATTATTTACGCTTCTGATGACTTCTACTTCTTCTGCATCTTCTTCTTCCAAAGTTGTCCTTCTCGGAACGGGGGTTGGCTTCGAACTTTTGGTCTTATTAGCAAAAGAAATAATTTTTATTCCAATTCTCTGTTTCACCTTTAATGCGATATATTTCATACCCGGTGTAAAAATAGTGGAACAAAAATAGTGAAATGAAAAAAGGATATTCAATGCAATTCCGTGAAAAATTTTATGATTGCTTAGATTATGTACACAAAACTCCTTTGGCTTTTTTACTAAAACTAACACAAATAAATTACTTCCTGAATGTCTGTATCATGTTTAAAGCGTCTTTAGGGAATCTAGAGGTATTGATCCTAAATTTTCGGAATTCTGGTCAACCTATTTAAATTTCCTAACCCTAGCACGCACACACACATGCGACTGCCTCACCATCTTAGCCGGAAGTCGCTTCAGATGACACATCCATAAAAGAAATTTATTTTCAATAGCTATAATTCTCTTTGTGTCATTCGATAACGGACATTTTGCTGCAAATAAACAAGTACTTGAATTTGAAACGCGAAATGTAAGATCGACATCTAGGATTTTCGAAGAGAGTACGTACTTGAATTTTTATAAAAACTAATAATCAATAACATATGTCAAATAATAATGCATTATTTTTTCAGTTTGTGCACCAGATACTGCATTAACTGAATTTTCAAGCAATTCGGGAGTTACAACAATGTCCTTTTGTCTCTTTCATTCCGTTATGTCCTGTAAGTTTTCTGCCCTGTTGACACACGTTCAATTGATCCCTCAAGACGAAATCCATTAGGGTTAAATCTGGAGATCTTAGAGGCTACTCAACTGATACAAGTCTCTCAATTCATTTTCCATTAAAAGTTCTGCCCAGGAAACTTCTTTCTAATACACCACAATGCGCTGTTTCCCCATTTCGTTGAAAAAATACTGGAATATTTAAATGTTGCGCATTGTTGTGATCTGGAAACGCTTGAATTAGGTCAGATATAAATAGTGATGATGGCAGAAGATACAAATATCGCTCAGTTGTCAAATTTCTATACTAAAAGTAAGATTCTATCTATCACTTGTTTACTTTGTCAGCCCAATTATTGATTTTTTATGGATTCTGGTGTGTACCGACTGTACCCAATAACGATTTTTGTGAGACCAATATCGACAATTGTGACCATGTACTGCTAGGATAGTAGATGAAGGATTGCTCGATAGATGTAAATGTTTCCTAAAGCATACGTCACAAAGTGGCTGCTAATATTTGCACCGTAACCTTTTTGTAATTAAGTTGTTACCAATATCACATTAAACAGAAAAACTGCCAACAGACAAAGAGCCACAACAACTCGAGAGCGGGCCCAATACAGAGTGATACGTCACAAGGTGGCTGGTTTTATTCGATTTTTTGATAAAGCAATCCTTTATAAACAATTCTTGCATTTACTGCACCATTTAAACAAAAAGTAGGCCCATCAGAAAACACACAGTGATATCAAAATTAGAGATCATCGTCCCATTGGCGCAAAAAACTTTCACGTAATTGTAATCACCGATCAGGATTATCTTTGGCCAGCTCACGAACGAGAACCTTGTAAGAATGAAAGCTGACATTCTTTAATTATTTTGCAATAGAAGACTGAGTGAGTTACGTTTTCAACAATTTCGTTAATTTTGTGCAAGCGTTTTTTTTTCAGTTCTTCTACAAATCAGAGCTCTTTCACATGGGCCGCCTTAAATAAGATACATGATTCTTCATTGCTTCGTAATCCACTATTATTAAAATTTCTATTCGTTCTCTCTTTGTTAAACCAGCTTTGTAATATTAGGTAATATCAAATAAGGAACGATTTAGGATAACGACAAGTGTTCAAAAACACCATCACTAGGAACTTATACGAGAAAATAATGAACAATTATTTAACGTCATTTCTTATACCAAGACATTGATAAAGAAGAAATTGTTTTAATAAATACAAGCTATTCACAACATGCTTAAATTTATTTCTCTCCTAAGAATTATTATGTAACCCCCTAAATAATTTCCTCTATCCTATCGTGTAAGAATAATTATAGCTTAAGCTCTATTTGATAAAGAATTCCATGAGATAGATGACATATGGCGCTATCTAGTGACACTTGGAGAGTAGGCTGATAGTATTCTAGTGAGGCGTGGTGACTATTCAGATTGAGGCCCCGAGTTCGAACTAAACCATATTTCGGTTCTAGTTTTCTTATTGTGTCTTGATAATAGCCGAAACGTTGAGTATTTCATAAATTTAGACGCGGTTCTCACTCGAACCCTAGCCCAATTCATATATAAGGCACATTTCACGTTAACCGGATCATCTGCAAAGCCAAAACTTGGCTGGATGGAATTTGACGTTTAAGTTATCAAAATGTTCGTCTGGACAAGAGCTTTCCAAAAATTTTAGGCAAAATTCAAAATTCAAAATGGCTGTTTCAATATGGCGACTAGAATATGGAAAAAATGCAACAGTAAGGTTAAAAATACTTTCAGAAAAGAAAACACGCAACTTATTGGGTCGTTTTTTGGCTGAAATTGAACCTAAAGGATACTCTTTAATAGCTGCTGTGATGAGATGACAAAATCTATTATGTCGATAAAAAATTCAATGTGGTATTTTCAAAAATCAACTAATTTGTACCAAGTTTGGTAGATGAGGGTTTTTGGGGTCACTGGTCATGAATCCCAGGTCGGGGTTACAAAATTCAAGATAGCAGATCCAAGATGGCGGGTAAGTGAGATTCAAAAGTTCACCAAAACTCCTGAAATTTGATATATGTGGGTGAGCAGTTGCTGATTACGAAAACGAAGTCAGATTATTTGAAATTAAATAAGGCAGATCAATGATCTGAACCAAAATTGCAAATATTTACCGACGTTCTCAATCTATCTCTTGGAATTCTGAAAATTGAGCTTGAATTCATAACAAGCAACACCAAATTCGCCTGAATACAAAATTTTCGGTAAATCGGTTTATGTGTAAAAATTTTGTCTGCCATCTTGAATCGGCCATCTTGAATTTTGTAAACCCGGATTAGAGTCTAGCGACCTCAAAAGCCCCAGTATACCAAGTTTGGTACACATTAGTTGATTTTTGGAAAATACCTCCACCATATTGAATTTTTTTACTGCTATGATGGATTTTGTCATCTCATCATCATCACAGCTGTTAACGGGTATCCTTTAGGTTTAATTGCAGCTAAAAACGACCCACTGTGTTGCGTATTTTCTATACTGAAAGCTTTTTTTATACTACAGTTGATTTTTTCCACATTCTAACCGCCATATTGGATGCGCCATTTTGTGTTTTCAATTTCGCCCACAATATTTTGAAAGCTCTTTTCAGGACGAACATTTTGATTCCTCAAAAGTCAAAATCCATCATCCCAAATTTTGGGTATGCAGGTGATCCGTCGTGAAACGTCCCATATATATATAATAACCGTTATGAATCAATAGCAAAAACTTCAAATTTAAAAAAGAATTTATTACTCAGTTGGCCAGTAGACTACTTTCGGAGAATCACTGATGACAGTGACACTCTCGCAGGTATTATGCGATAAATTATTGGTAATGTGCTTATTAATGTTAATAAAATATATTCATCCATAAAACAAAGGATGGAAGTTCTTATATCAATTGATTGATGAGCTACATTCCGAACTCAACAAGAGGTATGTGAAATGTTTAATAATCAACATTCACAACAACTTACAACTCAATTCACACTAAGCAAATTCGAAAACAAGTTTAGGGAGTTGGATACCGTAGAGGATCTATCGAAATTTCCGAGAATACGAAATTAAACGTGGAAGAAAATTCACATAACTATTGGGCAAATTAGTCGTGATTGTGTGTTCATAATGTTTTGAAGTATGAATAGTTGCACCCCTTTAAAGTGCTTCTTGCACAAGAACTATCAGATGACACTAGGGCCACAAAGTGAAATTTAGCGAAATACTGATGCTTAGTTGTAATAATGATCCACTATTTCCAAAAACCATTATTTTGACAGGCGAATACACATTTGTTCGAAATAAAGTCATTGGATCCTATTTTTTTATATAAGTTCAGACAGCAATTGAAGAACTTTTTGATTTCAACTTTCAAACAGTCCCAGAAATAATTATGAAATTATGTTCGATGATATCATAATCTCGTTTTGCCAAATTAGTGGATCGGAAGACTGTTGAATTGTTACTAGATAAGTTTTTACAGGGTCATCTATAAATGAAGTGTATATAATTTATACTTAAAAATAACCGACATCAGCTCACTTAAAATAAAAACCGTATGCAATCAATCACTATTTTCAGACATATATTCTTTTTTTATGTGATTTAAGGTGCAATTCAATTGAAAAATTTAGCTTATTCTTATCTCTCACGCTCTCTCTTTCTCCCTGTTTTTATTCTCAGTCTATATTTTCCAAATGTATTTTAACTTTTTTATTTGTTTCATTATTTGGACCACTTTCTAAATATGTAACTAATTCACCCTATATTGCATCCACACTGTATAGGCTTCTGTGTATTAGTCACCCCTACATAACTTATTGGTCTATCATTTTTTGAATCACCCTGTTCAAGTTTAATTCAACTCAACACAATATTATCACGGTCCTGATATCTTTAAAACCACCCTGTATAAGTAGAAACCCTCTCCACACTATTGATTCTTTCTATTTTTCTATTGTTTAATTTATTCCTGTATACCAGTGATTGTACCTCGCCCCATATGCCGAGTATTCCATTTATGCAACTGCTCATGGTCTACCCTATATAACAAATTTCACCTTTTTGAACCATATTTTATGACTAGAATTTTACTCTACCATTTATTTAAACCTCCCGGTATATGCAACTGTTTCTGTTTTTTAACCAATGTCTGTAATTACATCCAATCCTACGTGCTATAATTCAAATATTCTAACTGCTTATGCTTACATAACAAATTTTTGATACACCCTGAATTACAATAATTTACCCCAACCTTACTTCAAACACCTTGTCTAAGCTACTACTTATGTTCCAAACTATATAACTTTTTAAACCACCCTGTATAACTGTAATTATACTTCACCTTATATTTCAATCATCCTGTATATTCAACTGCTATAGTTTTACTCCTCTCTTATTTCAACCACCTTTTATACGCAACTATTTATATAATTAATACAATTCCAACTTATATTTCAACCATCCTATGTATACAACTGCTTATGTACCACCTAATATCACATGCACCCATGCATACACCTACAACCTTATACCATATAGAAGAGTTCGCCGACATAACAAATTTTCGTTTCGATAAACTAACGGAATATTTTCTGCCATTTCACGCGACTATAGCCCCGTTCGAACTTAACTTCGCATCTGAAAAAAACTTAATTCAAACGAATTAAAATGAATATATATATACTAGTCCCTTATTTACTTTTTTCTAATTTTCTCGAAAAATTATATGGGACCTTTCTGTAATGTTCCTTAATATATTGCAGTTTGAATCATCAAAAATGCCCAAGCCGTTTTTGTATAATCGCTCGTCACACATAAAAATAGTTGCAGATGAATTAATAACCTCCTCCTTTGTGGAAGTCGGTTAAAAAGTGAACCCGACAATATAAAAAATTAATAATTTTTAGCAAGACTTTATTGATCGTCTACAAACGGCCTAGCAGAAGGACGGCAGGGCGAACACTTATTGTAATTTATTCTATGCCAATTTGTTCTTACTGTTACAATATTTTATTCTGGTCATTTTATTAAAGTTCTTCAAAAATAAAAACTTTAGACTTCCCGAAAATTGTTTAGCTAAAAATTAATTGATTCCATACCTTTTGTTATATACTTCAACACCCACCATCAATATAGATGCAAAATTTAACTCAAGCGGATTCCAAGCATTACTTTAGAGAGGATCTCAAAATTTAAACCGGAAAATATACGAATTAAGCAAAATAAATTAAACCATGTAACAAAATGAGAACGTAATTACAGGAACAAGGAGAACGTTTTCAACAAGACGTTATGGATTCGGAATGCCGTTATAAAGGCCAGCGCAATGAAAATATGATGGCAGATTGTGTTTGGGCTTTAATAAGAGAAGGTACTCGACAACATAAAAGAAAGAGGAAAAAATGGTTCACTTTGAATGTTTGCCGTTATGCTGTAGGCTAAAATAATTGATAAGTTAATAATAAAATTTAAAAAACGTGTTTAGTTTCAGAGGAGATAAAAATTAAAATCTATGATTTATTAAATAGTAACTATTTGTAGATTAATTAATTTGTTTTGTCTCAAATGAGTTTCCGGGAACTAACCTAGCATAGCTGTATACCGCATTTTCAAATTCAAAATTGTTGCGTGGAGGATTATATTTAAATGTAAGATATATTCATAAAACTGCAAATATTTGAAGTCGCCTTATTATGGAATCGCTTGAACTTTTTTTGGACGATTATAATCTTGCCCTAACTCCTAAGATATTAGCTAAAACTGTATACTTTTATGAAAATTATACTGTGCATGAACTGCTTATGGTAACTATCATGTATTTGATAAGGAATAATATTCTATCCGTCTAAATAGCTATCCAATTACCACATTATATGTGACCACAATTTTAAACATATATTGATTTTTTTCTACATCCTCAACAATCGTAGTCATATTTCAACACATTTACACAACATACTAATATATTATGAACATGCACCTTTCTTTTGAATCACTCCAACCATTGGTAAAAACTGTATGAAAATCATTCGATAGAGATTTTTTTTATATGTATAAAGCCATACACAACGAAGTCAGAATCGACTTTAAAACGTTAAGTTTTTTATTTCAATATACATCTTTTTTATCTCGGTTGTTGTGTTATTCCCAAGAAAACATAAAAATAATCGAGAATAAGCCACAAATAATATTTAGTAAACAATCTGTTCTCAGTTTGAGAAACATATGTTCGTTTATAGACAATAATAAATTATAGTAAATAAACAAATATAACACCCAATTAATGTACAGTGTGGAACAACCAAATGGAATAAATTCGATAACGAATAAAGTAAGGCGTTTTGGGGAAAACACACGTCGATTTATATTTTTAAATGCCCATTTTTTCAAAAAAAAAAAAATATATATATATATATATATATATATATATATATATATATATATATATAGGGTGTGTCATGTGACAATGGCCACTACCAACTTTCTAATTTGAAATAAAAGCCATGTATTTTATAAATTTTTTGGATTCTCTAGAAAATTCTAGACGTAATTCATGTACAATTTCCTACACCTATCTTCAACTGTTTGGCAAATATTAACTGTTTTCAGATTTATTACAAAAATTAATATTATACAAAGAAAATTATTTTATTTCACAAATTCGCCAACTTTGACAAACTTATATCCTGATCCAGTTAACCCACAAGTTTTTGTCAGGACAATATGGTTTCTGCAAGATTCGAAATCAATGTCCGCAGTACCTGAATCTAATTTTTCCAAATCGGTGAATTGGGAAGTGCGGATCGATAGAATGGCCAGCACGTTCTCCTGATGACGCTATTGGACCACTTTTTGTGGGGATATGTCAAAAGTACTGTATACAAAACTAAACCCCTCAATTTATAGGACCTAAAACGACGAATCACGCTTGCGATTAGATAAGTGAGATGTTGAGTAAAGTTAGAAAATATTTCTATACCAGATTAGCATGTTACAAAGATGTAGGCTTCGAGCATTTTGAACATTTGCTAAACTGACATTTTTTTTTGTTTTTTTTTATATTATTAAAAAATAATCAGTATTACTTATTAGGTTTTTAGGGTCATATATAGGAATTTGTTAAATTTTCTGGAGAATAAAAAAATATATATAGACGGGCTTGCATTTAAAATAAGAAACTTGGTATTGGCCACTGTCACATTACAAACCCTATATATTTTTTTGTTGTTGAAAAAATGCGCATTTAAAAATACAAATACAAGCGTTTTTCCCAACACGCCCACTTTTATTCGTTATCGAATTTATTCCGTTCTGCTGTTCCACACTGTATGATACCTGCACACAATTTTCTTTTCCTTCTAATAAACCTTCCGGTTCTCTGTTTTCAATATTTTAAATTCTTAGAGCATGGTAAATGATCTAAGTTTAAAAAAGACACTATGTACGCCAGAAGTCAGAACACCACAAAAATGGACGTGACCGGCAGTGATTACCAGCAGTTACCAGTTGCCAACTTAGAGTATATTCTTATGGAGATAGCCTGCATTTTACAAATATTATGAAAAGATGGCACTAAAGAGAGTATTATGTTATCTCCCAATCGAGTAAAATAGCCTGTTACTGTGTCTATTACCCTCTCATTCTAGTCTTCTCGCGGTATTTTCAATTTCTAAGGTACCTTGTAATTACCAATTATTAAATTTTTGTGCCCGAGCACGGCTCACGAAAAAGTAGCCAATAAGAAGTAAAATTTGACCATTATGAAAAATTAATATCCTAGCAAGACGCACGGAAAGGTAACCACTAAGAAGTAAAATATACGAAATAAACGAAAACACATTACATGCACAAAATAGTGACAATTATTATAATTTTCCTGAAATTTATGTCCATTACGAAGTAAGAGACAAACAGAGAGAAACAGAGACAGGGAGATAAAGAGAGATGGGAAGTATATTAATTCGTAAGAAGCTTTCGCTACTATTGCTTAGAAAAAAAAAGACAGTACTTGGTTTTTTATCAATATTAATATTGTGAATTACCTTTTCCTATAACAAAATCAGTTACTTATTTTTGAATTATTTGTCAATTATTAAACGTCAACAGACTGGAAAAAAAACATGATTTCCACACATCAGATTTTCGAGAGACCAAATTTGTTTTGAAATGAATGGAAATTTCAAATATAAGAGAAATTAGTGGTGTACCATTTACTTCACCGACAATATTCAATGCGTGTCCTCACGAACGCCTCTGATAGGAATAATATAGTTGTTTGTATAGCAGAAAAAAAAGTTTCATAGATTTTGTAGTAAAATGAATCCAAAAATTGCCAGTTAAATAGTTTACCTTACTTTTGAAACATCCTATATAAATAAATTTTTAAGTGTATTCTTAGTCTAATTACAAGCTTTTAAACACAGAATATTTGATCATAATCGATAGGTAGCTTTGCATGACGCTCGAACTTACAAACAAACAAACAGGCAATTACAATTTTATATTTGTTTAATGATGCGTGTGTTTCTAAAATTACCTGTCAACTCAATCTTTCTGAACTCTAAACTTCTCTATGTTGGTTCTTCGTTTAACGTAGTATATACCTTATTTGTATTTCAAAAACTTTCGAAATTACTTAAATATATCACGAATTCCTTGAGTTAGTGAACTTTACTCCGAGATTGTCTTTAAATTCACAAACAAGTGTTACGTAAAAAAAAACTTGGAAGATTTAATACTACCAGCTGTTTAATTTTTCCAGAATGTCAAGCAGGAGGATATGGGGGAAGATCCGAGACAGAACAAATTTATGTTCAGTTCCATCTGGGAGTTGTGGAAAAGTTTGTGCGCACTGAAAAATCGTAACTTTCAAGAATCATTGGATTTATTTAGAATTATTTATTTTTAAATAAACTATAACAAGTTTCACCTCTAAGGAAAACTTTAAATGTTTTACTACTATTCTCGTTTTAGATTTCGAGCCCTTTTTCTCTTTAGACTATTTAAAAATAAATGATAACACAGTTTCATTGGATAATCAGGAAAATTTATAGAGTGCAACGTTTGACTCAGTTATTTGCTGAAACATATTTGTGACATCTTCTAGTTTCTGTTTGCTTTTCTTGGGAAATAGAAGCATTTTGAGGAAAATAGGCAGTATTTTCAAAACTTTAAAGGGAATAAAAAAAATTTAAAGCTATCGTTTTGAGAGTTTTCCATGATTTTGTTTTTGACAGTTTTACATAACATAACTAAGGAAATTTGTTGTTTATTAGATATACAGGGTAGCCCAATTTCAAAGATCACAGATGATAGTCGAGCTGCTTTCAAGCAGGAAGAACTTGAAAAAGTTCTGCAAAATTTATATGTGGCGCTCCTAGGGGCGACTTTGTTGATATACATTCGCAAACAACGCTTTCAAAGGATACTGATCATTCAGTGATCTCATAAACGTCATAAGCGGAAACCTAGAAAAACAATGTCACGATAAAATTTTCAGGTTACTTCACCTGTCAGAAATATTGAATACTCTCTTCGAGGTGTCATTCCTTTGTACGCATTCTGTCCTAGGAGTTAAGGGACAACAGCAATTGCACGGAACAGCTCCAGATTCGGAACCTCTGTGTATTGATTCTCTTGAAAATCCTAGATGTCGGTCTTACATCTCGCGTCTTCAAATTTAACGAAATGCATCAAATGCATAAAGAAGTGTTCGAGAGGACATTCAATTGTGGGAAGCGCAACTGATGAAGCTTCCCGACCAGACACAATATATATTATATTTATATATAATATATATTGTCTTGCGTACAAAGGAATGACACCTCGAAGAGAGTATTCAATATCTCTGACAGGTGAAGTAACCTGAAAATTTTATCGTGACATTCTGTCCCATAGGAGTTAAGGGAGAACAGCAAATGCACGGAACAGCTCCAGATTCGGAACCTCTGTGTATTGATTCTCTTGAAAATCCTAGATGTCGGTCTTACATCTCGCGTCTTCAAATTTAACGAAATGCATCAAATGCATAAAGAAGTGTTCGAGAGGACATTCAATTGTGGGAAGCGCAACTGATGAAGCTTCCCGACCAGACACAATATATATTATATTTATATATAATATATATTGTCTTGCGTACAAAGGAATGACACCTCGAAGAGAGTATTCAATATATCTGACAGGTGAAGTAATCTGAAAATTTTATCGTGACATTCTGTCCCATAGGAGTTAAGGGAGAACAGCAATTGCACGGAACGGCTCCAGATTCGGAACCTCTGTGTACTGATTCTCTTGAAAATCCTAGATGTTGGTCTTACATCTCGCGTCTTCAAATTTAACGAAATACATCAAATGCATTAAGAAGTGTTCGAGAGGACATTCAATTGTGGGAAACGCAACTGATGAAGGTTCCCGACCAAAAACAATTTATATTATATTTATATATAATACATATTGTCTTGCGGACAAAGGAATGACATTCAATTGTGGGAAGCGCAACTGATGAAGCTTCCCGACCAGACACAATATATATTATATTTATATATAATATATATTGTCTTGCGTACAAAGGAATGACACCTCGAAGAGAGTATTCAATATCTCTGAGAAGTGAAGTAACCTGAAAATTTTATCGTGACATTCTGTCCTAGGAGTTAAGGGATAACAGCAATTGCACGGAACAGCTCCAGATTCGGAACCTCTGTGTATTGATTCTCTTGAAAATCCTAGATGTCGGTCTTACATCTCGCGTCTTCAAATTTAACGAAATGCATCAAATGCATAAAGAAGTGTTCGAGAGGACATTCAATTGTGGGAAACGCAACTGATGAAGGTTCCCGACCAAAAACAATTTATATTATATTTATATATAATACATATTGTCTTGCGGACAAAGGAATGACACCTCGAAGAGAGTATACAATATCTCTGACAGGTGAAGTAACCTGAAAAATTTATCGTGACATTCTGTCCCATAGGAGTTAAGGGAGAACAGCAATTGCACGGAACGGCTCCAGATTCGGAACTTCTGTGTATTGATTCTCTTGAAAATCCTAGATGTCGGTCTTACATCTCGCGTCTTCAAATTTAACGAAATGCATCAAATGCATAAAGAAGTGTTCGAGAGGACATTCAATTGTGGGAAGCGCAACTGATGAAGCTTCCCGACCAGACACAATATATATTATATTTATATATAATATATATTGTCTTGCGTACAAAGGAATGACACCTCGAAGAGAGTATTCAATATCTCTGACAGGTGAAGTAACCTGAAAATTTTATCGTGACATTCTGTCCCATAGGAGTTAAGGGAGAACAGCAAATGCACGGAACAGCTCCAGATTCGGAACCTCTGTGTATTGATTCTCTTGAAAATCCTAGATGTCGGTCTTACATCTCGCGTCTTCAAATTTAACGAAATGCATCAAATGCATAAAGAAGTGTTCGAGAGGACATTCAATTGTGGGAAGCGCAACTGATGAAGCTTCCCGACCAGACACAATATATATTATATTTAAATATAATATATATTGTCTTGCGTACAAAGGAATGACACCTCGAAGAGAGTATTCAATATATCTGACAGGTGAAGTAATCTGAAAATTTTATCGTGACATTCTGTCCCATAGGAGTTAAGGGAGAACAGCAAATGCACGGAACGGCTCCAGATTCGGAACCTCTGTGTACTGATTCTCTTGAAAATCCTAGATGTTGGTCTTACATCTCGCGTCTTCAAATTTAACGAAATACATCAAATGCATTAAGAAGTGTTCGAGAGGACATTCAATTGTGGGAAACGCAACTGATGAAGGTTCCCGACCAAAAACAATTTATATTATATTTATATATAATACATATTGTCTTGCGGACAAAGGAATGACACCTCGAAGAGAGTATACAATATCTCTGACAGGTGAAGTAACCTGAAATTTTTATCGTGACATTCTGTCCTAGGAGTTAAGGGATAACAGCAATTGCACGGAACAGCTCCAGATTCGGAACCTCTGTGTATTGATTCTCTTGAAAATCCTAGATGTCGGTCTTACATCTCGCGTCTTCAAATTTAACGAAATGCATCAAATGCATAAAGAAGTGTTCGAGAGGACATTCAATTGTGGGAAACGCAACTGATGAAGGTTCCCGACCAAAAACAATTTATATTATATTTATATATAATACATATTGTCTTGCGGACAAAGGAATGACACCTCGAAGAGAGTATACAATATCTCTGACAGGTGAAGTAACCTGAAAAATTTATCGTGACATTCTGTCCCATAGGAGTTAAGGGAGAACAGCAATTGCACGGAACGGCTCCAGATTCGGAACTTCTGTGTATTGATTCTCTTGAAAATCCTAGATGTCGGTCTTACATCTCGCGTCTTCAAACTAAAATATATATCGGGAGTCAGAACTTCACAACGTTACCAAGTTTTTGGATAGTAGTGACAACGCTGATAAACTTATATGCGGATTAAACTAAAAAAGTGTCAAGCTGAAAGCATTAAATAACACGTTTAAGAAGTGGCCAGAATGACACGGGTGTAGAAACATGGTATGAACGGATTGCTAAATATAAAATAATATTAATGTTAAATCACACGTTTTGTCTCTTTCAATCAAGGATATGTAAAATATATTTATTTGTTGTAAATATCTATGAGATTATTTTTATGTTTTTTTTTGGCAATAACACCACAATCGAAATAAAAAGCGTATATTGATGGAAAACCAAACGTTTCAAAGTCTACTGACTTCGCTGTCAATGGCTTTATATTTATATTTACAAAGAAGTCAAAATAGACTTTGAAACGTTTGGTTTTCCATCAATATACGTCGTTTTATTTCCATTGTGGTGTTATTGCCCAAAAAATATAAAAATAATCAAGAATATGCCACAAACAACGTTTAGAAGACAATCTATAAGGTATTCTAAAAACTTTTGGCTAACTTTTTAAAATCCACTCCCGTGCTACATCAATTCCACACATTTTTTAATATCTTTTAGATTAAATTATACTCACAGACAAAGAATTCGCAACACATGTTTAAATTTAATATGTTTTGATAAAATATATAGGTATATAGTAAGGAGTGAATGATTCAAATTTCAACAAAAAATGTCAGTGTTTAAATTTTTTAATTAAAGGACCCCGCACAAATGTTATGGGTTAGGATTCCCAGTCAAATTGGATGCAATTTTGGTATGTTCTACCTCATGCCGTCCTCATCTAAAGTTACTAAGGACACAAAATCTAACAATTGGCATTTTTTGAGATATCAGGGTCATAATGAACAAAAATACACAATTTTCGGACTATCCAGGAATCATATTAACTTGTATGAGTATGAACTACTCCCAAAAAATTCTGAGTAATTATATCATATGTTATGACTTGGAGCCTTTGATCATGACCTTGCAAGTACCCTTCAAGGTCACTTTAAGGTCAAACTGAGTTCCAAGATAAAAGGACGTATTTTTTTACAACAATAGGAAAGAGTCAACAAAATAATAACTTAAGAATATGAGGATGTGAAACTCGTGATCCGGAAACTAAACGGTTAATTACGATGCAGTCCGCTCTTGACCTAATAGTATTTGCTACCTCTGTCGACAGTTGTCCCTCACCAATTTCAAAACGAGCTTTCACTTTACTTGAAAATCTCAATATTCGTAAAAGCTGAATAGCTTTTCGATAGCCCTCTTTCCTATTGCTATAAAAAATGACGCAATCTTATCTTGAAAATCAGTTTGACCTTGAAAAAACCTTGAAGGTTACTTGCAGGGTCACGATCAGAGGTTCCATGCTATAATTACTTAATTACCCAGAATTTTTAGGGAGTAGTTCATACTTTTCAAGTTAATATGATTCTTGGATAGTCCGAAAATTGCCTATTTTTATTGATTATGACCCTAATATCTTAAAAATTGTCCATTTTTAGACTTTGTGCATATGGTAACCTTTAATCAGAAAATTGCATACAATTTGATAGGTACCCAAACCCATAAGATTTGTGCGGGGTCCTTTGTTAATAATGTGTTTGGCCATCACGGTTATCAATACCCTCCCTAACACGTCTTGGCATTGAGTAAATTAGGTGGTCTATCTCTTCTTGAGGAATACTATACCAAGGAACCTATCTTTTAAGTCTTAGAACCTCCAAAGTTCGTGGGTGCTGGGATAAATTCTCTAGCCTTCTACCCATCATATCCCGAACATGTTCTATGAGCGACAGATCGGGTGATATGTGGGGCCATGGCAACAGATTCACATGCGTCCCTTCAAAAAAGTTTAAACTAACTCGAGCAACAGGAGGCTTTACATTATCTTGTTCAAATATGGGATCCATGAGCCAATTAAGAATAGGGAGTACATACGGCTCCACTACTTCCTGAAGATAACGTTTCGCTGTCATATTCCTCGAACAAAGATTAAATGTGACCTACTTCTATGTGCCGTAGCATCGCATATCCTAACGTCTACTCTTCAGTGAATTTGTCGCTCAACATCAAATTGACGTTGACTTCTTTCTCCTCGACGTCGTCTCTGCAGTCACACTTGTCCACACAAGAAGAATATAAATTCATCAGAGAAGACGACCTGATACCATTCCACATTCCCATGTTGTCGTTCTCTGTAACACTGCAGTCGTTGACTTCGATGATCAGCGGTCAGAGGTAGCATAAGATGAGGTCGATCTTACAAAATGGCCTTGTTCTCCTAACCACTCATCACTCGAGTTGGCGAAAATCGATCTCTAAGGGTCATAACTCTTAGACGTCGATCTTGAACTTCATTTGTGCCCCTACGACGTCTGGTGGCGAATCTTCCCCTATTTTGCGTATTATCAAATCACGTTTGACAACATCTCATAAAAGTAGTGTGCTGTAAGCGTAATCCAATAATTCTACCTCTTTCAAATTCACTTAGCGGGCGTTATATTCGATGTACACGTACTCTAGGCATTTCAAATTACTAAACATCGATTTATGATCCCATCAAACAGTTTGTTGCTTCCTAAGTTTTCAAAAATGCAAAAAACGACTACCAATATTAATTGATAAAAAAAGTTGACATGAAAAAACATTTACCAAATTTTAATGATATACTATTACACCTATGTTGTCCCAAAAAAATATTAAATTTAAACATCCCATTAAGTGAATATATATTACAACAGCTATCTTGAAGAAGTGTGGAGATGTTTTGATATTTAATCATGTTCTCATAACTCAATGTGTTACAATTAATGTGGCCTCGTTATATGTTGCCATAATATTAAATTGGTGAAGTAGTTTCCATTACTATTTAACAAATCTTATATCTAATTAAAAATTAATTTACATGCCATATGCTCCTTTGCAGTTATTTTAAAATTAAGAACTAAATTACACATTAAGATTAATAATTCAGGCGTAACAAAATAATGACAATAATTTTAATTTTCCCGAAATTTTAATCCATTGCTAAGAATGACACAAACAAAGAGAAACAGGGAGGAATATAAAGTGAGAACGGGTAGTATACCTCATAAGAAGTTTTCTTATCCATCGTTCTGTCTCAAATGGCTGTCGCTCTTTTTAACCGACTTCCAAAAACGAGGAGGTTATCAATTCGTCCCGTATTTTTTGGCTCTTTTTTTGCATGTATGTTACCTGATTTTTTCTCCTGTGGTGCACCGTTTTAAACGAATATGGTCTTGTTTAATAGAGTATATATCCGGATTGGTGAAACTTCAAATTTTGGAAAAGAATTCTATTGGTAAAGTGATAAAATTTGTGAACACGCCAAGCAACAATCAAGTTTGATGAATTAGTAGATAAGTACGCAATGAAGGATTATAGATTTGCTTGGCACCGACTTCAAAAATATACTAGATTGGTAGGTAATTAATTTGTACAGAATGAGCACCTTTTAATGTTTACATTTTTTACTTCCTGGGTAGGTACCTTACAACATTGAATGTGTTATTTATTTGCTAGAGTTGTATTTTGTTATAATTATTTTTAGCTTTTTAGTTATAGGTAGAAGTCGGTTATATATATTTTTTAATGTTTTATTACTTTCCTTCTTAATTATCGGCAACTAGATATGATTGAATTCTAGGAAAGTAGAAGCGATAAACTCGTCTTCGTTTAACACAATTAGTTTTTCCCACAATGTAGATATTTGACTCAATATCTTTGGTTTTTACCCCCCGACGAGCAGGATCGGATCCAGGATTGTCATTTCGGTGGGGGCTTGATCTATTTGGGGGGGGGGCTTGACATCACTGAAAGTTGATTTTAGCACAATAAACACTAAAAAGCATACCACTCAGAAGATTTTGGAGTATATAAATTTAACGTGTGTATCTGTATGTGGCACCGTAACCCCCAAACGAATGAACCGATCTATATTTTTTTGTTTTGTTACTTGACTGAGACTGTCCTTAGTTATGACTAAAATATATTAATTAAATGACCTTTTTGCAGTTGAAATGGCAGTGCAACTGAAGACTATATTGTTACTAATACTGATAAGAGTATAGTTTCTAAATATTCAACCATGACCGGAATTTCTGATGAAACCACTTTTGAAGAAGCGGAAGAACGAGAGTAGCGAAAATGTCTATAAGGTGAAAAGTAAAGGGGCTGATTATCGACGAATTTGTGGGTAGGTGAATAATTGTATTCAAAAAGTGGGTTTCATATATAAAAAAAATTTCAGATTTTTCATTTCCATTCAGAATTACGTAGAAAATAAATTTATTCGTTACTTTTACTTTCTGACAATATTGATTGAAAAAAAATGGACCGAAAATTAATATTAGTTTATTATTATTATGATAGGTTTCGGGTGAGAACCGCGTTTAAATTTAGAGGCATTATCAATGACAAAAATAAAAAAGAGCGGCAGTCATTTGAGACTGAATGATGGCAGCGAAAGCTTCTTACGAAATATTATTCCCTTCTCCCATTATCTCACTGTCTATATATTTTTTTCACTCTTAGTAATTTATATAAATATCAGCCGAATTAAAATAATTGTCACTATTTTGTTACGACTCAAGCATTAATCCTAATTTAACTCTTAGTTTAAATATATGTGCAAAGAAATATTAGTTTAGATATTGATTAAGTATTAGAAGACAAGATGTCAAAGAAAAGTTTGTTTTGTTCTTAGCTATCATTACAAACACATAAAAATTATACAAAAAAATTATATACCTATTATTCAATGGTAGCAACAATTTAAAATTTTTAAGTTCTTATCCTATTTAATATTAAAATAATTTTTATTTTTGAACATGTACTTCATTTTCAAGGTCAGTTGAAGGTCAGAGTGTTTTTTTTAAATGGCAACCCCTGTTTTTGACACCGAATTATCGAAGAGCGCGAAATTTTATATCTGAGGTGATATAGATACAATTTTTTTGTGAGAATTTTTGGTAGAACAAGTGAACTGAGATTGTTTTCTTCTTTTACGCCTTGTAAATGCCTTATTAGCGCAAGCATAAAACGAATTAAACTAAATCAGCAGTAATTGTTATATATGGTAAAAACATCTTAAATGATTTATTAGAACTATTTGACTATTTACATCTGTGGGTGTCCCGCCATCTTACGTATGTTACCTGATTTCTTCTCTTGTGGTGAACCGTTTTGAATGAATATGATCTTGTTTAATAGAGCATATATCCGGATTCGGATTGGTGAAACTTCAAATTTTGGAAAAGACTTCTATTGGTAAAGTGATGAAATTTGTGAATGAACACATGCGTGCATGGAAATCGACCAATATCCCTAATATTTTAGTCGATTTTTCGAAAACTCCTTATGGATGTGTATATTTTTTTAAACGTTTAATCTAATAAGGAAGATCCCTAGGTGATCTCATATATTTTTCTGCAACGTGCAACTTGCAGATTTGCAGAAAATCGCCGAAAATTCCAAAATGCTTATCAAAAATTTCATCGAACATAATGGACATTTCCTCATAAAATTTTAATTCCAACGTTATAATTATATACATCTCAAGCATATAGGTTGTAGAGCATAGTAGTTTCGGCTCCTTAAATCAATAAGTACTAAGCTAGTTTTGTTTGTATACCAGGCAAATACCTATTTAAATGCAAATTTTTCCATTTTGCGAAGACGGTGTTTTGGATGTCACATTTTCCCGGCCTAATAGAAAATTCAGTGACAACACATGTCAAACTCTAAATCGTTATTTGGTGCGTTTAGTTATAGCAAAGAAAATCAAAAAGTAAAACGATAGAAGGAGTTGCATTTATATGAAGATTGAAATATAGGACGGAGTAGAATGATAGTGGTCCATAGGCAGCCGTATATAAAGGATGGTTGGAATATAGGGTAGACTGGACGTTTGGTGGTATAAAAATGTTGGAAAAAATGTGAAATTAAAATTATATAGGGTGATTAAAAAACTGTAATATGATGTAGTCATAAGCAAATCATATACAGGATGGTTGAAATATATGCTGGAGTTGAATTATAGTTATACAGTGTGATTAAAAATTATCATTTCTTTTATAGCCCATAAGAAGTTGCATAAAATGTGAGAGGAATTAATGTTACACAGGGCGATAATATAAAATGTCAAAACTGAAATAATTTATGGAGTAACCCACAAGGAGTTATATACTATAGTTGAAATATAGGACGTATTTGACTCCGTAAATGTGGGATGGATTCTACTCCGTCCTATAGTTTACAGAAGGCAGCTAACAAATGTATGCTTGTCCGTGGGCATTTTGTGCTTATTAAGTCAACGCGTACTAGTAAATTTTGTTCGTAAACATTTACCTGTCAATTTAAATGAAAATGGATAAATGTGTAATGTTGAGGCTTTCGATGTTACCTGGTTCTGTCTAATAAGGTTATACATACAAAATAAAAAATAAAGAATGAAAACTAAACAGGTGAAAATAAAACATTAAAAAAAACATAACCGACTTCTACCTATAACTAAAAAGCTAAAAATACTTATAACAAAATACAGCTCTAGCAAATAAATAACACATTCAATGTTGTTAGGTACAAACGAGGAAGTAAAAAAATGTAAACATTAAAAGGTGCTCATTCTGTACAAATTAATTACCTACTAATCTAGTATATTTTTTAAGTCGCTGCCAAGCAAATCTAAAATCCTTCATTGCGTACTTATCTACTACTTCATTAAACCTGATGGTAGCTTGGCACCGACTTCAAAAATATACTAGATTGATAGGTAATTAATTTGTACAGAATGAGCACCTTTTAATGTTTACATTTTTTACTTTCTGTGTAGGTACCTAACAACATTGAATTTATTATTTATTTGGTAGAGTTGAATTTTGTTATAATTATTTTTAGCTTTTTAGTTATAGGTGCAAGTCAGTTATATTTTTTTCAAAATGTTTTATTTAGTAGACAAAATGTTGAAAATAGCCATTTCAAGTTTTTAAGCTTTTGACCATGAAATAACCTTCTGAAGGCCACAAAAAATTGTGTTAATATTAGGCTTGGGTCGTTCGTGAATGTGTCGTTCAAAACGAACGACTCTTCTACATGTGCCACGAATGAGCGGCACAGTTAAGTCAAATAGCTCGTTCAGTTCGCCATTAATAGAGTCATTCGGCTCGAGCGAGTCGAGAGTCATAGCATGTGCTAAACGTTCAACGTTCAATCACGAACTAGACTCGTTGACTCGTTCATCGTTCAATCTTTCGACCGGCACAGTCACCTTGGCTCGGAGCAGTGGAGAGAAAAGAGCTGTCAGCCGTCTGGTTCATGAGATGAAAGGTATTTTAAAATTTGGTCGGAAGGTTGTATTTTCAACGAATCGATGAATGGGTATTTTAAATTTGTATTATGACAGGCACTAAGGCACAGGATTGTTGTTATTTTTATATTATTTGTTACCAAATAATACAAAAATAAAAATTTTTTATTTACGTAAATTAATGATCTTTAAATTATGACTTAGCAAAACTTGAATATTAGTTTGAGCAGTAAACTAGACAAGTAGAGACATTATATAAATCCGCCTAAGGCTAAACGGCTGTGTTTTAGGAGATCGTTCAACTGAACGACTAATTGTGAACGACTCGTTTTGGTGAGGTGAACGAAATGAGCCGGCTCACTAAAAAGAGTCATAAAACCCAACGCTAGTTAATATCACTTCAGACGTAAAATTTGCCGCTCTCCCCCATACGTAATCAGAAACAGGGGGTCCCATATTAAGAAAACACTCTTACCTTCAAATGATGCTCAAGGTCAAAATTAATTGCACCAAACGGTTTCGCCTTGAATAAGTTCTGTATATACTTTTTTATACCATGCTTAGGAACGAAGCAATTCCGGTGCATAGATTAGTTTACAATGTTACTATGTTACTAAATATTTATTGATATATTAATTGGGTATAGGGTGTATGCCCCGTTAAATTGTTATAAATTCTATTATTGACATCATTTTGCTTTCAACAATAAGTTTTGAACGACTGTCGTAAAACTTATTCATATCCTGACAGATTGTAGGGAACAAACCATTTAACTACTTTTGATAAATTGTTTTAACTTTGAACACCTATACATAATTTATCATACATTAAAGTGAATTAAAGTTTGTACAGGAGACCACAGTTTACATAATTTTGTAATGTTTCACAAAGCCGGTCTTTAGGTATTGTTAATGGATGTCCGTTAATGCTTATCAATTGTTAAACACGAAAAATGTGCATTTTGCTTTTACATTTTTTTTATATATACAACAAAATGCACTTATTCCATTATTACATCTCGTTCTGTATTTTGTAGGCACCGGAGCTCTGAAAATTAAGTCACCAAGAACATAAAGGTAAAAGTTTATTATTTACCTGCTATAGATTCCTCTTATTTTATTAGTTA
Organism: Octodonta nipae; assembly: GCA_034190945.1. NCBI lineage: Eukaryota > Metazoa > Arthropoda > Insecta > Coleoptera > Chrysomelidae > Octodonta > Octodonta nipae. Next base: position 98,498,138 of record CM067221.1, read on the forward strand.
CCTCCAGGGCATCATAATGATAACATAAAGAGACATTACGGTAACATTATAATGTCTATTACTATTGGACTTTTGTGAAATAATAGTAGTAAAGGGGTAATCTGTTCGATTATTGAAGAAAGTATAATAGGTCCAACCTTAAGGGGGTGATTTAGAAGTTTGGAACAAATTAATTTGTATAGTTCATAAGATGTTCTAAAGTTCGCAAATTTCTTTTGTTTTTTTTAACATTAAGCAAAAATTCTATTTATACATGGCATTTATTTACACTGTATATAATCAATTCTGGAATTGTGCTCAAAATAGGATACGAAATTAGCTCATTAATCTATATATAAATAGGCAAAGACAAAACGATTAGGTACCATTTTCCCCTCTGTCTCTCAACCGATTTTCTTCATTTTTGTTTTGTTTAATAGCTACTGACGACCTTCAGTGCAGAATGCTAATATTAATTTATAATATTGGTTCATTTATTAAATAAAATATAATAAAAATTAATTATTTACGTCTATACTATCAACGCCAAACAACTGTTAGTCCCGCCGCAGCCAGACTGTCAAAACTCAACACACTGAGTAATTCTAAATAGAGGGACCTATCGTTAGATGCTTTTATATACTTAGAGCATGTACTTCTGGAAGTGGCATGCAAGCGTTGTTATTGTTTAGTGGAAAAATAGTCAATGTAGTAGATCAGTATTGGTTTTTCGAACGCGTTGCAGTAACTTTCATATTAAATATTCAGTTTTTAATGTGAATTTAATTATTTGATTAAAATATTATTATCACAACCTTCCCGAAGATATTGTGTAAACATTTGTCAGACAGCGGACAATAGAGAATGTATTAAATATGAAATAATAATGAAACCGCAAATGAAGAAAACTTTTAGGTTGCAAAGAACAATTTTTCAATTATTATATCGAATATTTTGTCAGGAGCGGTTCCAGCCAAAAATATAACAATTATGTGGGGTCTCCATATGTTTACTGGTAGCAAATTTAAAAACTAATTAAACAAATCATTGTTATCGGCGGCCTTTGACCTTACTAATTCCATGGTTAAAGTTGCTGAAAAAATGCGCAGTATACACATAGTGTTTTATGAGACTTCGTGACTTTTATCCTGACATAGTAATGTATTGGTATAAAATAATAATTTGGTCAAGTGCGAGTTGGACTCGCATACTAAGGGTTCCGTACCACCTTCAAGATTCTAATATTTCAGTTTCAGACAAGCAGGGAATGAGTGCAATTTCTTATATTTATCCTTTTACCCTAATATCTTTTAAAAGAAGCGTTTTAAATTTATAAAAAATATACACTGTCATTTTCCACCCATAAATTTTTTAATTTATTTTCTTCAGGATTCGCTTGATTTTTATAAGAATACATATGTATTAATTTTCTAATTTGGCCTCCAAAAAGTAGAGAGTTTTGGAGAGTTTTAGAGTTTTATTTTACTAATAAATTTTCTGGGAAGCCTTTTATAATCTACTGTCTGAATTTTGAAGCCCTGTAGATTGGAAGATATAGGGCAAAATATGACATATTTTTAATTCACATAATGAGCTGTTTATCTGAAATGATGCGTTTGAAAATTACTATGGGGGTTTTCTAATAATTTTTCTTATAAATTTCAAGTGAGCACCAGTACCCCTAATTATTTTCAAAATTTTAGGAAGTATGGATTCGGAAATAAAGCGAGAAATGAGAATTTTTTATATCTTTTATATCTTGTTTTCCTCATAATAATCCCTTATAGTTTGGGGAATAAAGGGGGGAATGGGTAATTTTTTAAATATTTTTTTAAATATATTTTAAAATATTTATTAAAAAAAATAAATATATATATATATATATATATATATATATTAGTATTCGTCATAATGAGCAATTTGATTTGATATATTACTTGATACGTTAGAAACAATTATGATTTTTTATTTTTCATTTAATTCTATAGGTTGCCCCCCAAAATGAATTTTAGGGGTTTCTCCTTATTTTTCCAGTAAAGTTCAGGGGAGGCGCTATACCTCTATTTTTTCCAAAATTTTAAGGCTTATGGTGTCGGAGATAAGCGGTGGATAAGTAAATTTTTTTATATTTTTGTTAATATCTTTTAATTAAATTATTTTAAAATTTTGAAAAAAATATATTTGTTTTCATCATAATGAGCCCTTTCATTTGATATATAACATGATGAGTTAGAAACAATTTTAATTTTATTTTTTCCATTTAATTCTGTAATTTGCCCCCAAAATTAGAAGTAGAGGTTTCTCCTTATTTTTCCAGTAAACTTCAAGTCAGCCTATATCTCTAATTTTTTTCAAAACTTTACGTTTTATAGTTTCGGAGAAAGGGGGGGGGGCGGATGAGTAAATTTTGATATATTTTCGTTAATATCTTTTTAACTATTTTTTTAATATGAAAAAAATATATTTGTGTTCCTCAGAATGGGACCTTTCATTTGATATATTACTTGATGCGTTTGAAAAATTTTTTATTTTTAAATTTTCATTTAATTCTACAACTTGCCCCCCAAAATTAATATTAATGGTTTGTCCTTATTCTTCCTGTAAAGTTCGGGCAACGTTCTATATTTCCTATTTCGATTTTTTTAGTTTTTCCCCCCAGAAGTACCCGTAAAATCAAAATTTCTTCATTTACGATATATACTCCTGATCGGGTCTCCAAACTATACTTGGGAGACATATATCTATCAAAAGGTAGAACTGAAGCAGTGGAACTTCCTTAGATTTTTATTTTTTAAACTGTTTTTTTTTTTCTAGAAATCTTTATAAGTTTTGGCCCTAAAAAGGACCGATTTAAAAATGAAAGGTTTTTAATGCCTCCGTATATGCCGAAAATGCTTACTATAACGCTCTATGCATTGGTGGAGCCTCTTATGTGTAGAAAAAACGACAGCTTCAATTTCAGCTCGGCTCTCGGCATGTTACGTAGTGCATTATGAATCCGGTTTTTCATATTTTCTCTGGTAGTAGGTTGAGTCTGATAAACGATGTCTTTTAATATATACCCAACGCAAGGGATAATGCAATAAAAACCTTTTCAAACTGTAAGTAATGATTTTTCATTAATTTCGTTTTAAGAAGTTCTTACTTTTAATTATACTTCCATCCTAAAATTTATTTTTTGATGTGTTTTTTTTCCTATAAGGTTTAAAAAATAGTGTTTTTTATTGGTCCTTTGGTGTCAGTTGTAACTTTAGTCATAAATCTCCAGGATTCAGCCCCCCCTACCCTCCCTCCTCCAAATATTTATCTACTTCTTGGCATTTTCTGGTTCTTTTTTGTGTTGTTGTATGTTATATATCGTTTATATAATTCCTATACTATTTCGAAAGAAATTTAATGGCGTCATAACTTTTACAAATATTTTGTGTTTTTTTTTGACACATCATAAGTCGCTGGTAAATAGACAGGATATTAAGAAATACTATAAACACCGGTTTAAATTACAGGAGAAGAATTTAGAATACAGAGAGGGAATTAAAAAATAGTGTCAGTTTATTTTCATCAAAAAATCACAATTCACTAGACTAATAGTTCAAATATTACAAAGATGAGTCAAAAGCAAATCAGCTGCTCACTACTACTGAAACGCTCTTGTCGCAAGCCTGAATTTATATCCTGTCTTCGAAATTTTCCAACATTTTCGCACCCTCCTTGTCTGTCTAGCGTGCATGTGGACCAGCTCTCTAACGGAATGACATTTTGGATAAATCCTGGTATTCGTTTTTGCCAAACCTTTTGACTACGGTGAATAATTTCAGGAGAATTCCCTTGTTAGTAAGGTCAATTAAAGATTGCAACAATACGATAATTTGTATGTAGCATCTAACAGTTACATTATATTAACCCCACGACTACTGAAACTTGAGCGAAATGAGGACTATATGGTCTTTGTTATAATAAAGGCACACACCTACTGAAAGTGTTTTCTATTTTAGTTTATCCTTACGTAGATTACAGTTCTCAATTTAAGACATTCTGGAAAATAGTAGTTTGTTCTTCTCTTTGTTTACAATAATTGTTTTTTGGATTTATTGCAGTCATGACGACATAACGTTTATTATTGGTAATCCAATCACACCCGTATATGATTTTTCAAACATGCGGAAATTGGCAGCGGAGAAGGATTTATGTAAAGGGATTACGTTTCAATATTGGTTGATTTTATTGCATTGAAAATATAATCTGATAGATTGTTGAAACGTTTGGCGAATATACAACTTGTTAGTTTCATGTTGCTCTATTTGAATAACGAAACAATTAAGCTACCGTAAAAATGAAAATATAATATCAAAACGAAATGTATAAAACAAGATCTAGTAGTCAATGGCGTAATTATATACAGGGTGTTCCTAAATTGGCGGTACAAACGAAAAGGGGAGATTCCTTGAATAGTTTTAGGAAGAAAAAGTCACATAAACATGGATCCGCAAACGTTTCGTTTTCAAGATACAGAGTGTTAAAATTTCAATTTTTTTCAAGTTTTTTTCTCATAGTATCTGCACTTCACAAGATATTCAAATGAAATTTGGCATAGATATTACAATTAAGAGTTTACATCTTGTGACATGCCAATTTCGATTGCAAATCTACAGGGTGATATTTTTTCGTGAACACTGTCCACTGTTGTCCTTCAGAACTTTTTTTTGGTGAGCCACTGTTACTTTCAAAAACTGTAAAGAAAAGCTTTATTGTTATACCAAACTTTATGTTCTCTTGTAGTTTTGTCGTATCTACTACCGGTTTTGAGAAAAAATTTTTGATGATTCTCTTGAAATCCTCAGAAAATTCCGAATTTTCATAGAAATCTAGTTACTTACCTAGTAGGCTGTGGTGAATGAGTAAATTTATTGTTAGTTTTGACACATCAAATTAAACTCCTGAGTTTAAAATTAAAGATGGTTGCATTTTAATATCAAGACATGCCGAATTTTACGAATTCCGAAATGGCTGACATGCATTTCATGTATGGTCTTGCAAATGGTAATTCAAGAGAAGCTAAGCGTCTTTACATGGAACGCTATCCCTATAGAGTGATGCCTGGTCATCGGATGTTCTCTAATATTCACAGGCGTCTTTCAGCAACACTGGATCTTTTTCTGCGAAAAATATTAATGCAGGTAGACCACGAAGTGTGAGAACACCACGACTCGAAGAGGCAGTGCTGAACGAAATAGAAGAACATCCAGGAACCAGTACAAGAAAAATTAGTGTTACCTTAAATACAAGTCATCAAGTTGTTTGGCGGATCTTGCGGGATTCTTTGCTCTATCCTTATCACATTCAGAGGGTGCAGGACTCTTGCGTCGAGATTGTCATCCCAGAGTTATTTTTTGTCAGTGGTACCTCAACAGACTATTGAACAATCCTCATTTTGATTGCCAAATCCTAGTCACTGATGAAGCCTGTTTCTCAAGGACTTCAATCATAAATTTTCATAATGAACATCCACATGAAATTGCAGAAGCTTGTTTTCAAGAGGAATTTTCATTAAATGTATGGGGTGGTAATATTGGCGATTATTTGATTGGTCCTTTCTTCTTGCCAGGGCGACTTACTGGTCAATCATACAGACATTTTTTAGAGAACGATTTGCCCTTGTAATTGGATGATATACCTCTTATGATGCCACGTGAAATGTGGTTCATGCACGACGGTGCTCCTGCTCATTTTCCACTTTTGGCTAGGGAGTATTTGAACCAAAATTATGTAAACAGGTGGATTGGACGAGGTGGACATCAGCCATGGCCCGCCAGATCCCCAGATTTAAATAGTTTAGATTTCTATCTATAGGGCCATCTGAAATCTCTAGTGTACATAACGCCAGTGAATACCGTAGACGAACTGAGAAATCGTATAATAGGCGCGTTTGATACAATAGGAATACTCCAGGAGTGTTTGAAAGAGTTCGATCGTCTATGAGAAGAAGAACAGAACCTTGTATAAGGGTTGGGAGAGAACATTTTCAACAATTGCTGTAGTTTAGTTCCTTTGTTGTTATTTAGTTTTTTATTATGATTAATTTTTGAGTTGTACGTTTCTTACAGTAATACATTTTTTTGATGATTATACCAGTTTATCGAATCTTTAAGAATCATTGCTAGTTTAATAATTCAAAATTTTTTTCTCGAAATCGGTAGTAGATACGACAAAACTACAAGAGAACATAAAGTTTGTTATAACAACAAAGCTATTCTTTACGATTTTTGAAAGTACCAGTGGCTCACCAAAAAAAAAGTTCTGAAGGACAACAGTGGACAGTGTTCCCGAAAAAATATCACCCTGTAGACTTGCAATCGAAATTGGCATGTCACAAGGTGTAAACTCTTAAATCTATAATATCTATGCCAAATTTCATTTGAATATCTTGTGCAGTGCAGTGCAGTGCAGATACTATGTGAAAAAAACTTGAAAAAAATTGAAACTTTAACACTCTGTATCTTGAAAACGAAACGTTTGCGGACCCATGTTTATGGGACTTTTTCTTCCTAAAACTACTCAAGGAATCTCCCCTTTTCGTTTGTACCTCCAATTTAGGAACACCCTGTATATATTTAAAAATAGTATCTGAATGGCTAGCTTTAAACTGTCTTTAAATACCAGTAAAACTGCAGTTATTACTTTTAATTATTACTGCAATAGGGTCTCTCAACAATTTAAGAAAAAAACAATTAAAGAGTAAACAGTTGAATACTGTAAATATTTGGGCAGCATCACTTATCATAAACTGAGCAAATCTAAATAACAGTAAATGCTTAGTCTTTATTTTCTCCAAGTTGTCAAAAATAATGCATATAGTATAATTTTAAAAGCATTATTAGCTATGGATTGATTTCTTGGGGTGGAGTTTATGCTAGTAAGTAATTTTGCTTCAAAGACTTCAAAACCGTATTCTAAAGTAGTCTACAAAAATCAATTTTTCAGAAAAATACATCTTAAACTAGAACAAATGTTTCCTTAGACGCAATATTATTTTTTTAAGCTACATTAGAAGATAAATTCTCTATTAAAACAAGAAATAAAAGCATTATGTTATCATTCAGAAAAAAAACAATTGATTGCAACAACAGCAACATTAAGCCTATTACAATTTTTAGTAGGTTATCTATTGAACTAAAAACAATAATCGAATCGAATTAAAACGAAAAAAAAACTATTAAAACACGATAAAGAAAAGTCCTAAAGACTCCATGCACAAAAATTTGATTACAATTACAATTTATATAATAGCCAAAAAACGACTTTAGTTCTAACTTAATTAAGAAACTTATTTCACATAAAGAACTTCAGATAACGTACTAAAGTATTTATCCTTTCGTTAAGTATACGGACCCCACAAAATACATTCCTTAGCTTATTTTGGAAACTTCAGTAATAAAATTTTAAACTTTGGACCAAAGTTTCAGTTATCAAATTTGTTATTTAGTAGTCAGGTCCGGCGTTTACAAACTTTTCGTATGCAGGCTGTAATAATTTTTATTTAGATGAGAACAAGCGGATTCAACATTTTCTATCCATGTAATAACGCCAATTTCCAAGATTCGAAGACACAGCAATTACAAATTATTGCAGGACAATTATAAATCTTTTTTTCTTAAAACACCTTCAGACATATTTATTTATCTGATGTATCAGATCCCGTTTTATTAGTAGATAATTAAAAGTAAGTAATGCTTTAAAATATATTTTCTCTCCTTAAAATACAAGATCTGTATTATTTAATTTCCAGTATACAGTGCATTCCCAAAATAGCTGATAAATAAGAATTACAATGAGAGTTTAGAGAAACTCTGAAGGAAATTTTTAATAAAACATATCGTAAACACTACAAATCGAAAAATTTTTATATAAGTTAAATGGTGGAATTGACCTCTGTCAATTGCAATGTCACAATAAGCAAGACAATCAATAAATGCATTTTGCAGGTTTTGTATGACACCTGCGGCAATAATTCTAATTGTTTGACATTTTTATTATCTTAAATCGTGTAAATATATCTCCATACCAAACAAACAATAAGGTGTAAATGGGGCAATTTGACAGGCACTCAATAGACCCTCTTTTAACTATCCTGAGATTTTATTCAATGCACCCCCGTTTATTATTGCAGAATTAGAAACATCCCATCTTTTTACGTTTGATAGGGTACAATTGTAGAAAAACTAATTACTTTCTTTTATATCACTAATTTTTCTTATTTATTTATATATTAAATAAATAAAAAAACCAAGACTTGTTTCGTCAACACATTGTCATTTTTAAACGGAAACAAATTCAGGAATGGCGACAAAACATTTTGAAAAAGAACTGAGGGTTTTGTTTATAATAGTAGGTCTATGTTGAATTCTCGGAAGGATTACATATATATCGGATTTTTGTGTATAAGTATATTGAAATAGAAACAAAGTGGGAAACACATTACTAATATTTAAATATATCAATTTTGACTATTAGTTACTTAAAAATCTCAAATGCTCTTTTGAAACTCTACGTGCTTGTTAAATAGTAAATTACAAGAAACGGAATTATTATGACTTTTGTAAATTTCTATATTCTCCAATGTTTCAATAAATGACTTAAAATTGTTGTCCTGAATGATCTCTGTTTCTTGTAATTTAGGAAAGGTATACCCTGTAGTAAGAAAATGATTAGCAAATGATGAGTCAGTTTTATTAAATTTAAAGGAACGGCAGTGTTCAAGATGTCGAATATTGAAATTTCTACAGGTCATACCAAGGTAAAAGCTATTGCACTCTGAACATTTTGGTTTATATATTCCAGATTTCGAAAACTTATCACTTATTTTATCTTTAGCATTAAAAATATGCTTTGACAATTTGAATTGGGATCTAAAACTAACTTTAATATTATGCTTCGACAAAAGTTTCGCTATTCTCTCACTTGTGGTGATAAAATAAGTAAAGGTAACGTATTTAAATTGAACATTATTATCTTTGATTTTTGGATAGTTTAAATTTTGAGCAATTTGACTTTCTCTTCGCGAAAATAATTTTATTAATTAATTTGTGGTCATAACCATTATTAATGGCATGCTCTTGATGATATCCACTTCCTTCCTTAAGTCGGTTTTAGAAAGAGGTAATATAAGAGCTCTATGTATCATCAATTTATATGCTGCTAGTTGATGTGAGTGTGAACTAAAATGGAATATTATCATTTGACGTCTCAAACATGTTTTCAAGTATCCCACCCAAAGAATGTCTATCATTATTATCCGACATCCTTAATAATTCCAGACTCAACCCAATAGTACCAATAGACATGAAAAAAAGCCTTCGAATTGTGTCTGAGCCAAAATTATTGCACATTCGACAATAAATTAGGTTCGGCAATGGGCTCATTCCTTAGCGCATTACTGGATGATATTTTCAGGTCTCATTTAGAAGAAATCATAATATCCTCTGAGCTTAGGAAAAAACATCTTCATTGTGGTATAGGTATGTAGATGACATTTTAGCTTACTTCACAGACACAAAGAGACAACTTAACATTTTCCTATCATTCATTAATAGTGTACCTCCTAATATTAAGTTTACTTTCCACAAGGACTACTCTTTGTACATGATCTTCAGTATAACACATTCGGAATCTATGACGAATTACCAATCACCCTGTATAAGTAGATTCATTTAATTAAACATTATGTTGCTTTGACCTTCCATCGATTACTTTTTTTTGTTCATAAGATGGCGACAGCGTTTTCCTTTCAACATTGATACCATTTTAAATTGACTCTGTTTTTCATTGTGCATTACAATATTTTCCATAATAATGAGAAGTCTTATTAAAAAAATATAAACTCGTACAAAAACGAGTATTTTTATCATATATATGCTTTAAAATCTTATTTACGAAACTAAGCTACATATAACAAAAAGCAGAAGCATATATTAAAATTAATTTCAATAGCTTATAAACACAAGAATAGTTTAATTAAATTGCTTTTATGTTATCTGATTCTCTTTTTTCGAATTAATTTATTTATATATCTTAACCAACATACAAACAAAATTTTCCGACGTTTTTTCCACATTTATATAGGGCTTTTTCAAGGATGAGAAATACAAATGTTTATTACCTTGTTGCGACCACATCCGTTTAGTCTATTCCTTACGGCACACTTTGAAACTTCATTTTATTAAACTTCTCAAACCGAAACACAATTTGTAAAAAATTGGTAACATTTATATATTTCTGGTTTAAAAATATGAAAAAAATATATTCGTCATTGTGAGCCCTTTCATTTGATACATTACATGATCCGTTAGAAGGAATTTTAATTTTATATTTCCTTTTAATTCTGTAATTTGCTCCACAAAATTAGGATTAGGAGTCTTTCCGTTCTTTCTGTAAAGTTCAGGCAAAGGCCTATATCACTATTTTGTTTTAATTTTATGTCTTATAGTTTCAGAATGGGTATATTTATATTGATGTTAGTATCTTTCAAACTATTTATTTTTAAAATATGAAAAAAATGTGTGTGTGTGATGTATGACATGATTCATAAAAAAAAAATTTTCATTTAATTCTATAACTTGCCCCCCCCCCGGGTTTCTTCCTATATTTCCATAAACTTTCTATATTCCCCATTTTTTTCAAAATGATAGGCCCAACAGTTTCGATGGTAAAAGAGGGGAGGAGGAATTTTTAAATTTCCTCCCAGATGTACCCCTCAAATTAAAACTTCTTCATTTACAGTCTTTACTTTTACTCGGGTAATGTGAACGACGGAGGGATCACAAGTGATAATATAAGAAAATCCGTAAAATTGTATATACGGAACCCTAACAATTACAAGTAAAGTCTTTAGATTTCAGTATTTCTGTAGATAGAATTTTTAAAATGTTTTATTTCTAAGAAAGTATGGAAGACTTTCGCAGAGACTATTTAAAAGTAGCTTTAGAAAGAGCAATAATTGGGGCATTAGGATATCTGTTAAGCAACTGAAAACAAATGATGCTCCCAAGAAATTTAATTCTCTATTTGCCAAATCCGTTTAACATATAAAATGATTGACAAAAAATTGTTTGACAAGTTTCTCAAGGAAGTCTTGAAATAAAACCTCGAATTCTACAAGCTTATTACGGAGAATGAAGGGTTTTAACCACGACGACTTCACAAGTTTCTTTGATATTTTAGAAACTAAATATGCGATACGCATTTAACCCACCACCAGAGTTTAGTTTAGCTGTGATGAGACTGATAATGAAAACAGCAAAATAAATCATAGTTTAAAAACTAAAAAGACTAGCTTTAATACCAAACCGAACAAAAAGTAAATAAAAAATTTGAACTGCCATAAAATAAATAATTTATAAGTTTGACATAAGAATTACCTGGTTGAGAAACAAGTGATTTTATTGTAAAAACACAAAATAAGATTGATAGCAATAGTTACGAGTTCTTGAATACTAGTTAAATACAAAAATTAAGTTGCTATAAACATATAGTAAAAAGCACCCCTTGCTTCTTTACAATAAAATGATTTTTTTATAGTGACATTACTCTTAAATGTATACGTAATCAGTTAATTATATTGAGTTAGTGAATTTTCTATTACTGACAAAGTATTATTAGTTATAATTTATTTTTACTTTTTAGTTCGGTTTGTTATTCAAGTTTGTTTTTTCAGTTTTTTAGACTATATATTTTTTACATTACACATTTTTCACCTGATGATACAGGTACGGATATGAAGATAAAATTATCAAACAATTTTGTGGTCATCGGGCTTCAATACTGCTAAGAATTTTCTGTGCGTCAAACAATTAATTTAATCAAAAAAATCTCGTTTACTTTGGCACACGAATTTACGATGTTGCACAATATTCTTTATATACTATTCACTTTGAATAACTGGAACGTCAGCTAATTCCCCACTGAATCGCACTCTCACAAACACCGAAAACATTAAAGCCTCGTTGCTGGTACTTGAGAACTCGTACAAGGCGTATGTACTGTTTTTGTCGTCAGTTATTTATTTCGGAAAGGTAGTTTTTTTATTACAATGACTAATATTTCGAGAGATTGCGATTTAATTAAAAAGTTATAATACTGTACCTTCTTTAGTATATATCGTAACTATCCTCTCCATTTGTTTTCTAAAAGATAGTCCAAACGTTTCAGAGTATAAATCATACCCCGTTTTTAATGGCAATAAAACTTAACAACCTGAGATATGGTTTGGGATTCCGGCGAATGCGATAGACAACATCGTTAATCCTTTTGACTAATTCGCATAGATCACTTCAAGCTGGCGTGAGCGTTGGTAACTTGCATTTGAGCCTCTGGCAGTTGTATAATCAGAACGAGGCATAGCTGTTTGTTGGAACCCGATGAATTTTTTTTCAAATCGTAGCATGTTTTCATCCGGTTGCTGGTTGCCAACATCTGTATGGGTTTTCGGGCACTTACTAGATGCGCAAATGTCACATCTCCGGCATCAGGCTTGTTTTTTTATCTTTGAGACTACCAGTTGGGAGGACTAGATATTCCGTCTCATAGAGGCCAGTGTGTCTCTTGCTTCTTTTATGAAAAGATTAGTGCAATATAGGAGTCGACCATTTGGTCTTGTATAAATTGTTCCGTTGTCCAGAATTCATTCATCTACACTCGAATATGTTGGATGTATATTTGCCGGCAGTGTCCATAATCCGTTCAACAAGGTCTTTTGACAAGGCACCGACATTGTTATGCAAACCTTGTTGGAATTTCTCCTTCTACTTAGCCACCGGTGGATTCATGTCCAAAAGCCACTTGAGATCCATTCTAATTAAAAAGTGACGAACATGGATATTAGTCTACAGCTTTAATAGTTGCTAACATTTTTTTTCTGGTCAAACAGTAATAATTTCTCTATGGCGTGGAAAATCCAGGGCTGAAGTCTTTAATCACCCGCTCCTCACCGTCTTGTACTTGAAAATGACGGCCCCCAACCCGGTGTTGCAGGCGTCGGTGTAAAGGACATACTGGCCAGATGGTGTGGGAAACGCCAGAATTGAACTCGCATCGAAATGCCGTTCTTAATACTGAAAGGACTCTAAAGACTATCCTTCTGTGACCTATAAATGGAAACCCCACACCAAACCACCTATAGTATGAACAGAGACCCAAAAGGCTTAGTAGCTTAGTCCTCATTAGGCGGGATTTCTAATTAGACGTTATTCGAAAACACTACGTCTTTTGAAACCGTGAAACTCTTGGGGTTAAGTCGAAAGTGGCCATGAAATGTGTAACCCATGAAAAAATATCGTCGAGATATGCTAGGCAAGTCCCCCATGTCAAGCCGCTCAGTATAAATTCCATCAAACTTTTGAACGTAGCGGGAGTTTTATAGAACCCAAACAACATAACCGTAAATTGAAACAGTCCTTTACAGGTGAAAATGCTGTATTTTTTCTGTCGCGTTCTTGAACTGCCAATATTCTCTGGTCAGGTCTATTGTGAAAACCTAACGGGTAACTGCTAGGGTCGTGAGTGTCTTATCAATTTGAGGTATTTCCTATATTTACCACAAAGCCTATTGATACCACCTTTTTATCACTACATCAAGATTTCATTACATAGATAGCCAAATGCAGACGAAGCTAATAAGTATGTTAAAAGAAATATAATTCAAATCACAAAAGGGTATAAACCAGAATGAATGTCCAACGTCAACAAAACCAGCTAGGTTACTACCCTGATCTATGTATGAGTTCAGAGGCGCTTTCTTGCACCCACTTATCAATTTTGCTTACAAACCGTGAAACAGGAAGTATTACATCACTGTTTATATAAACTACAGCTCCTTGATGTGACTTTTGTACATCTATGGAAGGCATACTAAAAAGATGTGTCTCATACTCTCTGTTTCTTTCGTTTTCTCTCTCTCACACACACTTACATAGTAATGTTACCAAATATCAGAAAACATATACACTGCTTACTTAAAGATAGCAAGTCTGGAAATAGAATGCATGGATCTCGAAAAATGGAATTTAAACTATGATATGTTGATAATTTGATAAGATAAAGCACCTAAGTTCTAAAACTAAAGCGAGAAACATTTTAGCTAGCATCAAACTCGGAAAGTTAAACGTCATTTTATTTCCATTCAGATGATGATGGATGACGATCTCGCAGATATCTTAGGCGACAATTTCGAACATTTGGAAAAGAAACAGGACGCAAAATATATCGATAATTATGTCCAACGGTCAGGAAGTGCAACTGGGGTTTGCATCAGCTAACAACATTTCTTCATAATCTTCAAACACATTTACGTTTGTCAAAAGAGGATTAACTTATAAATTTTCTTGTAAAGAATTGAATTATGTTCACAAAAAAATAAATGTATATGGAATTCAGTTCTATATTTCATATTGAGAGCTTGATTATTCCATAAAAAAATTCTGCCTATCATAGGAAATTTTTTAAATTGTTCAGGTATTAATTTTAATTGTGCGAAAACATTTCAGATACTGCTGCTTGCTCCTAATAATGTTTGGTAATTCCGCTGCGTAGGTTGTAACTATTAGTAACGTAAAATGAACAAGTATATCATAACTATTTAGCTGATGGCGTATTTGAACATTTTTTAATTGTATAATTTTAAACTCCATAAACGACATTTATATGGCTAAAAATACATTTTTGAATTTTTCACAATTTTGACATTTTTTACATTTTTGACATGTCTGACATTTTTAACGTCTTTGACATTTTTGGCATTTTTCAAAAAATGGAATATTTTTTCTGGAAACTGATACCCTAATCACCTAGGGGTATGAAATATACATTACGACTAATTATGATCCATATCAAATATGAATACAAAATTTCATAAATATTGGTCCAGATGTTTCGGACTTAGAGCTTGTACCTTCTGGAGATAGCCTGCAATGCAAAAATGTCGTGGTAGAACTAAAGAAAGGGAGGGCAATAGACAAGGCAAGAGACTATTTCACTCGGTTATAAGCTGCTTCCAATGAAATACGATCAACATGTTGTTCATTGGCTGCTTCCACCCATCAAGTGAAATAGCCTATTACTGGCTCTGTTGCCCGCTTTTTGTAGCCTTGCCACGATTTTGTGCATTGCAGGCCATCTTCAGAAGGTACATGCTATAAAGTTTCGGAGAAGTTCGACCACAACATCGCGAAACGAGATATTTATATATTATATATGTTCTCAAAGGCTTGTCATTATTATGAACTAGGCTAGGTTCCGGGTTCGAACCGCGTCTAAATTTATTAAATGCTCGACGTTTCGACTCCTGCTTTGTAGCTATTATCAAGAGACAAAGGTGAAAAAGAGTTTCAGAGTCTGGATCGAACTGGGGGACCATATTGCGCGCATAACTAGTCAATCGCAACAACCCCCGAATACACCAACCGCATCAGAAACAGACCAACAACACCGGAAAGCCTTCCTTCCGTACATTCGAGGAGTCTCTGACAAAATAGCACGGATTCTACACCAACATAAAATAAAGACAGTCTTCAACACGAGTTAAACTATAGCTAACTTAACCGAGAACCCTAAAGATAAAGTACCTAATGAGATTCGAGGAGTTTACGAAATTCCATGTCGCGATTGCCCACAAAGCTACATCGGTTGTACTAACAGGCGCATCAACCATCGAATATAATATATGAACATTCTTTGTCAGTTCGCAAAAAAAGACTTCAGCTCTCCCGCATCATCATATCCAAACAGGACACTCTATGAACTTCGAGGGTAGTAGGACTATCATACTTCTTAATTCCCTTGGGCCGCCTTAGGGCATCCACTATTCGCGAAGCTATAGAAATAGTGTCTAAACCGACACGATGACAGCTCTCGCCTTCCTACAGCATGGACCTCCGTAATTCCCATATTAAACAAACCACACACGCCCACCAACACCCAACCAATCACAAAACAGCCTCATCATCATCACGTGACATCTCCTTCTAACGCACCGATAACTATCAATAAAAGAAACAGAGCAGATTCACATTCAGTTCAGTTACCTAGTGACTCTTGGGGAGTAGGCAGATTGAGTCCCCGAATTCGATCTAGACTGTGAAACTCTTTATCACTTTTGGCTCTTGATTATGGCTCCAAAGCGAAAGTCGAAATGACGAGCATTTAATAAGACGCGGTTCTCACCCGGAACTTAGCCTAGTTTATATATATATATATATATATATATATATATATATAAATTTTTCAAATATTGATAATCTGAATGTATCCATCTCGAGCTCAATTAAACTCAACATCATAAATTCTAATTTTGAGAAAGATGAATGTTAAAGATTTTGTTACAACAAAGTTAGAAATTTATGAGAAAAAAAACACACACGGACGTTTTTGCCTTTTCACATTGGAAATTTCTAATTATGACCTTTAGATACACTTTTCCCATTTTTCTAACTCTCAACAAATTTAAGATTACTATCCTTTCATAACTTTCATAAAACAAACAAAAAACATTATTTTTAAAATAATCTATTTGTACTAATTTTTGCTTTCACATTGATATCAATTGCCCCCTATAAACTAACACCTAAGTTAATCGGACCACATTTTCTGCTTACTATTTTCCATTGCAAAAATATGATAACAATATCACCTTTTTTTGTTCACTTTATGACAATATATTTTCAATTATTCAAAGTAGAAATAACTTATTTTAGTTAAAACGCAATAGAGAAAGTATTTTTGGACACAAATAACACAGTATTTACTAAAAATATAATAATTTAGGATTTACCTTAGTAAGCTTTCCCGTGATCTCCAGTCTCGATTTCTGCTGATAGTTCTCAAGCATCCACTTATAAGCAACAAACCCATTAAAGTTGCCAAAGTTTGGCGCTGATTACTATAGTTATACCACAGCATTTGAAAACCGTAGGTAACAAGAAGAATCACACCAATGCTGAAATAAATAACAATAGTGAAGTTAAAGATCGAGATGCTAGAATTCTAATAATTTACAATGTACCTAATTTCATCAAAAAAATGGAATCTCCAATTTACTGGAAACCGAGGAGGTTGGGGTAAATTTAGAATTTCAATAGTTATCTATAGCATATAATGAACACAACCGTCTGAAACTTACATCATAATTAACTTAACTCTAAAATAATCAGTTTTTTTTACATATTTGTTCATTTTTATGAATGGTTTTACGGTCAGACTTATAAACTTACATTGACTTGTAGGGAATAACCCCTTTCGTTGACCTTTATATTCTGGACCCAAAGATCAAATAAGTCTTTTAGTTGCTTCAGTATGGACTCTTTACGAATCTGTAGAATCATGAACATTCTGTAAGAAGCTTTATTTTTTTACAAGCATATTCATTTAATGTTATATTATTTAATTTTACATTTAAATTTTGTTAACACTGTCATAGTTTGTTCGATTTTCGTTCAACTTATAAACAGTTAGGACCAAGAAGAAAATGATAAACAAAAGCACGAAAACATTTATTTAAAGATATTAATTTATGTCAACTAGTAAATATATTTCATTCATTCCAAACGTGTATGTCGTGGGGCATACAGTTACAATTGGATTGCTTTCTTTACATTTCAATAGGTGTCAAAGGGAGACCTAATATTACTTATCTATATTGACTTCATATTTTTGCGTTTAGCGTTTATCAGAATGATAATTTATGTATCTATTTAATAGATGGCAATAAAAAGCAACTATTAAAACTGTCAGTATAAAAACACACTATATGATCGTTTAAAAAAAGCAAGTTAGACTATCTTAGAACAATATCGGTACAATTAAAAAAAACATCTGTAGTAATTAGAACACCAGAAAAAACTCTTATGACGTCAATGACACATACTAAAAGTTTACAGTTCTATTCTTTGAGTTAAGACTGAATAATAATTTAAATGAATATCATCATTCCTTGTTTCTTTTAAGCCTTATTTCACCTTTAGTCCTTCCTGCTATTCAAGGTCTCTCTTATACAGTGTTTTTATTCCACTTAGTATCTTTTGCCCTTGCTATATGTCCGAAGAACACCCATTTCACCTGGGCCACTCTTTACCTGATGCCTGATTTATATTTAGTCCAATTTCCTAGATCTGAGTGCGAATTCTATTGTTGCGTCCCCGCAACTTGTTTGTTCTTAGTTTTTAAAGTTGATTGAATTATTCAATTGATTTTTAAACTTTTGCACCTTTTTTCGAAAACTCTCCATCGCGCCAATGCTAATTTATATTTGTACATTTTTTTTTCTCTAAACCAGAGAGAACTGTGATTCGTGTTGTAACTCCAACCAGTTCGCCCGCTCCTTTTGGTTCCGTCTTAAGACGACCGCTTTTTGTTGTTATTGTGTTACGATTTCGCGAGTTATTAGTTCCGGTCGTAACAACCGCTAAACCGCTTTCATTTGTTTCTTTTGTGTTTACAAAAGCGCATGATTTGTTTGTTAAACCTGCATTTTTTGTTTGCTCAATCAATGAACATTACGTCACTATTTTTTGTATAACGTGTCGTCCAGATTACTTTAAGAACATACGAAGCTCTAAAACAGTTCCTGCTGCTGCGGGGCTAGCCTCTGAAGAAAGAAGAACCAAGAGAACACCACCTGCAGGGCTTCGACTTAAAAGGTCAGTTTACTTGGTGATTTCATTTACGCGACGTTACATTGTTTTATTGATTGTTCCGCTAAAGGTCCTTCGTCATTTATATGCTTGCATTGAACCAGCATTGAACTAAAACCGCAACATCTAATTCATACATTTTTTTGGATATAATATGAAATGTTCCATTGAAGAAATTTCATCCATTATCATGTGTTTGAGATCACTCTCTGCAGATAGTACAGCATCAGCAAACCTCCAGCAGCTTAAACGTTTTCCACTTATGTTTACTTCTCGACGTGACTAATCTACTTGTTTAAATATTCCTTACAACGAAAGCTTAAAACAGTTGAGGGACATATCTCCTGGATGTATTATCGATGAAATATTATTGACTAATCTTTTGTAGCTCTAGTCGATTAACCAATCTTTCGACGTTGTCCAATATTGAATGTAATCAAAGGCTCATTCATAGCTTAAACGAGAAATAATTAATGGTAAGTGCTGTCTCACTATCTTTTTATTGCTATTTTCACAGTAATGAAGTGTTCAGACGTACAAAAGCCTAGATGAAACTCGACCAGTTGATAATCATCTAATTTCTTAAATTACCATTGACATTAACAATTTGTAAGGCTGGGTAACGCATACTTTAGTTTATAGTATTTATTGTCTTATTCTATGCTTCATACAAACACATTTAGATACAGATAATATAACTTTTTTAATTCTAGTTGTGCGGTATTCTTGCTTAATACAAATACATGCTATATAAGTTGATAAAGATTTTGGAATCATATACCTTTGGTATTTTCTCGTGTTATTGGTTTAATTTGAACTTCATCGCTTGTTTGCTCTCCATTGGCATTTTTAGTACCTATAAGTTGAAATTTCTCGTCATTTCTTATCAGGCATTTCATATTTTTGTTGTTCTGTACACCACTGTATAATATCCTTTAGAGTTATTGTTGAAATATAACTTTTTTAGATTTTACGAATTTGCAAGGGATTTAGTTCAAACTAAGATGACGATAAAATAATTATGCTCAATCATTAGTACAATAAACAAAATCATAAATGCTGCCATCATATAAAATAAACTCACCTTGGTATGTAAAGAAGTCGCTCTGCGACCACAAATCCCACCGTGACTAGTAAATTTGTTGCTGGCAGGAAAGGCACACAGGTCAGCATAAACCCCAAAACAATTGGAGGATGCCTTTGGTACTGAAATAAAAAAGTATTATTTCTATATAGGAAAATACAAAAACAATTAACTAACAGGATCAACCTATTGTTTGTTGAAATCAACATGCATCCGTCTTTCCCAGGTCTCTAAGAAAGCTGTTATCAAGCCTTGGACGAACATAAACATTAATGATTGCAGTATTGGTCTTGGTTGTGCGAAAAAAATAAGACCCAGACCAATCCCAAGACCACCAAATTACTTTCAACATCAAGTTCGATACAAAGATCGAGTATGCAAAAACAAGACTCTAACCAAAAAACTAAAGCGTATCTGCTATCAGTTAATTTTAAAATGTATGTGAATACCATTTAGTTCCAAAATGGATAAACATTTTATAGTGTTTCGAACGTGTCAAAAATATTTTTTGATCTCAGTTATCATTACACACATAAATGTATGCATATACAGAAGTTCTAAAATAAAAACTGGATATGATTTAAAAGCAACCGGATTTCAGCAAGGGGATAAACCTTGGTTGGACAATTCACAAAAGACGAAAGGGCAACTCGCCAAGGTTGTCACCTACATGAGATGAGTTATCAATTAGATAAATGACGTTGTGACCCTCATTCAACGTTGCCCAAGGACAAAGGTGAAAAGTGTTCATCTGGATCATCAGGCAACTTACCGAGGTGGATCTAACCTAGAGGATTATAAATAAAGGGGGACAATGTCATGGAACGTTATACTTACTCCTGAGAGAAAACCGTGAAGGTATATTAGTATTGATTGACACTGTCATCTTGACAGAAAATTTAAATTGACACTTTAGAAGGACGAAACATATACATAATATAAAGAAGTGGTTCTAAAATAGGGGAGATCAGTTTTTACTTGAGTGTTACCTAGCGACATTATACAGGGTGTCCCAAAAGTCTCGGAACGGCATTTTATCTCGGCGGGAACGCATTTTAGAGAAAAATGTTTTAAAAAAAACTTATAGGATTCGTCCCTGGCTATCGAATTGTGACCTTGAATTTGACCTTGACTTTGACCTTCAAGGTCAAGTCGATTTTTTCAAATGAGACAACATATTTCTGACCTCGGAAATGGAAAGATCGGAAAACTATACGTTCAAATATGTCCTTGACCATTTTTAAAACTTGACCTCTGGTGGTCAGCAAAGGTCAAGTGAAGGTCAAGTACAACTTCGTTGCGTAGCTAGTCAAATATGGGATAAAAAAACCTTTCAAGAACAAAGGTTAAGGATTATTCTCCGGCTGTCGGATGGTCAGTATGTATTTGACCTTGACGTTGATCTTCGAAGTCAGTTCAAGGTCAAATGAAAAAAATGGTCAAGGCCATATTACCATCTGAAAATTTCCTGTCTTTTCATGTTCGGCATAAAAAATAGGACTTGCCTGTTTAAAAATGCATTTGACCTTGAACTGATCTCGAAGGGCAACATGAAGATCAAATCCATACTAAGCATCGCATTGCCGGGGAAAAACCCTAAATCTTAGTTTGAAAAAAAATTTTAAGCCTATATTTGACGAGCTACGCAACGAAGTTGTTCTTGACCTTGACTTGACCTTTACTGACCACCAGAGGTCAAGTTTTAAAAATGGTCAAGGACATATTTGAACGTAAAATTTTCCGATCTTTCCATTTTCGAGGTCAGAAATATGTTGTCCTATTTGAAAAAATCTACTTGACCTTGAAATGAGCTTGAAGGTCAAGGTCAAAGTCAAATTCAAGGCCACAATTCGATAGCCAGGGAAGAATCCTATAAGTTTTGTTTGAAACGTTTTTCTCTAAAATGCGTTCCCGCCGAGATAAAATGCCGTTCCGAGACTTTTGGGACACCCTGTATAAGTTACAGAAATCACTAGTCTAATATTAGATACAAACAGAAAAAGAACTTACCTCAAAGTCGAGAAAAGTCCTCGCCGCCAATAATATCGTTAAACTGAAGAAAACGCAAGTTACGATATTTCGAGAATCTGTAACTGATGTCACCAAAGGAACGGAGCCCATCTGCCAATCATGAGATAATGTAGCTGGACACAGCACCAACCACCAGTTGAATGCAGTAAGAAAACAAAATGTCAGAAACCTGCAAAGGAAAATGATATTGTAGTTAATACATTTTAGCAAAAACTATTAATTATTTTACAACAGTAGGTGCCACGCTTCCCGTTGATGCTAAAATGCCACACCAAAATGTTACGTGACGCCAAATTTCTACCCTACCTAGTTATGCTAAAGGAAGAAGAAGGTATGTCCGGTAGTCTCAGTGAAGACGGGGGGGTTCGTTTTATTTGAACGTAAATAAAGAGAGAAAATAAGGGCGCCAGGTAGATTCCCCTATACCTTCTAAATACACATAATCAGGACACCTACCCGTCCTAAAATATCTGCTGTAGCAATTTTTGGTAATTTGGGGCGCTAAATTTTCTAAATAAATAATTAAATGTTGTAATCAAAAGGAATAATAAGCATACAACAGTTCCAAAATATAAGTTTAATTTGCGTGAACAGACTAGTACAAGGCGCTAAAAATATGCCATAGGGCACTCTATTAATGCAAACAGTCTTAGAATGTTAAAGTTAAATATACCTAAGTAAAAAAATGAAATGAAACAAATATACACTTATGGACAGGGATTCAAACTGTACATATAAACATGTGAGATCCTGAATAACCCGGATTCAAATATTTAAACATTCCTCTAATACAATAATTCTAATCAATAGAATATTTAAATAAATCGTTAATATCAAATACTACATTAATGGGAACCGATAATAAATTACCTGATATTTATCAAATTCAGAATTCCGACGTTGGTGTCTCATCTATACTACACTCCAGCTCGAGGGTAAGTGCAATCGATCAGAATAATAATAATAAACCCGATATAGGCTAATGGTCTTTACTTTCGGTTAACAAATTCCATCTTACTAATTTCAAATCAAATACTAAAGTTTATGTTATTATTGTAAAAATAACTGATAATGAAACAGTAACCAGATACACAAATTGTCACTTATCTGAAACCACAGCTGAAGCTGCAGTTAGAGTCCCCTGCGCTCACTCCACCACTGGAACTCTGATGATAGAAATACCATAAATACAGTGTTCGTGTATGCACCATCAACTAGTTCATCTGCATGCTAAGTCCATGATCGGCTTGATACCATAATGCCAAACCAGGTCTGTGTTCTAGTGTCGTAATATAACAGCAAAATATAACCCCAATCTCACTGGATGGAGAACAAAAACAGGAACGCAGCACGTAGAAACAAAAACAAATGGAAGAAATACGACAACAGTAGAAAAAGAAGTAGAAGGAAGACAAGAAGAAGAAAGTACCCTAAAAAAAAAGAAAATATCTATCAATAGTCTGACAATACGAGAAATCGGCTAGTGAACAAAAAAAAATCACTTACCCTATCAAGCAAAGGGGTTCTTATACCAAAGGTTCCATTGTAAGGGTGGCCCCAAATCCGAAGAATTACGCAACAGAAGTTTTCAAATCCTCAATGAGAGAAGTATCCCAGCAACTAATCAACAGTACTACAATATGCTGGAACACAATGTAGGAATTTCCATATAACTCCCGAACTCGGATGGCTATCAAAAGCCAGTATACTAGTGGAAAATCCCTTAAAAACATCTGCACGCCTTCTCCAGTTAACCTCACACAATTTTCTCCACACGCACAGACTTCCCGCCTTGTCGACGACAATGACAACTGTCAAGAAACACACAATGCCAACCACAAAAATATTAAATATTCGATAAATCACTTCGTCTCCACAAGTCAAATTCAAACATCCTTCTAAAATAAATAAGAACGAAAAACAATAAATACGACGAAATCAACGCGCAAACGGTAGGTTATCGATCGCTAACGGAACGGACGAATAAAAGCAACATTTTGACCGGTCTTAAACGCGTTCATTTATATTGAGTAGCTAAGGCAAAAATATAACGTAACATAGGTTATACTAGAAAGAACAACATTAGTCCCATGAAAATCGACAGTTTAGTAACAAAATTTAACCAAATTAAATTCACGTAGGTAAGCAAACAATCTTTGTAGTCAGATCAAACATTATTATTAAACGTTTAAGAATTTGGGACCAAGTCAGATGCTGACAAACGAACATCAAAAAATAAACTTCAAAACCAATCAATCAATTTTTTTGGCACGGATTTTCCAATTCCAAAATTTCTTGAAATTGCTCCAGAAAAAAAACTATTTCTAATTCCGGACAGCTTTCACAAATTTCCCTTAGATACTACACCTTGATTCTTAATTACTTAACGCACACTTTATTTTTCAGAAACCAGTGGAGGAGTGAATATCCAAATGAACAATCAAACTAGTTATTTTCTATTATTCGTCTTTCGTGGCATTCTATGGAGTTGTCCTCCCATGTGGACTTCATGCAATTATAAAAATATAATTTTGCTATAAGATTTATGCCATAACTAAAATATATGAAATTCATAATTTCTTAACAGAATTTTCATAAAAAAACTGAATATCTAAAAACTCTCTAGAAAATGGTAATATACTGGGAAATTTATGAAATTTCTATGCCGTATATCTAGAAAACTTCCCATTTCCTAAGTAATATGGAGACAGTTTCTGATAAAAATTCAGAAATATTTTATATTTCCATGAACCTTTTTTGCTGATTATTTTTTATGCTGTATATCCAGGTAAAATTCTCAACGTATTGATCAAATGCAGATGTGCAAATTTGTGAAATATCTAAGAGATTAAGTGATCTGATAATCAATAAGGGTCTCGGGTCCGACGGAATTTCAAAATTGCTTTTACTACAACGCACATACTTTCTGCTACGTTCTTTGTAAAAATATTTTGTAGTTTTAATTTTCCAAGATTGTTGGGAATTGCTTTATGCATCTAAATATTGCAATATATTTAGCAGTGAGAGCCATAATTAATGTAAACGCTAACACAAAGCTTTTGAAAATATTATTGGAGACTTCGCTGTTATTTTTTGGAAGCTAACTCATTCCGAATAATCGTTATTTCGAATATGTAGTGTAGATTCTATTTGCAAATTTACTTTATGAACAAGAAAAGCAATTAGAGCCTTCCTGTAACAAAATTCTTGTCATAGCCAATGCATTTTGACTATTTTACGCAGTCTTGGTACATATAAAACAAATTGATAAAACTATCTATTAGTTAAATTTTGATAAAATATATAAATATCATATGTACCTAAGAAGCATTATTTATGAGGCCCCTAACCTAACTATTAAGAAAATTTCCTTCACTCAGAAATGAATAGTGAGTTTAGGGACTACAATCCCTGCCCTCCGTAATTGGCTATATTAGTAACGCCTAGAAAAGTTGGGAATTACTTCCATGACAGACAGGTGATTACGTTGTGATCTTATTGAAATTTATAATATTCTTCATGGTTTTTATTTTGTGAACTTAAGTGTATTCACAATTAATCCGAATAGCCGACTAAGGGGTCATAATTTAAACCGTGTCCGGAAAAAATTTCTATGTTGTGTCGACAATTCTTCATATCCAACCGAATCGTACGTTCATGGTATTCTCTGCCCTACGCAGAAAACTAATTTATTTTCAAAAAATCAACACGGTTATTTAAACCGCAGATCCACAAATAGTGCTGTATTTGCATATTGCAAGAAAATAATTGAGTATTTGGAAGCAGGGGAGTGCCCTGTTGGGATCTTTTGTGATCTTAGCAGGGCTTTTGACTGTGTCAATCATCACATACTTGTGGAAAAATTGTATACCTATGGAATACGAGGCTATCCACTATCGTGGATACAATCTTTTTTGTTTTAGAGAACACAATTTGTTGACATTAATAATCATTACTCCCATACAGCTGAAATAGATATAGGAGTTCCTCAAGGGTCAATATTAGGACCAATTTTATTTTTAATCTATATCAACGACCTAGATCTACTTCCGATATCGGCAAGCTTCACGATGTATGCTGATGATACCTCATTAGTCGTATCTGATACATCAGACACGTTATTACAAAATAAATGTAATGAATCGTTATTTTCTTTAACTGAATGGTTTTCAGCTAATCATTTATATCTTAACCCTTCAAAAACACAAGCTTTGAGATTTCATCATAATCAACGAGAATGTAATGTGTTGTCATTTCAAGTTAATAATCTATCTCCTATAATTTCAACTAATTTAGATGAAACTATCTTTATTGGATGGCATATAGATCACAATCTAAATTGGAAATCACACTGTAAATATTTGATTTCAAAGTTAAATTCTATTTCCTATCAGCTAAGAAATCTAAGATATGTACTAGAGACTGATCAATTGCTGAAGCTCTATTATGTACAGGTTGAAAGCAGACTCCGATACGGTGTTATTTTCTGGGGATTATCATCGTCGGCTAATGATGTTTTTATAGCCCAAAAACGAGTTTTAAGATGTAGAGACATTTTCAAGAAACTAAGAGTATTAACATTTCCGTCATTACTCATATTAGAATTATGTTTACAAGTATTTACAAACAACGATTGCGTGTATGTAAAAAACAAACAGCAATATAGTTTTAATACAAGACGACAAAATGATTTTTTTATTCCATTTGGAAAACTTCAAATTACAAAGCGTTTTCCCAGTCACATGGCCCCTAGAATGTATAATGCTCTTCCCGTGGAACTAAAAATGATTCCTCCTAGACATTTATTTAAACGCAAGTTGAAATTATTTTTAACTGAAAAGTGCTTTTATGAAATAAGTGACTTTATTAATATATGAGTCTGCATTAAAATCACTGTTTCCTGTTTTATATCTTTATTTTATTTATATATTTAGAATTTTACACAAATGTATGTAGTTTTATTTTCATGTATCCATGTAAAAAACTGACTTTTTCCATATGGTTTATAACTGTCAAAAGGAAATAAATATATTATTATATTATTATAGTAAATCCATTAATTCTTTTCAGAACTTGTATCATAGATAAGTTAATTCTATGCCCATATATTTCAGCTAAGGCTTGCCGCCTACACTGCTTCTCATCAAATAATAATAATAGTTACTGTTAAATGTAAAGTTCATGCTTAAGAATTATGACAAGTACAACTTAGCTTACTCTATGAAGATTTTAACTTAATTGTACAAAAGCTGTTTATTTTAAAACTATATGTTTATAAATCTGTATCACACTAAATGTACAATAATTCACCAAACAAGTCTTGTTTCGTGGAAACGATCTTCAACCACAAGGAAGACCTTAGAGAGTCTTCTTCGAAGGGGTCATTTGGGAAGAGGCATCTACTACTGTTCTTCACACTCGGTTTCTCAGCCATTGGTTCCATATTTCATTCTTTTCGAAATTCTATTTAAAGGTGAGCAATACTGGCAAGGTCAGCTGCAGATATTAGTTCACTGACAGGTGTGGCTACGTGGAGTTAATCGCACCTTTGGTCATTCTCTACAACCAAAACTATTGGAACATTATATACCGATATATATCCATATATTTAGAACTATATCATTCAAGGTATAACAGCCGTTTTGAACCAGGAGTTCTCGTCAGATACGCTTCCTTAAATGACAAGTTGTCACCGACATCTATTAGGTTCAATGCACTGACTGTTGTCTTACTGATGTGTATTACATCCAAGTATTTCACTTTAGAACTTGTCATTCAAGGAAGCGTATCTGACGAGAAATCCTGGTTCGAAACGGCTGTTATACGTTGAATGATATAGTTCTAAATATGTGGATATATATCTGTATATATATTTACTTATGTGTTTTTATATAAAACAGTCGAACCATCTGTCAAGAGTATGGTATATGTAATAGCATAGTATGCCTTCATATCCTTAAATTACTCACTAGACGGTATTAGGTTCAATGCACTGACTGTTGTCTTACTGATGTGTATTACATCCAAGTATTTCACTTTAGAACTTGTCATTCAAGGAAGCGTATCTGACGAGAACTCCTGGTTCGAAACGCCTGTTATAAGTTGAATGATATAGTTCTAAATATGTGGATATATATCTGTATATTTATTTACTTATATGTTTTTATATAAAACACTCGAACCATCTGTCAAGAGTATGTTATATGTAATAGCATAGTATGCCTTCATATAATTAAATTACTCACTAGACGGTAGATGTCACCGACATCTATTAGGTTCAATGCACTGACTATTGGAACATTACCTATTTTTTTTGAATCCCATTAATCTAGGAGGCTAGTCGTGGCTTTAAGGGTGACAATCATTTTAACTTCCCTTTTATCAGCATTTTTTACTTCGGACCAAACAAAGTACTGATCTCTAATGAGAACAATGCTTAGTTCGAAGTCAATTTCGATACCTGTCAGTAGAGTCTTATGCCAGGTACTACTAACACATAACCGCATTCTTATTTCTGCTCAGCATGGATTAATTTTGGATCCATAAGGACGGTTTGCAGCTGTCCGTCCTCGGCAACTGAAATAGTTTTGAATATAATGAAGGATTTTTGCTATTGATGATTCCCTTGATGACTAAACTGCCACTATCTTACCTGGAAGACTGAAGTGCCACTTCATTTCGAATATAATTTAAAATGTAGACGTTGGACTAGATCTCACTAAATGGCAATGTTTGTGAAAGTCTATCTATTCAAAACCTCCAAATTATTGAGGACAAGGGCTCGTTAAACATTTCTCTGACTGGTCACTTCATTAACCACAAATAAAATATATTCAATTTGTTTTCTGAATGATATTTGTGGCATATTTTTCAATGTCTAAGTAATTCTTGGGAAATAACACCACAGTTAAGAAAATTGCTGTATATTCCAAAGGTTTCGGGGTCTACGTCAGACCCCGTTGTCAATGGTTAAGAAACTCTGGATAAAAAAAGGCACAATTCTAAGATGTAACATTAAAATATTTGACAATATGTATTATTTGATTTCTGACGTAACTAAGAGAATTTTATTTGTAATATACAGGATAGCACAGAAACTTCTAAAGATCATATAATCATAAAGTTCCTTTCAAATTGGAAGAATTTGAAAGGGAGATCTTCAGAATTTTATGTGTCGCTCCTAGGTGCGACTTTGTTATAAGAAAAATCGCCAAAAATGCGACCAAAAAATTTTGTTGATTCAGTGATCACATTAAAATCATAAGGGAAAACCTAGGAAAAACCTTATGAACTATCCTGATATTGGGTTGTTCACAAGGACATGACCATTAGCAATTTCTTCCTTAATCATCGGCAACCAGGAACGACTGAATTCTAGGGAGGTAGTAGCGATACAATCGTTTTCATTTAACAAAATTAAAGCAGACTTTTAACCATTGATAACGGGGTCTGACCTAGACCCCGAAACGTTTGGAATGTACAGCAATTTTCTCAACTGTGGTGTTATTTTTCAACTTGACAGAATTCCTAAATCTGCAGATCAATATATATAAATACGGAACACTGATTTGTGGTGGAACCACTAAATAATATCTAAAAATTGTCAGAACATACAAACTAGACAAATAAATATAGTTTAAAAAAAAGGTTACCAACCAGACATGGCGTATAGATACATATAAGCTCACAATGTATTTATTGATTTTCGCATATAAAAATTGAAACACCCACTTGCAAACAACAACAATAGTGTGCAGAGAAATTAATAATGCAGACACCATTTCCTCAAAAAACAATCGCTCGATATGTACATATATTTCTCCAGCCAAATACACTACTCTCTGCCAGATGTTACAGATGTTATAAGACTTATATATCAAGATGCATTCCCTGAATTTCATAAAAAACTTATTTGCAAGACATACAGGGAGGCTAATATTTCATTGACGCTGAAAATCAATTGTAACTCCGAATTCCTTGAAACTGCATCGATTTACATGAAAATTTGGTACAAGCCTTATCGTACCCTCAACTTCAATAACTAATTGTGAAAGAATATGGCATTACTTTAAGAGCTCATACTTTCTTTAAAAATATGAGCCATCCTTACAATTTTTAATGCAAAATCTTTCAATTTTACCATAAATGACTTTTATCACTGCTCATTTTGAAGGACATTACGAAAATGTCTGCTCCATATATCCATTCAATCAATTCTTTTTTGATTATTTGATGTCACAGGTAGCCGATTCGCGTATTGGCCAAAATAAAATATTTTCCATGCCTCGCTTTCTGTTCCACTAAGACTATTATTCCTCAAAAAACAATTTCCTTAATTTATAAATCGCGTAGTTTTGGAGATATTCGTGAAAAACCGTTCGAAAACGTGGTTTTTTTTCGTCGTGAATAAGTCAAAAAGTATTGAGTTATAAAAAATATGACATAATTTATTTATATTTTCTTTCGAATTTATTCTCCTACGATTTCCGGGATTATTTAAACTCAATTGATTCAGTTTAAAAAATTATGAAGTAAAAACAATGTACAAAATAGATTAACTTAATGTTATATTCAAAACAATAGCTATAGACTAAAATATTGTTGTGACAGAAAAGTTCGTTTGATTAGTTGATTTAGAAGAATCTATTGTATAACTTTAGGTACTGTCAGTTTTCTGACTTCAAAGATGATGTGTAGGTTTCGGGTAAGAAAATGGTAAAAAAGGATCAGTTTATTTAATGTGATACTAAAGCAAAGGGTGTTTAATTGAAGAGCTATTTTATCTATGTTTATACAGACTCTTAGATACTGATGTCATAGGATAAGGGATAACGACGCTCACAATTGAGAAATGTAAGGCACTTAGAAGTGATTAGTGTTAGTGAAAAACTCTAGAACAGTAAGAATTAGTTTAGTGATGAGATTTAGTGACGAGGGGAGAATTGTTATAGAATAATACGTAACTACAACATTTATTGATCGAAGATATAATCCACAGTAATTGAACAAATTTAATTTTAAATTAATTTATAAAGTTTCTGGCGAATAAAATCAATATATCAAAACTACACTCGTCTCTTTCGAGACGACCTTGATTAAAGAAGCAGAAGAATTACTAGTTAAGCTGTATTTCTGTTATATCTTATTTTAATTATTATATTTTTGTTTACATTGTGTAGATGAAGTAAATTTCGAACTAAAAATCAAACGACCCGGCACAAATCTTATGGGTTTGGGTTCCCGGTCAAATTAGCTGCAATTTTGGTATTTTATACTTCATGACGTCCCGATCAAAAGTTATTATAGGCACAAAGTCTAAAAATTGACAGGTTTTTGAGATATCAGAGTCTGTTACCAGCATCTGTAATTGTTCTGAGCAAAATGTCAGAAGGATACTCGAAATTTTTCTTTGCATACAAATCCTAAAAATAAATGTACACTAGCTATATCTGCACATGAACCTAGTGTTCGAGCACCAGATTTACACATAAAGAAATAATATGTTTATTTATTTATTTATTCACATCTACGGGTAGCCCCATTTACATAAAGTACAAAACAAAAAATTTAAAGAAAATAACATTAAAACTAAGACTTAATCTAAAAACACAAAACACACAAAAAGCGTATAAATCTAAGTTTAAACAAAATACAAAATAAAATATAATTACTTAAACTCAAAAAAACAAAACAAACGACAGCCTTAAATATTAAAGTACAACCATCGCTTGATTACCCTGATGGAGTTGTAAAACATATCGATATGTGAGGAGTACTGATTGCCTGTACGTAATAGCCTAGTCATTGCTGAAGAAACAAATAATCATCATAACTATTAGTTGACTTAAACTTTTTATGCGCAGCCTTCGTTTCAGCTACCAGATGACGCAGCTGACTAGAAAACCAAGAAGGATAAGGGGAAGACTTGAATCGTTTAACAGTAAATTAATAGCCGAATACAATTTATCATAAAAATAAGCTACAGCTGAATCAATATCCCAGTCGGACAACGGTTGCCAATTACAGCTAGCAAGAAAGTTGTTGATAGCGAAATAATCCGCTTGTTTAAAGTCGTAATAAAAATCTTCATAAATTAAACTATTGCTAACACAATTAGAAGACAGTAAAATATCAATAGTTGTATGGTTAATGGAGGATGGAAGTATATAATCGTCTGACTTGAATGTGCATAAACTAGAATCATTAGTAAACACTAAATCAAGAGTCCTACCTCTTGCATTCAACACATACTTCTTTTGAAAAAGTCTATGAAATCCAAAGCAGTTTGCCAATAAAGTGGCCGGATAGTTATTTCCATTATCTATAGTTACTCCATAATTATCGTTATTCCAAGTAACATCTGGAAGGTTATAATCTCCACATAAAACTAACTTAGCATCAGGGTAACAAGACATAATAAACAGATCAACAATGGTCCTCATAAAGGCTGTAGTCTGAGCGCGGAGGGATGTAACAAACACCCAATATAATCAACATTCTACGCTCTTTCAGCAAAACAAAAATTTGATTACAAGAAGATAGTTCGCACTGCACTAATGATGAGTTGATATTTCTCCGCACGGCTATAAGAACTCCACCTCCACGACTCAAAGAATTCCCAAATCCAAGTTCAGAATCCAAGTGCTGTGGTGTAAGCCAAGATTCGGTGAAACCAAAAGTATCATAAATGCTGGTTGAGACGTTTCGACGTAGATCATCAAATTTTGTTCTTAAGCCTCCGGTATTGTGATAATAAAATAGCATCTTATGTGAAGGATCGGCACTAACTGCGAGGTTACCCGTGCCATCTAGTTTTTTAAGGGAACAATTTTAGGAACATTATTGAAATATCTAAGAGTGAGTCTCTCACCATTTTCGGTTCTCTTGCGAAGTTCTGTTCGAAGGTCGTTGACATATTTGCGTTGAGCTGGCGTGAGGTCAGACCCTATTTGTTTTGGGTTCATTATTGGGGATATACGTAATCCATAATTGATAATGTGTTCGCTTGCTAAAAAAAGGCTAACTCTCAATAAACCTCGGTATGGATTTTTGTTTTTGAACAAGTTCTGTAAGCTTAGAAATGGAAAATCATGTAAGTGATTAGTATTGAGCCTTATCGTTGTACATTTATTCCATCAAAATTTTCAACTTCAACTAAACAACATTAGTTTCCTTAGCTCATTCAAGCAGTTGCTCAGCTAATGCCGCATTTGCTACTTTGTTTATTAGAGCTTCCACAATTTACAATAAGTCTTAAAGTAATAGCAGAAACCTATGCTGCAGAATAAATTAACAAATGAAGAAGAAATAATGAATAATTGGTTTCAGGAGAATGATATACTAGCAATTGAAAAGGGTTATCCAAAAGCTATTCACCTTTTACAAGGATTGAGCCTTTCAACTGGAATCAAAGCTATCACGTCTTGAAGTTGATGAGGAACAACTGTCTACAGAGGACGTTAATACGGATTTAGGTTAACAACCGAGTGCATGGCAGTTAACCATTTACTTTTCGGATCACGAGTTTCATATCGTCTGATTCCTAAGTTAAGAATTTTCTGACTTTTCCTATTATTATAAAAATTACGGAATCTTATCTTCAAAGTGAGTCTAACCTTGAAATGACCTTGAAGGTTACTTGCAAGGTCATGATCAAAGGTTCCATGCCATAACCAATGACTTAATTACCCAGAATTTGTAAATAGTAGTTCATACTTTTCAAGTTAATATGTTTCTTGGATAATCTGAAAAAGGTCGATTTTTGTTCATTATGACCCTGACATCTCGATAACTCTCCATTTTTAGACGTGGTGCCTATGAGAACTTCTGGACGTCAAGAAGTATAATCTACCAAAATTTCAGGTAATTTGACCGGGAACCCCAACCCATAAAATTTGTGCGGGGTCCTTCCAGGAAAAATCCTGATATAAGTAAAGTTTGGATTTTAATTTAATGTAATTTGACATAATAAGGAACTCTAGAAGGTAAACAGTTTGCGAGAAACGAGGTCATCGACATTTTTTTAAAAATAGTTTACAAAATTTGCTTTATTTATTTTGGTTATTATATTTCTCAACGATTTCAAACATATGTCGTACTTTATTCCGCTTATTTGTAGAGCTCTCTTAGATATTAATAATTTATTGCACATACTTCGTGTTGAGTTCCCACAATCAATAATGGTTTTAAATTCGAGAGCCCAAATGTAAACAAACAATGCATGCCATTTGCAGTTCTCTCTTTGATTAGTCGAATTGCATCTGAGGGGACCAGTAACTACCATAAACATATATAAATTATCCTCGATGTCGTCTGATGTTCCAGAAAAGCCCGGATAATAAGTTTATACAGGGTGAGTTTTTCTTGAAGATCAGTATGTGGATCACGGAAACTAGCGGAGATAGAGCAATGGTTAAATTGGGAAAGATTTGCAGTTTTACTGGCACAATTTAATGACACTTTCGAATTTTTGAAAAATGCCATGGCTTACTAGATATTAAAAAAAAACGAAATTCTGTCGATTTAGTCAAATCCCTCTAGTTCCTTTGTTTTTGATTTTATAAAAAAAGTGTAAATATCAAAATTGAAGGGAATTGTATCCCGAATATGATTGTCATGTCCTTGTTTGCGTGACAGCTCTTGTTTTCGAGATATGACATAAACTCATCTTTTTTTGAACGGAAACCATAGTTGGCTATGACCTCAAAAAAATGGACATTTTTAGAGCTTTTCATCGATATAATACTCACTATAGTTATTCATAAAAATAACGGAGTTATGGATGCTTTTCTCTCTTATTTTCACTTTTAACGTAGTTAGCCATGAAATAGGTTGATTTATTAATAACTATTCAAAAAAACATTGAATAATTTTTTTATTAGGTATATTAGATAATAACGAAAAAACTAAATAAGTAGGTACTTACTAAAAACTTAAGAAATTAAAGTATATAATAATGATTACAATTTATGTTCGAAAAGTTGACCATTGTTATTTAGACAAATTGCATCTTTTTAAGATTGACATTACCGCTTTCCTCAT
The DNA here is from genome assembly GCA_034190945.1 of Octodonta nipae. Classification (NCBI taxonomy): domain Eukaryota; kingdom Metazoa; phylum Arthropoda; class Insecta; order Coleoptera; family Chrysomelidae; genus Octodonta; species Octodonta nipae. The sequence goes on from CM067221.1 coordinate 98,532,950, forward strand.
AGACCGCCTATCAATTTATTCAATTGCTTGTACTTTCTTTTGTATACTTTGTTTTTTAACTCACCCCATAAATAGAAGTCTATAACTGCCAAATCGGGAGACCGGGGTGGCCATTCGCGTGGGCCATTTCTTCCTATCCAAGAGTTTGGATAGATATTATCTAAGTGTTGTCTTACTAATAACGAGTTATGAGCAGGTGCTCCATCATGTTGGAACCACTCAGTTTCTAAATGAGTTCTGAAATTCAAACTATGCAACATGTCTTAAAAAGTGTATTGCAAGTCGCGCTCCCTAGTAAGTAATTCGTCATAGAAAAAAGGCCCCAGAATAGTAGAGCCTATGATACCACACCAAACATTAAAACGAAATTTTATCTGGGGTCGTCTTTGTTCTACATGGAAAGGGTTTTCTTTTGCCCAGATATGTTCATTGTGTCTATTGAACATACCGCAGTTAGTATATCTAGTTTCATCTGACCATAATACTGTAGATTGTCAAGGCACATATCTCTAAACCACCTACAATACAAAATACGTCGATGTTCGTCACCAGCATACAAAGTTTGAGGAAATTAAAGTTTGTACGAGTGGCACTTGTGCGCTTTCAGCACCTTAAGTACATTTCGTTGAGATGTGCCAGCTTCTGTCGCAATCTCACGAGTTGATGTAGATGGATTTTGATTTATCAATGCCAAAACATTTATTTGTGCTGCTTCGTTAATTTGATTACGTTCCTTTGGTGGTTTAGTAAAAGATCCATATGTGCGTAAACTATCGTAAAGCCTCTTAAATTTACATAGAGCAGGTTGACGACGATTAAAATATCTATGAAAGTATTCCTCAGCTGCACGAACTGAATTTTTATGGCATATGATATAACATTCCACCATATTCAGTTTTTCTTCCTTAGAATATTCCATTTTATCACGAAAACTTGTCAATACCGACTGTCAGTTCAGTACTACTAATGGAATTACTCTCAAATGAGAAAACGTTCAAGTGAAAACAATCTTATTCATGGCTACCTACGGTAAAAGTGAAAATAAGAAAGAAAAGCATCCATAAATCCGTTATTTTTATGAATAACTATATCGAGTATTATATCGTTGAAAAATTCTAAAAATGTCCGAATTTTTGAGGTCATATCTCGAAAACGAGAACTGTCACGCAAACCAGGACATGACAATCATATTCAGGATACAATTCCCTTCAATTTTGATATTTACACTTTTTTATAAACTCAAAACAAAGGAGTAGTAAAAGAGGTATTTGACTAAATCGACAGTATTTCGTTTTTTTATAATATCTAGTAAGCTATGCCTTTTAAAGGGCCAGTAAAACTGCAAATCTTTCCCAATTTAACCACTGCAATATCTCCGCTAGTTTCTGAGTTCCCCATACTGATCATAAAAAAAAACTCACCCTGAATACTACTTTTTAAATACTACCCGGATATAATCTAAGGAGGATAAATGGGGAGATTGTGGAGCCAGTCAATAAACTATCTTCTACCATTCCTTTACCCGTTCATTAGGGTTTTCTCTCCTCAGATTTTTTCCTGCAACAAACAAGTAATTGAAATTTGTATATAAAGAACAAAATGTCGTAAGGCAATTTCGCAAAATTGTCCGGATTACTGGCTGTCCGTACAGAAATTCTTCGTCACAATTAGTCTGAGAGAAAGAATAACTGCGGGAAGACATTTCTGTATGACAAAAAGTAATCGGGGTAATTTTACGAAAATGCTTTACTACATTTTGTTCTCCATATACAGTTTTTAAAAATTTATCTGTTGCAGGACCTAACAATCTGTTCGAAATCATCTTCTACCGATAAAATTTCTCGGAAAACAGGTAAAGGGCAATATGGAGGCGCTACGTCCTGTTGGAATATTAGGTGAACTTCCCAAAACATTCCAGTCCAAATGTTTAACTTTACTGGGTGTGTACTTTTGGATTTGACCAGTACCGACAACTATGTCGATTGTAAGTCTAGTTTAGGTAAATAATGCAGTCGTCCGCAAAACTAATTATTTATTGTGGTTGTTTATTTGGGTTTTCGTTCCCCGCAATGGTTTCTGAAAAATATAATGTATGTAAGAGAAAATCAAAGTGCAGTTTATGGAATGCCAGAGGATTAATTATGAGAAAGTAGGTCTATAAATTTGTTTTCCTGTATAATGTGTCTGAATCTATTTTATTGTACTTATTTGTATAGTATGGTGCTGCGATTCCTTATTCGGTCTTATCAGGAAACTTTGTCGAACAATATTTTTTGCAGCAATTTTTATAATGTTAATTTGCTGGACTTTTCGTGCAATTTTCATTTAATGCTCATTTGACCGGATTTATTGCCACGATAGCGCTATCTCTAGAGAGGGTGTCCAATTTCTTCGTTATTTAACAACATGCAGACACTTTCTTTCATATTTGTTTTTCTGGTGGTTTTTGTTAAGTAATACGTTTGTGTTGTCCCAATTCACTTTGTGTGTACCATTATACGTTATTACATGGTTTGCCACTATTGATCTGTCTATGTCTTCACAAGACGTTGAATTGGTGTTCTTTTTTTTCTTATTTGGAGAAATCATGCTGTTTTACCAGCATATGTTTTCCAGCACACCAAGGACACACTGTGCATGCTACAGGAACAGAACATCGACAATTTATAGTTCTTTAGGACTACATTAAGAATAAAGAATTCGCAATTACTCCTGAAACAGAAAACGAAATTAAACTTTCATATTTGGATGTGTTGGTTGAGCGACCAAACAACAAATTCACTACAACATATAGGTATTTAAATTTTTATTCAAATGACTCTTTAAAGGTTAAGAAAGGAAATATATTACAGGGCAAAAAGACTTTCATAAACAAAAGAAAATTTTGAGAAGAAGTAATGTTTATTTAAGGATGTTATAGAAGAAAACTAATATTCAAAGAACCTCGTAAACAAAACAATTTAACGAATTAAACAAAAAAAAAACAACAAACAACACAAAATATTTCTAATTCAAATAAAAATGCACACACTGATTACAATTTTGAAATTATAAATATAATACCATATGTTTCTGGACTACCCGAAAGAATTAAACGTATTGGATTAAATTCATAATAAAAACGATTTTTAGACAAATATTACAGTAACATGAAACTTGACAAAAACAAAACCGGAAATCGCTACTTAAAGTTCCAAAAATTTTGTAGTGTGCCTTGTACATATCCAAATAAGAAATAAAAGACACCACCACAAAGTCTGAAAAGCCATATAGACACATCAGGATTAGAAAATCATGCACTAACGGATAATGGTATATACAAAATGGACTCGGACAACACAAAGATATGACTTAAAGAAAGTAAAATCACAAAAAGTGTCCGCATGTTGTTAAATACTGAAGAAATTGGGACACCCTCTATAGAGATAGCGCCGTCGTGGCAACAGATTCTGTCAAAAGGAAACCTTAAAAACAATCAATTGACAATTGAACGAAATATTCTATAAACTGCTTTAAAAAATGTGTTCGACAATGATCCCTGGTATGGAATCGAAATATCCCAGCTTACACAAAATTGCAATACAAGATACGTCCAAACATATCATACAGAAAAACTACTTTACAAATCTATACACCTACTTTTCCTCAGTTAATCTTGACAGAGAGTTTTCCTATACAAAGGCAACTAGTGTTCCGTCCAGGTTCCACAAACTGCCCTCAGGTACAACGCCGTGAATTTGATTTAACTAACTTTTCTGTATTTTTTCAGAAACCATTGTGAGGTTTAAAATCTTAATGAACATCCAAAATAGCTGTCCACCTCCTCAATCATTCAGAAACTACCGTAAAACGGATGCTAAAAAGAATGAATCTTGTTCAGCACGTTCCCTCATTTCACAAAGTTGTAACCGACTTTGAAAATTGTTAAGTTATTGACACAAGTGAATATTATACAGAAGGAATTTCTTAGCTGTCAAAATTCGCTCGATGGTCATTTGACTGACTTCACACCATTCTGCAAGCTTTCCTGTACTAAAGTTGGATCTCCAAAAACCTTACCGATGTTAAAATTTTGTCGAAATGCTTGTCCAAATTGACATACTCACGAATAAAGAGTCAGTCTGGTTGTTGCTCCTTAAAAATTATATATATATATATATATATATATATATATATATTGTAATTTTAACGTACCTACTAATGACAATAAAATGAATGGAAATAACAGTTTTCTCAATTATAATTGATAATGGCAATAAATGAAAAAAGCACAATTATTTTAAAATTTGAAATTAAAATAATATATGTGACGTATGACGTTACTAAGAGTAGTAGTATGATAGTATACAGGTTAGCACAGAAAATTCTGAACATGATATTAATAATAAAATTCCTTTCAAGTGGGAAGAATTTGAAAGGATTATCTTCAGAATTGTATGTGGCATTCCTAGACATGGACATGAGCATTAGTAATTTCTTCCTTAATCATCGGTAACCAGGAGAGACTGAATTCTACAAAGCAGACTCTTTTAGTTTTCGAGTTATATTCTTCTTTGTCTATTATAATTGAATTTTGATATGTATTTTAGGACCAAGGTCCCAGGCAAGTTCGCAAATTTTAGACTTTTCAAGTCGTATTTTGTGTTCATTTATTTGAACATTTAGCACTCTAGAGGTTTGTCCAATATAAAATTTATAACATTTCAAAGAATTTTATAAATGCAATTTTTGTATTTTGAGCTGTGTTTTTGGTTTGGTTTTCGGTGTATTTTTGGATTTAAATGAAATTGTAACATTAAATATGTTTCCTACTCTTTTTAGTCTTTGTGAGAGACCCTGTATCAGCTGTATCTATGGCACTGTTATTGTAGTAATGTTATTCTAATATCTTGTGAGTCAGTGTTTCTTGGTGGAGTATAGTGCTAAATGTAAGGGATTGTGTGGTTTTCGATCTTATTTATTCCTTTATTAATAATTTTTTACGGGTAGTTATTGGATAACTGTTAGTGTGAGTCGGTTTTTTGTAAACTTCCATTTCAAATGCCGATTGTGTTTGTGTTATTAAAATGTCTGATGTATGTCTGTTTAGCAATTCATGTACGTCTTCAAGATTATGTCCCTAAATAACAACGTCATACCTCACATTTGATTTTACAATTGTGCTTATTTTATAATTTTTTTATTGCCATTAGCAACGGGGTCTGACCTAGACCCCAAAACGTTTGGGAAGTATTATGGTGTTATTCGCAATAACAGCAAATAGCCTAGGACATTTACGAAAATACGTGTCAAAATTAATAGTAGAACAAAACCCACATTAACGTGTTTTAATAACACATTGACTTAAAATTCAATATTTTTTATCGATGCGTTTGCACAAATTTCACCTATGAAACCGTGTTTGCCACTATAGGCAATCTTAAAGAGAAATGAAATACCTACAAAATGCGCTACTATACGTTCAACTCCGTTTAATGGTTTCTGAGATAATGGAACCTTTACCCGAAATTCCTAAAAAATAAATAATCGCTTATAAGTATATTTTTTTTATTTTATAGCTAAAACATTCTTATTAACAGAAGCAATAAATCTGCTCATACCCAATTCAATTTCCAAAAATAAATACTGTAGCTCTGGTAGTTTTTGCAAAATTTCAGTCAATGCAAGACATATTTTTTTGAAAGACCATATTACCTCACTGGATGACCCTATCATTTTGAAAAAACACCGTTGAAAAGTAGTAGAGCTGATCTAGAGACCCCTAAACTCACTTTTCCAAAATTGAGAGTATCAATATATAAGTATTCAAAATATTTGGCCATTGCGTATCAATTTTTCTTGACGAGTCCATTGGATAAATTGCTAAGGGGTGGTACCTGTGAGTTTCACAGATAGGTATCCTTAAAATAAATACTACTAATTTTAATTTTAAGCGGACACCTATTTATATTTCTTACATAATATGGATTTATGTAATAAATTTAGCAAAATGGAATACCTAAATTCCACTTGGACACAGATGAAAATAACAGAGCAATCATAATATTCAAAATGCGAAGGCTGTTGCAAGCGATTTTTTCATTTGTAAATGTTCCAATAAAAGATCAAAACATATATAAAGAAATTTGGCTTGTCATAAATTAGTATTTAATAAAAAAAATTCTTAACAGGAAGCTGAATTAAACAACATAAAATAATTTGTATCAGCGATTCATTTTTATATAATAATAAAATATGAAATGTACTGAAAGTTTAAAGAAAGGAACCTACTATTATTACATAAGTTTTAAAAGATCAGTGAATACAGATGGCAAATTTTCGTTTTTATTTAAACATAGAATGGGTAAGCCTTTTGCATATTACAAATGATTAAATGATTGCTCCACCATTATCATCAGTTTCCATCTAAATGGAGTTTAGGTATTCCATTTCGCTAAATCTATTACATATATCCATATAATGATAGAAATATAAATAATTTAGTTTATTTATTAGCATTTTTCGAATGGACCCGTTCAGACAAATTGATACGGAATGGCCAAATATCTTACCTATATGTATTTATAATTTAATTTTGAAAAAGTGAGATGAGTGGTCTCTAGATCAACTCTTTTACTTTCCAACGGTGGTTTATTCATAATGATAGGGTCTTTAAGTGAGGTAATATGGCCTTTCAAAAAAATATGTTTTCCATATGATTGAATGAAATTTTGAAAAAATTCCGTGATTACAGTTTTTATTTTTATAACATGAATTGGGTATGAAATCTATCGCTTTAGTTAATAAAAATGATTTAGCTATGAAATAAAAAAATAGATAAGCGATTATTTATTTTTTTGGAATTTCTGGTAAAGGTTCCATTATCCAAGAAACCAGTTAACGAAGTTAAGCGTATAGTAGCTCTTTTTGTAGGTTTTTCATTTCTCTTCAACATTTGACCATAGATGCAAACACGGTTTCATGGGTGGATTTTGTGTAAAAACTAAAACACTAAATTGTTACCGATTTTTTTGAGGGTTTTTTGTTAAAAAAAAAGATAAAAAATGTTCAATTTTATGTCAATTAGTCATGTTTTATTATTAGAACACGTTTATGTTGGTTCACAAATGGCCTGAGCTAATAAACATTATGAAAATAATAATAATTAAAATCTACCAATTTTAGCATTTTTTTTTAAGAATGTATCTTGAAGGTATTCGATCTGTTGCCGTTTCGGTACCGCATCTTGTACATCACTTCCGGTATACCCACTGAAAAACACTCAGTGTCAATTAAAGATAAAACCATGCCTACAAAATTAATATTTCTATTTATGTTTGGAAAACAGTGGAAAAACGCAGTGTCAATATAGATCAAGTTACATTCGATTTCATTTCAATCAATCAATCAATCAATGTTTACAAATCCCTTTACCCGTATTTAAAAACCTGAAAGTTATCCAGCTAGTGAACTTCAGGTAGTAACAATAACTACATATATTAATGTAATGATAGGGGTAGGTATTTAACATTAGCTCAGGTCAAGGTTAGAATATTTCATTGTGATATAAAATATTAAGTCAATTTATCAAGTTGCCGCACGGAAATTTTCGTACAAATTGATGTATGTTGTACGTGGTCAAATTACCTCCAGTGGAATTTCAAATTCGTGTCATTACCTTCCATCAATGTTTTCGTAAATGTAGCGCTAGCTTGTAAACGTTGATTAAAATTGAAAGCACATGAATAAGTCTAATACCAAAACATGTCGTTCCAAGTAATATCAACTGATTAACGATACTCATATTCCTCTCTCCGTATATCTCTCATATTAAAGTGTGTCGGTTGTGCGATGCCAACTAATATCTGTGGGGAAACTTCATCATTCTGTATTACTCCAAAGGATTCGAAGTTGTTATCAAGTTTCCATTAAATTACAAATGTCATAGCTGCTGATTATGTGATCGCGGGTGATATATTAGTATAATTTCATGTTGTTAGGCATGTGCATAATATATATATATATATATATATATATATATATATACAGGTTGTAAACGGTTTGAGTGCAAAGATTTTGAAGAACAATACTTCAGGCAAAAACAAATCAAAAAGCTTTATAACATTTTCTAAAATAAACTATAGTTTTGCCAAAAAGGACACATAAAGTTAGAGTTTATGTAGCCCTTGCTACACTGAATAATACAATAATTTCGATTTCAAAATGTCGGTAAACCTAAATATGTAAATACTCAATAGCTTATACATCTTTAATAGCCACATTAAAAATTAAAATTGATTATTTAAACTCGAAATATGCTTTTATAATTTAGTGTAAGTTTCTCCGAATAGATATGGCAACGTGGCATTTTACTTTAACGACGACTGAGAGTTACGATTGTTTTTTGCGATTTCGATTCTTGTAAACAAGAATAGATAAACGGTAAAGTGATTTGAATGATATCTATTTGATGTAGACTTCGTGGTTTGCTTTCCATTTAATATATTTTTTAAATAAATAAAATCGGTTGTGATTAGTGTGTAAGTTCGAAAATTAAGAATAGTGCCACAGTATTTATTTGGGATAAATAATGGCCGATTATACAATTAGGGAAAGACATGACATGCTCTTAATTTATGGGGAAAGCAGACGTAATTGCAGAATAGCAAGAATGTTATACAGGGAAAGGCTGTGAATAATCCGTTGTTTCAACTCAGTTCTATCATTATAATAAATTCGGTAAGTAGGATTACATATTTACTTGTCTAATATAAATAATATTAATTAAATCAGTAATAATGACTCTTGGAATAATTTAACTGGTAAAAAACTACATATACAGATATCTTGAGTTGAATGTCATATTTACCCAACATTGTATAATTGCATAAAAGAAACCGCCAAATACAAATTCTAATTGCAATACCTTGTATTAAAAACGTAAATATTTTCAACAAAATATTTCATTTTTATTTAATTCTAAGGTCGTTGCCGGATTGACAATAATTTACTTAATATGTTTTAGGGATTTTCTTGGTTATTAAGGCCTACTGACCATAGTGGTATAAGAGTTTTTTGTTTAATTTGGTGTATACTACCTCCACCTAAAATATATGCACTCAAACTATTTACACCCTGTATATATATATATATATATATATATATATATATATACTGATTCTTTAAATTACAAATTACCAAATAGCAGCGTTCAATAACAACCAAGAAATGCCTGAAAAATTTGTGTCTCTGAATTTGTGTTGCACGATATCTTCATCCAATATTTCGGGCAGTAGTCCGATTTAAGTTTAATTAAGTTACACTCATAAGGGTGAAAAATTCTACTCATTAACAGGAATATTCTGTATACTTTACACGACTACTACTACTTTGTCTATTGTGAATCAGTTTTAATGATTTTTTTGGTATAGATATTCTTCTACATTTAAATAAGCAAAATATATTTCCACATTGGTTCTTTTAAATTTTTTTAATCACTTCGAATCAAAACTACAAAACATACACAAAAATAGAACTGCCTCTGGTGAAGTGCGACCACAGATCACACAAGAGAAAAAAAGGAACACTAAAATTGAGTTTTTCTTATTTGCAGAAGAATAAACAAATAATTCGTGAGTGTTATGATATTACGAGTTGGGAATGGTCGATCAAAATTAGGTCGGTCGATCGATTGCAATCGACTTGTGGTAGGGGCCAACCCCTGGTGTAAACAATATATCTGGAAAAACTCCAAGATAAACATATCGTTATATTAAACAGATTTAATAAACTAATTTAAAAATGAAGTTTTCCATGTATGGTTATAATATCAAAAATAAGAAAGAAATCTCTATGGTAGTACCAACAAATGAATTGTAGAGAGTGAATATACTAATAAAATTACTAACTGAAATAATTTGGTCAAGTCCGAGTTGGACTCGCATACTTAGGGTTTTGTACCACCTTCAAGATTCTAATATTCCAGTTTCAGACAAGCAGGGAATGAGTGCATTTTCTTATATTTACCCTTATATCTTTTAAAGGAAGCGTTTTAAATTTATAAAAAATATACACTTTGATTTTCCACACATAGACTTTTTATTTTATCTGCTTCAGGATTCGCCTGATTTTTATCAGAATACATAGGTATTTAATTTTCTAATTTGGCCCCAATAAATATTTTATTAATAAATTTTCAGAGAAGTCTTTTATAATCTACTGTCTGAGTTTTGAGGCTCTGCAGATTGGAAGATAAAGGATAAAATGGGTCAAGTTTTAAATTATAAATTATTAAATCTGTTATTCAAATCATTAAAAAATACAAATAAAACATGTTTTTCAAAATTTAAATAGTGTAGTTTCTAAAGTGGTAATTAAGGCGATGTTTAATATTTTTGTTAATATCTTTTAAACAAATGATTTAAAAATAAGATATATTTGTATTTCACATAATGAGCCTTTTATCTGATATATTACATGATGCGTTTGAAAATGGAATATTTATTTTCCATTTAATTGTATAATTTGGCCGTAAAATTACTATGGGGGTTTTCTAATAATTTATTTTCCGTTTTTTTTTTCATATTTTTCCTATAAACAAAAAAATTTAGATCTTATAGTTTGGGGAATAACGGGGAGAATGAGTAATTTTTTTTAAATATTTTTTTAATATATTTTAAAATATTCATTTAAAAAAAATAAAAAAAACTTAAATTTTTTTCAGAATAATGAGCCCTGTGATTTGATTACATGACCTTTTAGAAAAAAATGTTTTTTTTATTTTCCATTTAATTCTATAATTTGCCACCCAAAATGTATATTAGGGGTTTCTCCTTATTTTCCCAGTAAAGTTCAAGTGAGTCGCTATACCTCTATTTCTTTTCAGAATTTTACAGGTTATGGTTTCGGAGATAAGGGGGGAATGGGTATTTTTTTAATATTTTTGTTAATATCTTTTAATTAATTTATTTTAAAAATATGAAAAAACATATTTGTATTCTTCATCATGAGCCTTTTCATTCGATATATAACATGATCTATTAGAAACAATTTTAATTTTATATTTTCCATTTAGTTCTATAATTTGCCCCCCAAAATGAATATTAGGGGTTTCTCCTTATTTTTCCAGTATAGTTCAGGTGAGGGGCTATATCTCCATTTTTTTGCAAAATTTTCCAGCTTATGGTTTCGGAGATAAGGGGGGGAATGGGTAAATTTTTTTATATTTTTGTTAATATCTTTTAATAAATTTATTTTAAAAATATGAAAAAAAATATATTTGTTTTCGTCGTAATAAGCCCTTTCATTTGATATATTACATGATGGGTTAGAAACAATTTTAATTGCATATTTTCCATTTAATTCTGTAATTTGCCCTCCAAAATTAAAAGTAGAGGTTTCTCCTTATTTTTTCAGTAAACTTCAGGTCAGGTCAGAACCTATACCTCTAATTTTTTTTAAAAATTGTACGTTTTATAGTTTCGGTGATAAGGGGGGGGGGGTAAATTTTGGTATATTTTCGTTAATATCTTTTTAAATATATATTTTTTAAAATATGAAAAAATGTATTTGTGCTCCTCATAATGAGACCTTTCATTTGATAATTAATATCAATGGTTTCTCCTTATTTTTCCTGTAAAGTTTCTATATTTCCTATTTTTTTCAAAATTTTAGGCTTAGTAGATTCGGAGATCAGGTGGGGGAACGGTCGATTTTTTTAGTTTTTCCCCCAGAAGTACCCCTAAAATCAAAGTTTCTTCATTTACGATTTGTTTTCCTGATCGGGTCACCAAACTATACATTGATACCAAATTGCAACCTCTTCCGTCCACTAGTTTAGGAGAAAACTGTGTGTGATGTGACAGGGGCAGAAAACCTGAGTGATATTATAAGGGTATCCGTATATTGTATATACGGAACCCTAATAAAAAACAAGAATTACTGGAATACTTTGAATTTTTTGAATCATATCTTAGACACTTTAATATCCTTTCTACTGAACCACGGCTAATTCCATGCATATTGGCGAGGTTTATTCGACTATGGAACAAGCAGTGCTGTGTGCTGTTGGCTGTGACGGTATAATGCCACCGATTGGCCAATAGAAATACAAATCCTTACCGAGCGGTTTGCTTATATCGGGCGTAAATGAAATCTGCTAGCTACCATCGAATTTTTCCTTTCCTTAGTTACTTTTCTGTTAATATGTCGGAAGGTACTGAAGTAAACAATATTAAACCGGATATTTTTGTATTCGTAATAAAATGTTTCATCAGAAACTAAAATAATATACAGGATGTTTCATTGCAAATTTTAAAATCGACATTATTTCCGGTAAAACAGGAAGTTGATAATTGTAAGAAAATTGTAAGAAAATAGGCACTCTACTGCAGTGTCCACCGTCCAAATTTCATTTTGATATCTCTAATAATTCCAGAGATATTTGCTTGGTTCTACAAATTTGGCCATCACTGTATAATTGTAACTGATTTAAAAGAAATTGTGTCAGTTGGATTTAAAAAATTATGAAACAATTTAAATTAACTTACAGGTCATATCTTTCTTTGCAGATATATTTAAATTAAGGATTAAATTACATATTAGGAATAATACTTAAGTCATAACAAAATATGAAAATTATTTTCATTCACCTGAAATTTATATCCATTATTAAGAATGACATAAAGAAAGAGAAACAGAGATACTCACATCACGAGAGTATATTTCGTAAGAAGCTTTCACTTCCATCGTTTAGTTTCAAATGACTGCTGCTCTTGTTTGGTCGAATTTCTGCTTTGGCTCTAAACATATTACTCAACAAAGTACAATAGATAATGTCATAGCGCAATTAGGAGTTTATCCGAAAAATGAGTCCAACAAATTGGTAAGGTCGTGGTGATTAAAATTATCAAACAAGGATAATAATTATTATATGAATATTAATGTCTTATCATTTGAAATGTTTGAGTATGTTTTACCTATAGATACTGTCTAGATAATATTAGATTCGATTTTCTACCTTTTGTTATATATCAGAGGTTGGTTCCGAGTATCAGTCTTCTTGAAAAAAAATTCCACAAGAGTACATAAGCAAACATGGACTAACTGATCTATCCCGATTTTACCAAATTAGCAGCTTTTGTGGAAAATTTTGGGGATAAAATAGTAATATATTCAAGTGTCAATGATCAGTTTATTTATTTTAAACGGACCTTAGGTAAATGTTTACAAGAGAATAGAAAACATAATGAGAAAGATGAGAGACTGAAGACATTGATTTTGTATTTTAGTGCATTGATAAATGCACATAATTTTGGTTTATTGTTTGTTTAAATAATATTGTTCTCATTGCATCGTATTCTGAAAATGTAAAATTTTAAAATTTTAATGTAATGACGATCAATGCTGGCCACAACACACTGACAGCAAGAATACATTTCATTGTATGGATCTATTTCGATGTTCCGAAAACCTAAACCCACGTCATTAAGCAGAACCGTCTCCGCGAAACCGACCAAATATAAATAGATAAATAAAAAACAGTTAAATTCTTTCACCATATATCTGAGTCTGACAGTCACTATCGATATTTATTGACAGCAGTTTCCCTCAACAACCGTCTTGTCGGATACAGTCATGCGCTTGCCAATCTTTGGGCATGTTTGTTAGAATTTTTCATATATTGTGCAGACATAATGAAAATAGAGGCTTTGTAGAATACCTTTCAAAAACTCAAAAACTCTTTTCAAAATTCTAATCTGACTCCACGAATATTGGAGGCACGCTAAAAATATATTATACTACAAACTATCATATCAAAATTGTTCAAAAACTAATAAAATGATCGCGCCTAGTTGTGGCGTGCCTCAAGTAGATATAAATTACTATCAGTTCCCACATTCCGAGCTCTACAGTTTCAGAAGTGTGGAAGATAGAATTTAAAGAAAATGATAATTTTTCCTGTATTTCTCACTTGTTCTCTGCTACCAACAATCCAATCAGATCGAATTTATTGTATTTTGTTAGTATTTTCATGATATATAATTTACCGGTTGAAACCATAGTGATTAATTTATTATTTTTGATTTTACAAGCACGCAAAAGAGAAATGCCAATTTCTTGCTTCATAATTATGAGTAAAAATCATACTAGAATATCACTACGAATCAGTTAATTTTTTTGACTATTGATTGGCATATGTACTAAAGCAGCTTAGGCTAGGTAGGTAAATTGGGCGTCGCTTTAACAAAACTATAAAGAAACTTTAGAGATTTTACACTTAAAATAAAATTCTAGAGTTAAATGCATTCCTCCCCCCGCACCTTGAACATACTTTATTGACTTTACTTATAATTTTAAAATACTGGATTTTTGTAAGCAGTTCAATTAATTAACAACATCAGTCGTAAATTCCCTTGTAAGTCTAAGTATGTATATTATTATAGTGGAAGAACATACAGACATTGTGTTTATTTATGTTTTTCGGGATGGAAATGCTCGAGTGTAGCGAAAAGTAAATACCAGTGTATGTATTTAGTGCGTCAGTTCGTTGGTTACGAGAACTAGGAAACCCTGCTCCTCCAACACGTTTACGTCCCCATAAAATAAATTTAGTAGCTGAATATAATGTTGTTGATGTAGTAGCACATTTATCACAACATTTTGTGTAGCGTGTGCTGAATCATGAGCTATTGCAACCATATCATCGTCAACCCGTGCGAGCTTTAAATCCTGGAGATGTCCAACAGCTAATGATGTTTCGCCATCGGGTTTCTCAGCAACAGAAAAATACATAAAGTTTCTTTCTCGTGTTTTATGTGCGGAAATAAACAGGAATTATAGTGAGCATATTTGAGCTTTGCAGAATCCTGGTGCAATTAGGTGGCGTCGCTTCAAGCAATATTTAACTTGTAACTACAGCGAAGGTTTACAAGAATTTAAAAGAACCTTTACTGTTTTAAATCATACTTGACAATAAAAAACTGAAAAATATTTAAAATAAAAATGTAAAAGAAATAACTGACTAAAAGTTAACTTAAAAGTTGAAAGTAATTAACAAAATAATAATAAAGGACTTGTTTCTGTAGGTAGGCATTTAGTGAGTACAAAATATATTGAGTTAAAAGTTCTGGATATTGTTACAAACAGATTTATTAAAAGTTTAATGAGTAAAATAAAAAAATTAACAAAAATAATAAAAAATTCACAAGAAAAAGTAAAAAAACCTTGCGTTAATAATAGGTTTTGAAGTTAATGAATCAAAAGAATGGTCTAAATTATCCAAACAATGAGTGGTTTAGGGAACAGTACTAACTAAAAAATAAATTAAAGAACGATATTCAAAAATACACAAAGAATAAATAAACAACTATACGTATGCAGATTTTATTGATATCAGGCTTAAGCCTGATGTCAATAAAATCTGCAACGAAACGAAATCTATGATAAAAATACAAAACATTATAATAAACTTTAAAGTAGTAACTGAAAATAAGGATATTGCAAACACATTCAACAGTTATTTTAGGAAATATAGATAATAATATACAGGTACACATCAAAATTTCAAATGGATAAAAGCTTCTTGGCTGGAATGGCATAAGGTCTGTAACTCTGACGAAAATTTCAAATATCATTGCATTCCAATTATGCCCTCTAATAAACACATGTTTTGATGCCGGATACTTTCCAAAAGCCCTGAAAAATTATTTTTTTACGGAATCAGAGGCCTCCTACTTAAATTGATAATGTTATTTAGCAGAAAGTGCAACCAAAAATATGCCTTATGGTGTTCCCTAAGGCACAGTATTAGGTCCGTTCTGGTTCACAGTATATATTAATAGGTTCATGAATCTTAGTTATAGGGAATAGTCATCAGCTTTGAGGATGATACGTCGGTATTTTATAAATCCAAGTCGTGGATACAACAAAGAACAGAAAATGAAAAGACGTTCTGGCAGTCATGAACAAATTTCAGGTAAACAAGCTAACGCTTAATGTTAAAAATAAAAAGGCTAAATGTCATTCATTAACATCAAATAAAATGTTAGATACCTCATTTATTAAACAAAATACACTTGAAGGTTTTATATTATTCCCTAGTTAAAGCTCTTATGTCATAGGCAATCCTAGGTTGAGGAGGAGTTAGAGATATCTACTCGGAAAAACTAAATGTTCTATAGAAGTGGATATTAAGAACAGTGTACAAAGAAGAATGGCAGTCATTTAAGACTGAACGATGGAGGCGAAAGCTCCTTACAAAATATACTTCCCGACTATATTTATCTCATTGTCTCTATTTCTTGTTCTTCGTGTCATTCTTAGTAATGGGTCACTTGGTATGGGAAAATGTTAAAGATCATGGGAACAAGCAGCACCGAGGTTTAATTAATAAGATGTCAAATTACTAGCGCATAATGTGAAGTGAGAAATATCAGAGTTATGGACAATAAAAAGATGGATATAAAGGAATAATTAATTTAGGTCTGTATGAATAGAATTAATATCTTATAATAAAATAAATATGGGGGTTTTCCATGGCTTGCCACCATTAATGAGGTGTTAAATTATGGCCACCGGGAACTTGTAATGAGGTGTAAACGGACTCTCATCTGAGAAATTTAAATAAATGGAGCCAGACAAGCACTTTACATTAGATAAATACACATACATAAAATGGTGTCGAGAATGAATTTAAGAAGTCGAAATAAAAAGTGAAATGTACTCCTTACGCGGAGGTAAGTTAAAATAATTGCCTTTATTTTGTTGCGTCTCGAGTATTAATCCTAATGCAAAGTAACGTGTAACGTGTAACTTAATTTAAGCTTTTAAATGGATAACTTTTCACATTCAGTTCTTTTAAATCAGTTACAGTTATATATCGATGCGTAATCCAACAAATAGTTCATGAAGAAAATGCTTCTTTTTCATTTAAGATAAAACTTTGTTTTCTCTCTATTTACGTCATTTAAAATTACGGCACCATTGTATTCACGAGGAAAACCACGAATAAGTATCATCTGGAAAAATGTTCTTTACAAACTCATATCACAGCTCCTTGAAAATCATTTGAAAATATTTTTTCATTCTACTTTTGGCCGTGCTGCAATCCCAAAAACCAGTAACTGATGTTAATTTTACAATGAGCAGCTGCCTAATACCAGGGGCGGATCCAGGATTTTCATTTGGGGGGGGGTCTTGATCTCGTTTGGGCGGGGGCTTGGCGTCATTGAAGGTTGATTTTAGCACAATAAACACTAAAAAGACATACCACTCAGATGATTTTGGGGGGGCTTCAGCCCCTTAGCCCCCCCACTGGATCAGCTAGTGCCCAACAACAATACTTTTACAATAATGTGCTCCAAAAAATATTTACACATTACACTAAAATGCAAGCCACAATGTACTGATGCATATACATACAGGGTAATTCACGTTCTCCGAAATAGAATAGCATGGATAAACGAATCAACAATAGATATATTTTATATACAGATCTATTTAAAATTAATTTTTCACCGACTTTCAAAGAGGAGGAGGTTATCAATTCGCCGCGTATTTTTTTGTATGTATGTTACTTGATTTCTTCTCCTCTTGTGCACCTATTTGGACGATTATGATCTTGTTTAATAGAGGATATATCCGGATTGATGAAACTTGAAATTCTGTAATAGAATTCTTTTGAGAAAGTGAAGAAATTTGTGAATGAACACATGCGTTCATGGAAATCGGCCAACATACCTAACATATTGGTCAATTTTTACAAAACCCTTTGTCGATGTGGATAGTTTTTTTTTAAGTGTAATCTATTAAAGAAGATCTTATATCCTTTTCTGCGACTTGCAACGTACAGTTTTGCAGAAAGTCGCAGAGAAATCCATTTTAACCCCAACATAATAATGGGGGAATTTTAATTGAGAATTTAAAATTTTTTTATCTACATCCCAAGCACATAGCTAGAATAGTATAGTATTTTCGGCACCTGAAATCAATGAGTACCAATCTCATTCTATTTGTATACCTGGCAAATAACGATTTAAAAGAAAATTTTTCAATTTTGCGAAGACGGTGCTTTTGGGGTCACCTACTCCCGGCCTATTAGAAAATTCAGTGACAACACATGTCAAGCACTAAACTACTATTTGGTACGATTATACATAGAGTGTTTAGTTGTAGCAAACAAAACCACAAAGTAAAGTGATAAGAGCAATAACAATAGCACAGATTCATCGGTCGAATTCATATCGATATATAAAATAACTAGTTTATCATTTCTTAGTGCAAATTTTACAGCGGATTCAATTATACAGTAAACTCTTCCAGAAGTGTTTGTCCATCACAGTAAGTTAAGAGCAATTACGCCTAATATTAAAAGTTCAATTTAATATGTAGTTTTGGGAAGTTTTGATAGACTGTTATGATTGACTAGCACAAAGTAGATAATACACATACATACAGAGCAAATAATTATATAACGTAGCCGTCAGTAGTTGAATATATATGATGGTGAAATTATAGAGCGGAGTAGAATAGTTGTTAAATAGGGTGGTCAAAAAATGTTAAAATAAAAGTATACCTATGAGGTAGAGTAGTTGAATTTACAAGTATACAGGGTTATTAAAAAGTTATATTGGGGGGCAATAAGTAGATTTTTTTCTTTTAGTGCGTAGGAGAAGTTTCAATTAGGGTGTAGAGGAGCTATTGTTATACAGGGTGAATATAGGCAGTCCTATGTACAGAATGGATTGAATATAGGGTGAAAAGGGCGAAAAATGTTAGAAAAATGTTATAAAGAGTGATCCATAAATATGTGATAGTGAAGTTTCGGGCGGGGAAGAATAATTGTTACGCAGGGTGGTTAAAAATTTTACAAAAATGTGATACTTATAAGGTAGTAAACACAGTGGTGAGATATATTGTGAAGTGGAATTATTACAAAGTGTTTTAATAAAAGAAAATTGAAATGAAACTGGTTCATTTCGCCTTCGAAATAATTAGTTTACAGAGCAAACGTCCGCTACTAAAATTGTCGTTCTTTCTATTAATTAACACAGTTTAAAATTTATATTTAACACATTAAAGCTTAAAGTTTACAGATATATACACACGTTATTTATAGGTTAAGTTGTGTTAACTTAACTTGATAGCGTTAGGTATTTTAATGATTTCTGTCATATAATGTCATCAAAACGGTCCAAATAATTACAATCTTTATAAAACGTGTGGACAAGACCAGGTTAAATGAAAATGTATCATTCTCAAATGTTTGGGGTTTCGATATTACCTTGTCTATCAAGGCTATACATACAATATAAAAAATATAGAATAATGAATAAAAACTATCCGATTTGAAAAACACTAAAAAGTTGTAAATGAACCAATAATTTTAAAAATATAACCGACTTCCAAGTATAACTAAAAAGTTGAAAATAATTATAACAGCATACAAACCTAGGCAATAAATAACACATTCGATGTTGTTTCTGTTTAGAGAATTAGAGAACTAGAGACAATATATATATATATATATATATATATATATATATATATATATATATTATATATATTGTCTTGCGTACAAAAGAATGACACCTCGAAGAGAACATTCAATGTTGTTAAGTACCTACACACAAAGTAAAAAATGTAAACAGTAAAAGGTGCTCATTCTGTACAAATTAATTACCTACCTATCTAGTATATTTTTGAAGTCGGTGCCAAGCAACAATCAAGTTTGATGGAGTTGTAGATTAGTATGCAATGCAGCATTTCAGATTTGCTTGGCACCAATTTCAAAAATATACTAGATAGGTCGGTAATTAATTTATACCGAATGAGCACATTTTACTGTTTACATTTTTTACTTTGTGTGTAAGTACCTAACAACATTGAATGTGTTATTTATTTTCCAGGTTTGTGGTTTGTTATAATTATTTTCAACTTTTTAGTTATACTTGGAAGTCGGATAAATTTTTTAAAACAAAAGGTTTTTCTTATATTCAGAAAGTCCCCAAAAATTCGAAACACCAGTATTGCATTTTATTTAAAAGATTTTTTTTCAAAAATTGATTCGGTTTGTTGTGAAATTACCTGTCGAATATTGTGAATAACTTTGTGTAAGGAGTACACGTATAGAGATGAGACAATTAGAGGCCTGTGGTAAAAGTAAAAACTTTTCGTAATACCATAGCATTGAGACGCGATTACATTCGTTCAACCTTTCTACTACACCGTGGCAAATATCTTCCTATATTTTCGATTATTAATCTTAATGTAAAATGTTTACTTTATATTATGAAGCTAGTCAGCACACAAATTTAATGACAGGGAGAATAGGAACGAAAAGCAAATTTTCTGCAGAAATTATATAATAATTGGATCTTATATTTGTTTATTTCCTATAATTTGTTGATTTTTTGTAAAAGAATACATTTTTAATGTATGGTCCTTGTTTGTTACACAGATAACTTAGTGTATGGGTGTAGGTATTTCAAGATTAAGTGGTGTCGGTCGGAACATATCGAAACAAATGTAAAAGTTGTGTATTTCATTCCCATACTCGTCTGTTTTCTTACGTGTAAGTGTTGGCCTCCGTTAACATGCTTTCACTTCAATAAAAACATTAAGTCACCTAAATAATGATATGAAATGAGTACCACATAGGTAGTTAGCAGGTTTCTTCGTACGTAAGTGCTTATTATATAGAGCTATGTTTTGTTCAGTTGTTTTTAACATTTATTTTAATTCTGTAGACGGTTAGTTTTGTGACCAAAATGTATTTTCCACTTTTTAATGTATGATATCAAAAAAGGTTATGTTTACTCGAGGAATTTATTTTCACATTGAAACGCATTATGTTCGCAAGAGTTGTTACATCAAAACGAATTATGGTAGTTAGCCTCTAGGGAGAGACAAATTAGTGTTCAACGTGTTTATTTTTTTACATTAGTAAATTAACAATTTTTTGTTATTATTATGGAAAACCCTTATTAGAGTGTGCCTCTAGCAGAAAATAACCAAGGAAACAGAAAAAAATGCGGTATTGAAATGTATTACCAATAAACCGCAAGTAATACACAGTTTATTTATTTTTAACAGCTGTTTTCGGGGAGACAATCTCGGAGTGAAATTAACTCTACTGAGTGCTAACACAGTAATTACATAATAAAAGTGGCTTGTGTTTACATTGGTTGATTTTGCCTAGCCATAGAGTTCAGATTATGCTTTTACTTTTTTATATTAACTAAACCTTATTAAATGTTTATTTGCATTTTAAATATAGACCGTTGTTAATTTTCGTCCCCCTTTTTAAATGTGACAATATTTCAAGAAACGTGCTTGCAACAGGCCAAAGAATTGAGAACAGAAGAACCGGCTATCATTTTTGATGACTGTTAGATTTCCTAAACGCGCTCGTGTTCGAGGTGAAGAGAAACAAAGAAAAAGGAAACCGACAGCAGCAAAAAATTTGCCAAATTGATTTTCCTGTAAGTTATTTCAAATTGGGCAAACACGAATAAATACAATAAAGGAGTACTGACTGGAGTACAAGAAGTGGTGGGGATCACAAACCAAATATTCAGAGAAATGCTTGAAAGCACTTTGTTTAAGAGTTGTTTTGCCATTGAAGTTATATTTTGTACTACGATTTTATGTGTTTTTTGCAGCGAATAACAAAACCGCTCTTGTGGGTTTTACCTTTTTTATTCTTTGTGAAATTTTTAAAACATAAAGCAGTATGTCCAATATCGACCACAACAAACATATTATGTACATATGGGTGGATCAAAACGCAATACGAGTATGTTCAACAATTCCTTGCCTCTTTTCTTAAAAGGAAGGAGGTTCTCAATTCATCTTTATATATGTTTTTTATATGTGTTTAGTGATTACTCGAAACTTGGAATTTGGATCGTTTAAATTGAATCCTGTTAAGCAATCATTATACCATTTTTTAGAAACTTTTTAACCGACTGTCTTATATAGTATACGTTGGTGGAGGCGATAGTATTAAATAATTTGGTAAAGTGCGAGTTGGACTCGCATACTTTGGGTTCCGACCACCTTCAAGATTTTAACATTCCAGTTTCAGACAAGCAGGAAATGAGTGTATTTTCTTATATTAACCCTTATATCTTTTAATGGAAGCTTTTTAAATTTATAAAAAATATACACTTTGATTTTCCACATATAGACTTTTTATTTTATCTGCTTCAGGATTCGCTTGATTTTTACCAGAATACATATATATTTAATTTTCTAATTTGGCCCCCAAAAATTAACATTACAGTTTTATTTTACTAATAAACTTTCAGAGTCTTTTATAATCTACTGTCTGAGTTTTGATGCTCTGTAGATTGGAATATGAAGGGCAAAATAGGTCAATTTAAATTATAAATTATTAAATCTGTTATTCAAATTATTAAAAAATACAAATAAAATATAATTTTCAAAATTTAAATAGTGTAGTTTCTTAAGTGGGAATTAAGTCGATATTTATTATTTTTATTAATATCTTTTAAACGAATGATTTAAAATATGATATATTTGTAATTCACATAATGATATATTACATGATGCGTTTGAAAATTGAATCTTTATTTTCCATTTAATTGTATAATTTGTCCCTAAAATTACTATGGGGGTTTTCTAATATTTTATTTTCCGTTTAATTCTATTATTTGGGGGATGTTTTCATATTTATCCAATAAACAAAAAAATAGGTCTTATAGTTTGGGGAAGGACGGGGGAATGGGTAATTTTTTTAAAATATTTTTTTAATATATTTTAAAACATTCATTTAAAAAAATATAAAAAACATATTTATATTCGTCATAATGAGCCCTGTGATTTGATATATTACATGATCCGTTAGAACAATTATAATTTTTTATTTCCCATTTTCTATAATTTGGCCCCCAAAATCAATATTAGGGGTTTCTCCTTATTTTTCCAGTAAAGTGGCTATACTTCCATTTTTTTCAAAATCTTTCAGCTTATGGTTTCGGAGCTAAGGGGGGAATGTTTAATTTTTTAATTTTTTTTCTAAATATCTTTTAATTAATTTATTTTAAAAATATGAAAAAAATATATTTGTTTTCGTCATAATGAGCCCTTTTATTTGATATATAACATGATGGGTTAGAAAAAATTTTAATTTTATATTTTTCATATAATTTTATAATTTGCCCCCCAAAATAAATATTAGGGGTTTCTCCTTATTTTTCCAGTAAAGTTCAGGTGAGGGGCTATACCTACATTTTTTTTTAATTTTCCAGTTTATGGTTTCGGAGAGAAGAGGTGGGGAATGGGTATTTTTTTTAATTTTTGTTAATATCTTTTAATTAATTTATTTTAAAAATATGAAAAAAATATATTTGTTTTCGTAGTAATGATTACTTTCATTTGATATATAACATGATGCGTAGGAAACAATCTTAATTTTATATTTTCCATTTAATTCTGTAATTTGCCCCCAAAATTAAAAGTAGAGGTTTCTCCTTATTTTTCCAGTAAACTTCAGGTCAGAACCTATACCTCTAATTTTTTTCAAAAACTTTTCGTTTTATAGTTTTGGAGATAAGGGGGGGAATGGGTAAATTTTGGTATATTTTCGTTAATATGTTTTTAAATATTTTTTTTAATATGAAAAAAAAATATTTGTGTTCCTCAGAGTGAGACCTTTAATTTGATATATTACATGATGCGTTTGAATTTTTTTTTTATTTTTAACATTTTATTTAATTCTATAATTTTCCCCCCAAAATTAATATTAACGGTTTCTCCTTATTTTTCCTATAAAGTTCGGGCAACGCTCTATATTTCCTTTTTTTTTCAAAATTTTAGGCTCAGTAGTTTCGGAGATCAGGGGGGCGGGAACGGTCGATTTTTTTAGTTTTTCCCCCAGAACTACCCCTAAAATCAAAGGCAGAAATCCGGAGTGATATTATAAGGGTATCCGTATATTGTATATACGGAACCCTAAAAAGGAAATATCTGAAGCTGAGGTGTAATCAACTTAAAATCGATTGGAATTAAATCAAAATAATTGTCAGTTAAGCAACTTCAAGATGGAGGATTTTAGTTAGTTTATATATACAGTGTGCCTTCTTAAGTGGTAATTAAACTAAAAACTTACTTATGAATAACATCTAGAGGAAAAGTTATTCTTCATAAAAAGATTTGCATAGTCTGAAACGTATCCTGTAATTATTACATCTCACTTTCAACTGTATCTTCAATCATTTAGAATCCAGTACGTTAATCCTAACGAGAGAATAGAACCTTGAAAGAGATGGTGCAGATATAGAAGAATAAATAAGATTTCAAAAGTTTTAAACAATTGAGGACTTCAGTGCGAAAATCAGGTAAGTCTTATTTTCATAAAAATTTACTTTTACGCAATTTCTGTTTCGTGAGATGATTCGAGATCGTTGTTTGAGTATAACACTTTAAGTGTAAAATTGGATTGGTTTTCACTTGACTGGTAAATAATTGACAGGAAAAATCAGGTAAATCCAGGAGATGTTGGGGATTTGTCTGCTTTAGATCAAACGTTCAGCTGGTAGCATTGACGTCATGCATGTTTAGATGTTTAGTATCAAATTTACTGACGGTAGGAAGAAATTGTAGGGCTAAAATCCCATCAAATAAAATTGAGAAACTTTTTAAACCACCAAAAACTGAATATATACCGAGTGATGGAAACAACCCTGGTCCGAATCAAGATATAAAGAAGAAAAATAAAGACAAGCCTCCCAAAATGGAGAAAAAACCCACTTCCTGCCCCGTAAAGTGCCAACGAAATATACGAAAATGTAAAAACCAAAAGGAGAAGTGTATACGTAAGTGTAAATTTGTGTATTTCATTATTAGTAACAGGCCCATTAAATTTATTTTTATAGATCTGTCAAAGTAATCATCGTAGCCGCAAGAACTATCAGAGTAAAAAGTAAATGCCGTTTAAGGTGTATTGTTCCAAGTACACAACCGTATTCTTTGCCCTTTAACAAAAAAAAAGCTAGTGATGTTCAACTTCTAGCATTGAAATACATACCAGCTGATAACTTTTGGTACTATGGAATGATCCGCGGAAAATCCGAACAAAATGATGTAGAAGTAAAAAATTCAGTTGTTGAAGATGGATTCTACATTTATGTAAAAAAGTCGCTTTAAGTCTAGTTTATAATAAATTTGTCTTTGGTTTCTATTTCTCAATAAAATAAATTTTAATTAGCCCCTGCATCATTTTTAAATATTCTGGACAACAAGCAAGTAAGTCCAAATTTTTCAAAAAAAAACTTAATTTTTTTCTATTGAATTTTCTAGATATTATGACGTTATTGCACTTCTCATTACCTTATTTACACCCTTGAAAAAAATATTTCTGTCCTCATGTTTTTAAGTGAAACAAAAAGCTTTTTCAATTCATATTTTCGGAATTGCGACTTACCTGAATTTGCACCGAAGTCGTCAAATTTAACATTTTCATCCCAGACTTTACTTCCAACAAGCAAAATTCCAATAGTTTTTACATTTAAACATACGTTTTTGAATTAGTTTGTATTTACATACTTGCTATTCTTTTGAAGTTCGTTACCAAGACCCACAAATTCTTGAATTATTTAAATAAAGCATTTACCGACCGGCTAAAATTGCCCCGAATCGTCCCAAAAACTGTCAATGTGGCTACTAGCAAATTCAGAGAGTGAGGTCTACACACAAATTATGCTTTGTTGAATTAAGATGGATTTTTCCTTGTGACACCTTTCACAATCGATGTGAGGTTGTTACCACAAATCGAATTTTCATAGCTTCTCGCTTAAGGAAGAAATTCATTTTAGGGTCGTTTTAAGGACTGATCCTTTGTAAAAGTGATCCTTCAACAATACGTTATGATTATATAGTCGATATTCTTATGTCTGATGGTATATTTATACATTAAATTTTCCATTCCATTCCAGTAGCAAAGAAAATGTTTTTTTATACTTTTATTGGTTATATGAGTTAAGGATTGGTATATATGAGTAAGTTTTTGGCTCAGACCACTAGTCATCCATTAATTTTGAAACGAATGTTTGAGCCTACATAATGGGTTATCTGATATTGACAGAGCACAGGTTATTATAAATTTGGACTCAATATATGTATTTGATATACATATGGTTTAATATGAAATGAAATATTAATTATAGTTATATAGTCTAAGATCCGAACCTAAGTCGATCTTCACCGAGCTGATAATAGAATTAAACATATCTTATAATAACTTTAGTACGAGGGTGAATCAAATATAAATTGGACTTTTCTGTTTCTCGCCCTGTAGGTAATTCGAGTGGCGTGACGTCTCGATATATGTTAGGTAGGGATGTTAAGAAGACGGGAGTTCGTCGGTTTGGCGAGGGGTAGTCGATGCGCTGTTAGTAGCATCATGTCAGATCAAGAGGTGCATACGTCTGTTGCGCAACGTGTTGTTATCAAATTTTTGGCGCGGGAGGGCGTTAGACCGTCTGAAATTTTGCGTCGACTATCTGCACAGTTTGGCAATGAAACACTTTCAAGGACCAAAGTGTACGACTGGCACAAAAAGTTTTCAGATGGCCGAGAGACAATGGAGCCTCATGCACGCCGTCCCACGACAAGCATCAATGAGGCGAATATCTACGCAATTCGTGAGCTGATTGAAGGCGTACTGCTGATCGATTTTCTGCACGAACGCCGTACAATTAATGCTGAGTATTACTGCGAACTACTCCAACAAGTGAAACTTGCCTATCGGCAAAAGAGGCGGGATATGTCTATCCGAAGTGTGATTCTGTTGCATGACAACGCTCGGCCACATACAGCTGCAATGACTCAAGGAAAATTGAACAAAATGCAATATGAAACCCTTGAACACCCGCCTTACAGTCTTGATTTGTCGCCATGTGACTACCACATGTTTGGGCCACTTAAAGAAGAACTGGGAGGCCACCAGTTTGAGGACAACGAAGGTGTAGAAACGTTTGTGCGCAATTGGTTATCGACACGACCAGTTTCATTCTTTGAGAAAGGTATTAAAAAACTTCCGATTCGGTGGGAAAAATGTATACATAAGAGAGGAGACTATGTAGAGAAATAATATGTATTAAAATTTGTATTGATCGTACCAATAAAATTTTTAAAACAAAAGTCCGGTTCATATTTGATTCACCCTCGTATATTAGAAAATATATTAAAATTGGGATACCTTAAAAAATCTCAGACTAGTTTCAAAAAAATAATTTTTCATTAAATGTTGCATCATCAAGATAATAAGAAACATTTATCCTGAATAAAAGTATAAAACATATAGATGATGAAGCCGTTGGGTTGCCTATTATTTACCTGGACGAACTACTGGGTTGCCAGGCATAAACATGTATGTCGATGCCAGTTACTTTTTACTTGATTGGATAACAACAAAAAAAATTTATCAACACAAGCGCTGTTTCCTTGCGAACACGTTGTATGCGCCAACAACAGGTTGACGTTTGTCATTAAAAACTAACAAAAATAGTTACATGGTGTTAAATATTTTTAATAAGTCAAATTTACAAAACGCATTTTTATAAATATTTAGTGTTACGTATTGAACCTAGCGATTTTTTTAATCACTTATGTGAGACAAATATAAATTCAATGGTTTCATATCAGGTAAACGAGTAGGCCGACCAACGGACTACTATGTCTAATCCAACAAACACTGAATATTTCAGTGGGATAAGCTGGAAGATCGACTGCAAAATGTGCCGCTGCAGACTGGAATCGTATGAAAAAAAAACTAAACAATTCATTAGGTTACGTATTATGTCAGTCAATATGCTAATGGAAAACTGGTATTGGGAATTAGCTCCTCTTTGTACATTAGTAGTCTAAGTGCGTAAGTTCTAAAAATGCCTCTAAAAATAATGTCACTAACACAAAATTTATGACAATAGGTCGCTAGAGCATCCTGATGTTCCCTACAGTGGAGCATTAGAAAATTGGAACATTTATACATTTCGAATAACTTGGATGTGCTATTATAGAATAAATAAAAATAGATCAAGTGCAGAATTTCGGTTGAATAGCATTTCAGAGATTGATAACAATCATTGTAATGACAACTTAAAATTAAAATTGAGTCAAAGAATCACTAAATATTGTTATGGAATTAAAATAGCCATAAAGAAAATAAAAGGAAAAATATTAAATAAAGTCACACAATGTAGAGAATTTAAATGTATAAAGCATTTTATTTGGGAAATATATGGTAAGAGTTGAAAAGAATCAACTAAGAGTCAGATGTTAAGATAAAAAAAAGGCTTAATAAAATCATTTGGTGAATGTAGGGTCAACACAACTCTTGTATTTCAGTTTCGTAAACAAGCCATTCCAACGAGACAGTAAAAAGGAGAAATAATTGTAAATAAACTATCTGGACTTTAAGAAAGGGAAAAATTGTATATAATAAGAAGTAGTTAAGATAATTTTAATAATAATATTTGTAAATACTCACAAGTGATCCAAAAAGTTAATTCAAAATCGTGATGAGTCATCATCCAACCACAAAGGAGATTTTGAGAAATATACTCAAAAATAATAATGTAAATTGTAAGGAAAATAATTAAATCCATGCTAGAAACCTGAAACAACATTAATTAGTAAAAATACATGCAATTGCAACAGTACAAAATAAATTATAAAGGGAAGCATAGTGTAAACAACCCACAGAGAAAATTAAAATCTAAAGAACTTTTAAATTAATGAATAGAAATAAAAGAAAATTGTTCAGTAAACATTAGAGATGATAAAGAAGAGAATTTTGTAACTCAAATTTAATTTATTCAAAATTTTGCGGTAAATTTGTGAAAAGACCTTGAAAAATTTAGGACCAATTAAAAAATAAACAAAGCTTTTAAATGAAATTTACCAAGAGTAAAAAAGTCTTAAAATAAAATAAACTATAAGAAATATAACATTTTTAAGGGGACGGGCAATCAAAACCGTTAAACGCAAAAAAACAATTGATAACTTAGCCAAACTGGGTGACGGGAAAGATCTAACGCTATCGCAGGCACTTGTTTTTAAAAAGATATATAAGCTTACGTTTAGATAGCAACGGTCTCTTTTGATATCCAAGTTTTGAACAGAAGCAATCTCTGTAACGGTCTCTTTCATTTTCTGAAGTTTGAGCAGAGGCAATCTCTGTGACGGGCTCTTTCATTTCCAATGTTTGAATAGTAACGGTCTTTTTCATTTCTGATGTTTGATTATAATAATCTCAGAGCATGTGATGAATTGTTTTCGTTACAATAACCTAAGAACTTGTTGATAGAGGTTAAGTTGTGAAAAGTGGTGAGACATGATGTCAAGACAAACAATTCCAATGACATTTAAGGTTGGCAGTGTCTAAAGATTTTTAGGACGGTAAATTAAAGTGTATTTGACCGACAAAATGACAATTAAGTGGGAACTTCAAATAAACATTGTAAATAATAATTTAATTTAATTGACCTGAATAAGGAAGTAAACAAGGTGGATGGACATCTAATAGTGAAATTGGAACCAATAAAAAAAATTAAAAATTTGTTTATAAAATGAAAGTGTTGTATGGACAATAAACAAATTTGGAACTTTTGGACATTATTCACCAATGAGGACAAAAAAAAAGGTTAGTGTTATAATGATTGTTTGAAATTGTAAATAAAATGAACATTGCGTTATTAATTTGTATAATAGATAAGGATATGATAACAAATTGTAGATTTTAAATAAGAGTATGACAGAGAAATTTCTCGAAGAATATTTTTTTTAAAGAATTTAGTAGGTAGGAAATGTTTCGTTTGTTTATTTGTTAAGTGTTTGTTTAAATTATTTATATATTATTAATAAAGGATGTGGTTGAAATTTGAAATAGAAAGTTGTGTTTGAATTCATTACAAGCCAAGATTAATATGAATAGTAATTACATCTGGATTCTTTTCAATCAAATGAAATTCAATAAAAAGAATAAAAATTTAAATTAGATTCAGAGAAAATTAAAAAGTTAAAGAGTTATGAAAAATCAAAAATGAGTAATAGTGTTGAACCAGTGAAAGAACACAGTTGCAGAGCAGCCATAAGGAAAATAAAAAAAAT
This sequence comes from Octodonta nipae, assembly GCA_034190945.1. Taxonomy (NCBI): domain Eukaryota; kingdom Metazoa; phylum Arthropoda; class Insecta; order Coleoptera; family Chrysomelidae; genus Octodonta; species Octodonta nipae. The sequence goes on from CM067221.1 coordinate 98,563,064, forward strand.
TGTAAGTATTGAGTTTAAATAGTAGAACCTGTTGAACCACCTTTAAGATAGGAGTAAGCATGCTATATATAAAAGTAAAAATTTTTAAAACCCTCAGAAATTAAATCAACAAATAAAGATAATATAAATAAAATAATAATTAAAACAACAACAAATAGGACGCTAATAAAATGAAAATAAATTGGCTAGCCCAACTTAGGGCTCTGAAGTAAAATAATATAAATATAAATAATAATACAAAAAAATAAATCAGAACAATATATATTGGGTGTGAGCTGTTACATGGAGCTGGGACCTAGCTAAAAGGTCCTACTATGAGTCACATGGAGTGCGAAATGTGGTGGAATGAAAAAAAAATCATACTTAGGGCATGTTTTTAGAGAAGACCGATACTATAACTTTCAGCTTATAATAGAAAGGGAGAAGATGTCATGGCTAAAGAACATTCGAAACTGGAAAAGAATGCACAGTGTGATGAACAATTATTTAGATTAGGCCAAAAAAACTTTTGTGTCTAATACAATAGACGAAAAATGTTGATCGTGCTTTAATGCCCTGAAAAACTGATCTGAAAATTCATTCCTGGGCAAACACCGCTAGGCAGCAACCCTTAAACTCTTCTATGTTCAAATGACTCAATTTTTGTCCATGTTCTGTCCTAAACAGGGAAACATTTTATCCCCAACTCTTTTGCAACAACCCTTCTATTGGTAGTATGGATCAAATGTATGCGGTTTTAGAGCATCAATTTGTCATAAAGGCCGAAGTGCATGTTCAAATATGGTCTTATGCAGTCGGTGATGAATTCTTATAGTTTAGCGTGAATTTTATTGGCACTAGATTAGTGAAGGACCTCCTTGGTTCTCCCTAAAACATTTATAAAATAGTTTTGTCAATTTTTATAGCAAAATAAGGTTAGGTTAGGTTAGGTTCTCATTCGAAGTAATATACAGATCTATAAAACCAGAAAGATTCCCACAGACTGCTTTAAATTTATATTCACAGGAATACCAAATCCATCGACAATGTAGTGACTACCGCATAATAAACCTTATGAGTCACCTTCTCATAACTTCCTTTAAAATTCTACATTTAAGATTAATACTCACTCAGCTTGGACAAACGAGTCATTCTTTTTCATAGATACTATACTATGTCATAGCGGAAAGCCACTGGTAGAGTGAAACATGGGAAGCTGGTAAAAACACTGAACCAAATAGGTATTGGCAACAAACACTTTAAACTAATTAAACATCTTCAATCAAAACGCACATTTAGATACAAAGGAAAACTGACTGGCAATTAAATTCAAGACAGATATAGTCCAAAAAAGACAACCAATCAATATATAATTTAAATGTAGGAGTTCTAATAACTAGCATACAAATCAATAACATTCGATTTGCGGACGATACAGTGATACTCGGTGATCATTTAGAGAATTTACAAAATATGATAAACGAAATATCGATGCACAACAAAGAATATGGATTAGAAACTTTATAAAAGGAAACACACCACCACTGGAGAACTAACATATTTAGTCTTACATTCTCACTAATTGTGTAGAATGGAGAGAGGTCGGATGAGCAAGTTTATACAAACAAAAATTTGACTTGCCGTGCTTTCCCCGTTCCTATTCGAAGTCGAGTCGTGGACAATAACCGAAGCAGTCAGTAAAGGTAACTAAGTAAACGGAGCGGTTCGTTCGAGTATTGACTTATCGACGTATACTAAGAATTCCTTGGGCAGTATATCGGGGCAGATCACAAGATTATGAAGAATAGTGAAAGCTTGTCTTACATAGAAAGGAGATAGTATGGAGAGGACCCGGCACGAGTCGTATCTCCAGTCTTTAGAATCTCAGGGGCTTGGTTCGCAACTTGCACCACCTGTCAGTTCAAAGCCGTAGTTGATACAATTATTAGCAGAATTATCGCTAACATATGATAATGGAGAGGAACCCCAAACAAGAAAAAAAGTCGTTATATATATATATATAATGCAAGAGTTGTAATTTCAGTGGTTGGATCATAAAAAATAGAATAATGGCAGGAGTCCGGGGCGTACGTTATTGTTAAATACCCACATTTATCTGGCTATTTTAATTTTTGGATGAGTCCGAGGGCTTTTATATTTCGGGATTAGAGAACAAAAACAAATATTAATCATCGAAAATCGCTTTATTGTTTTTCAAAATATTCCCCACTTTTGCATGCATTTGAACCAGTTGTCGAAGCACTTTTTCCACTCTGATTGAGTTATCTCCAAAACATGCATTCTGAACACACCAACCGCTTCTTCAAAAACGTTGACCTCTCAGTTTGTTTTTTACGTACGGTAATAAAAAAAAGTCATTTGGTGACAAGTCAGTTTTGAGTGGTCAAAAATGCAGTTGTTTGAGCCGATGTGTGGCAGCTCGCATTGTCGTGATGAGGAGTGTCCTCATTTCTTGGAAGACAACTGGCAAACAACTGGTTGTGTACCACTCAGAATTGACTGTTCTGCGTTGTTCCAGTGGTACGGTTGCGACATGTCCAGTTTTTCCGAAAAAACAGGCGATCATTTGCTTGGAAGTGCTTCGTGCGCGAACAACTTTTGTTGGATTCGGCTCATCTTGAAACAGCCATACAGTCGACTGCTGTTTACTTTCGGGCTCATACGCGGAAATCCACGATTCATCACCTGTCACTATGTCAGAAACGTGTTTTGAAGCACCCCGATCGTATTTTTTGAGCTTTTCTTGCGACCAATCGACACGAGCCTTTTTTTTAACGATTGACAAATTGTGTGGGATCCAACGCGAACAATTTTTTTTTGACATTCAAATGTTTATGCAATATTGAATGTATGCTGGTCCCACTAATGTGTAAGGTTGACTCAATCTCACGAAAGGTCACATGACGATCTTGCAATATCAGTTCGCGCACAGCAACAATGGTTTCCGGTAGAACAACTGTTTTTGGACGATTTTTACGATATTCGTCTTGGAGTGAACTACTACCTCGATTGAATTGAATTGAATTCACCATACCATCGATAAACAGTTTCATCGTCCAAAATTAAATTAAGTTCATCCATGCACTCTTGCTGCCTTAATTCAGGTCGAAAGTTGTAAAAAATAATCGCACGAAAATGTTTACGATTTAATTCCATTTTTTGGCGCCGAGATGAATCCTTTAAGTTACTGTAAACAACACATAACACTCGTATGTCAAAAGGTTCTGAGTGCGTATAACCTCAAAAATGTCAAACTTTACGATAGAGCTGTCAGTTGTCAGATTGCAACACTAGGGTTGTCCAATCCCGAAATATAAAATGCAGCCCTCGTAATATCGAATGATTTTAGCAGCAGTATGTCAACTAGAAAATTTAAATTGCTGCTACCACATTTATAGAAGTTTTTGCTTAACTAAACTTGTATTCCAATCAGGTTTACAGTTTTTCATCTCTTGGTCGACCTCAAATAAATGAACGAAATCTTCTTTAATAATTTACCAGTTTGTATAATAGTAATGCAGCATTTGCTGAATTTTGATGAATCTGACCTGCGGTTAATCTTACTTTTTCGGCAGAGGCAAACTATTATGACCGAGCTAAGAGCTAATAAATTATCCTGTAGATTGTCCTTACGTGCCCAGAAAGGATTTTTAACGATTTACGGTTCAAAGAAAAAATATAATCTGTTTTCTCCAGGATCTCGGCCGCAAGCAGGGAACGATGTCCGTCATATGTAGGATTAAGTTCTTAAGATATTTGGAGCATGCACAATAATAATACTCGGTGCAAAGGATTTTGCTGATGTTTACTTGGTGAGAGCAGCGGCAAGTTATTGCAATTCGAAATGTCAATTTGTGGGCTAATGCTGTACGCAAACTTAGAGAATTAATTAATGCTGACTAATAGAGTAAAGAGGCCGTGACAGATTTTAGGGAAGATCTTAAATCCGGATGTCTTTTAGAATGTTTATTATACAGTGTGGAAAAGCCTAATGTACTGTTATGGAATTTTTAATTCGTGGTTATGATGAACTTTTATTTATTTTAAAAATGTCCACTCCGTAAAAACTCCACACAATTTTCTTTTTCTTCAACAAAACTGCTCCGATTCTTGAAACTCTTTTTTATTTTATTTTATTTAAATGTTATTTATGAATACAAAATACAATATAATAAACCAAATCAATAGACAAATTTCAAATAAATATCAAAACATCTTATAAATATATCAATGACGAATCTAAAAAGATTTTATGTACCGAAATGATTGTAAAATTCCTTTCAACAAAATAATTTCAAGATCAGTGAACCTTCAAATACAATGTTTTTAAACTTTATACCGTTGCTTAAATGATTATTTCCCAAATGTCCTTTAAAAATCTAATAGTTAAATGAAAATCAAAAATATTTACAAATGTTTAAATAAATCCAAATCACTTTATTTTTTTTAAGTGCTTTCACTTTTTTACTGTGGAACTACTTCTTATCAGGTTACTCTCTCACCACGGATGATGTATACTGTGCTGCCTAATGTTGTGATATTTCTACTACCATGAATGTTTTATTTACTTTGCTGGACTGCTTACTATTTGTTTTCAGTTACCAAACTGGCTTCTTTGCCTTTGATTGCTGTTATTATTTTCTGTTACTTGAATTCAGTACATTTCCGTTTAAACTTGTACTGTATCTTGACTATTATACTCAACTTTCTTCACTTAAAAATTCTTTAAAACAATTAACATATTTTTTAAGATTAACAATAACTGTCACGTTGTACTCTTGAACGGGGTTTACTGTTACACTTACAAATTTCGACTCGTTCTTCCTGTTGTTAGTTCATGCTTTTTATAGTTTTTGATTTGACATAGGATTGAACATTTTAAACTTTTTAAATCCGCATATTTGAAAATCCATTTTTACACACAATAATCTACTCCCCGATATTTAAGTTCCTATCTAAATAACTTTCCAAAATACCCTCTGCTTTTCTTTGAAATTGCACTTTTAACTTTCTTGTTCAATGACATCGAGTACTTGTTGGTTTGATTGTTGAACTCTCATTTAATTTTATTAAAAATTTTTCATTGTTGGCACAAAACAATACTACCACTGGATTCAGCGTTCCGTACTTGCTTTGTAGTATGAATATCAGTCTAATCCGATCTTTAAATCTGTCAATATTTCGCTCCAAAGTTATGTTATGACATTAGAATTTGGATAGGTTATTTCTGTTGGAAATAGTCCATTTTCAATCTTGAATTAATCCGAAATAATTTAATAAGATTCTAAAGTTTCTAATTAGTGCCCCAAATATCCTCAAAATACGAAATTACAATAAAATTTTGACTATGAAATTTGTCTGCTGTCAGATTGAAATTTGATGTCTGGAAATAAAGGTATGTTTTATATTTTCATTTCATTAAATGATGTTACTGTAACATAACAAATCAATAGAATACTTTTATATCATCTTTTAATTTCCTACTCCCTTTTTAATAAATTTAGTTTAAACTGTCACATTTGCTAATTTTCAAAAAAATGCATTTACTGTTTGAATTTAATTGTGTAAATCATCTACACATAACGAGTTTACAGTCTTATTTTATATGTCAATCATTTCTATTTACGTTTTGATCTTTATATTGCATTTGATATTTTCATATCCCTTTTACATGTTTTTTAGAATCATTTTACAAAATTCTCATTGTTCTCTAATATTGGCTTTTTGTTTCAATTCTTCATTTCTTATTTATATAGTATTTATTTATTAATCAGAACTTATTATTGATTTGATTCCCTTTTATTTGGATATGTTTCTTTCCACTCAGTAAATATTGATAACAAAATTCCGAAAGTCATAATTTTAGATTATCAATCGACAAACTATAATCCAATTTCACATCGAATTACAGTTACAACCCCTAATTTTTAGTAGGGGGTAGTGATATATCGCGTAGCAAATGTTTTCATTCTCTACTCAAGAATGTCAGTGTTTTCAAACTTACATCAAATATTAATATAATAAAAAAATCGTCTAAATCTCGTGCATGTTCTCGTCTTCTCTATCATCATCATGTAATATTCTTCATCCAGGTCAATTGTTTTCCATCCATTTCCCAGCTTGTACGTCATTGCATTCTTATATCCGAGAAGGCGTGGTTCCATGTTTCTGAGCATTCTTTTACTGACAGTATTGTGCCTCCTGATGTACGACTTGAAGTTGAGTATTTTTTATCACTTTCACTAGGTCGAATCACCTTGATGGCGATCTTCTACTATTCCTTAAATTATTAGTTTTTCTAGGCTATCCCCATAATTTATGATTATATGTCTGAAATATTGTAAGATTCGTTGCCGACAAATAGTAACCTTTGATAACCTGCCTTACATTACAGCGTCTGTCACTCCAGAGGGTACGCAGTATCCGGCACAAGCGCAACATCCTTCCTCTATCAGCATCAGCTTCTTTACTTAATCAGGTTAGGATTCTACAACGTTTTCTTCCGTGTGAAGTCATGGTAGGGATAGCCTAATCGACGCAGTTGACAGTTACTAAACTAAAATTTTAAATTCGTATTTATTTATGAAGTAGCTTCTTTTAGAACTGTAAAATTACAGTGAGGAAAAAGTAAATGTGTATTTTATAAATTTTCGCCTGCGAAATGGAAAATAAATCAAAGAAATAAGTGGATAGGTGGTGTAAAAAGACAAAGTAAATAGTACTATGACTTTTATTTCAGTAGAAGCTATAACACTGTAATAAGTTATTTTACGAAAACAATGAAATATTATTTTGAATGAATAATATAAGAAAAATTCTTTTGTAGTTTCAATTATTGAAAATAATAATTGCTGTTTGTTACATTTAATATTTAGTATTAGTCTTAGTAAAATTATGTGATCGCATATTATAAAAACAACTTATTACTGGTTGTTTATTTTTCCAAAGCCATATGATAATATATGCAGTGATCATTTTATTGGTGGAAAAAAAAGCAAAAAAGAGTTAAGTCCTAGCTAAATTCCTACCATATTCACACCAACCTACAAATCTCCTAAATTATATAAATCTTTAAACAGTTTACATCTGGAAAAAAATTTGAATTTTAATGATATAAAATAAATTGTGAAAGCGACAGAAACCATAATTTAAATTGAAAATACCACTTATAAAACTAACTTAATAAATTTCAATGTCAATGAAAATAAAAAAATAATTATGTGATAACAAAAACTCCAATATTGTATTATAAACGTAATGAAATACTTTAAAAAATACAGCCAAAGTTTTTTATGGTATTACTCCTGGTAGTTTTATTTGTTTAAAATCTTAAGTAGAAGGAGAACGAAAATTAGATTTTCAATGACCTGACAATATTAACAGTTGCTGGATCTATTAGAAACGTGGGACATAATTTTGGCTGACAAAAGTCATTATGCATGTGGTAAAAAATGATGATAACAAAATTTTCAGGGCAAGGAACCCAACAAACGTACATTTTACAAAAGTTGGGATTCACGTGGAAAAAATCATACAGCTATTGAGAACACATCAATAATTAAATAAAGTCCTAGAAAATTTATTTCACTCCGTAGATGGCATTATGCTTATCTGTTCTGTTTTACATACAGTCCTCCAATAATTTCAAATAAAAAATGTTCAGAAAACGATAATTAAAAAATTATTTTTGAGAATGAGAAAGGATTAAGTGCATAAAATGAATATAACAAATTTTTAGATATTTTTAAACATTTAACGTCAGTCGCATCCAATTTCATATTCTTGTTATTTTCGGTAATATTTTTAATTCTACCAGCATTCGATATAATAAAGGTTGGTAATTCTAAAATTATTACTTTTTTACTTTTTTGAATAACTCTTATTACATTTTCTATTTTACACGATCTATTTTCTAATAAACCCATTCTCAAATATTAGTTTCTTGTAACTATACCGATTTTGAATTATGTATAAGATAATTACAACGTGATAATAACCGGTGAATTGAAAACCATTTGTCTTAAATTATTTACAACAACAATAGAAACAATAGGTCTGAGTATGACCAAATCAACTAATAAAGAAACCGGTTTAGCATATTGACAACTACTCAGAGCCTCCTTTAGTTTACAAACATTCTGGCATTACAGTCGCCCACACAGCGAATAGGATAAATGAATTCTCCAAAAAAATGTCTCTTGCTTAATTAGTACTAGAACTGACATAAGGAATTGAAGTGTTAATAACAGAGTTAAACAAACCATTAGGCAGCATTAGATACAACTATAGTAATCAAAATTTACTATAGAATTTGATGATTGGGTTTCGATGAATTATTTTGCTAATTTAGTTATTTTTGCTATTCTTCTGTGTGTGTTTGTGTGTGTGCGTTTATTTGAGCATAGACAGCAACAACAAATATAAATCTTAATAGTATGTGTCCAATGTTGTATTTTGGAAGATGTTCCTTTCTATTTTTTTATACATTTGTTCTTATCTTATTGTAAGACAACCAAATTATTGTGTTCCCTATTTAAGTTTTACAAAAAAAAGTCAAAATTACATGCTGCTTGTTAAGTAGACATTGTCATTAATTCGACAATATTAGATCGTTTCAATTCTGATACCCTTCATGAGTTTCCGATTCCTGACACCAAAAAAACATTAGAAAATCAACATATTTGGCGAGGCTGACTAGATTTAACTAACAAAAAAATTTGTCGGACAGAGAGGATCTCGCGTTGTCTATAAAATTATCTTCCACTTTAACATAAAAAACAAATGCCCATCAACTCACCACTGTCTAGATTTCCGTATAGAAAAGTTTAAGGAGAAATTGTCTTGAGCTTTAAGTGAACTTACAGGTAGATAATTTTTTATTTAATTTTGGATAGTTTGACAACTGAGACATGAACTAAAATTTTATTTCTACATGTTAGTTTATTCACACTTCTAAACTGATATTTCTATGTAGATAACAATGTGATAATATTTCAAGAACAGACCCCGAATATAGTTGTTAAAACAGACACTACCGCCATCTTGATACGACAGGAACTGCATTATCACTTGGCACATGATTACGTCTAAAAGTAACTGGTAGAATGCGAATTCTTTTTATAACAGAACGAGAATTCCGGATATGAAACCCTTCTTATACAAAAAGGCACAAAACGTATTGTGACACCGTTAGAAATACGGATGCTATTTTCTTTCTTCTGGCTCTCGGTAGTAGGTTACTTTAAGATTTTAAATTTATGTTTGGTTGAAGTTTTAAAAGTTTTACAACATAATAAAGAAAAATATGTGCAATATAACATTAAGAACTAACAACGCTATGTCTACACCAAAACATTTTTTTATTATTTAATCAGGAGGCATTTTCTCATAACAAACTTTGTTTTGTGGTGAAAGGGTCAACTATATAGTGATTGGCCACATAATGTGATCTGCGTATTAAATTTTGTTTAAGTTAGTTCAGATTGGTGTTAAAGTTACCAAACTTCATTTTAAAGGATTTATGTCATAGTTAACATTCTTTCTTTTCTTTCTAGAAGTCAAAAAATTTCTTGCTTGCTTCCGGCTTTCTTGGTTTTTATTGTTAAGCTCTTCGTATACTTTTACTAACACTAAAAGATTCATATCTTAGTCCTGGGTTCTACTTACTTCTCTGATGTTGACTTGATTTTAATATGAACTTCTTGAAAAATTATTACTCGATGTTATCTAAGTCCATATATGGTACCTTATTTATCTCAATGCATTTCTTCTTCGTTTCATGATGAACTAAATCATGGGTTTGTCAAAGACATAAACAGAGACAAAAAGAATTGATTGTCAATTGAGCAACTATTCAAGAAATTACTCCAAAATAATTGATTCAGAAATTGGCGACTCCAGACTTGGAGTTGAAATATCTCCACAACAGATACACAGATACACAATATATCCAACTTACATTTGTGCACAAGAAGAACGATGTATCAATTTCTAGACTTTTCTACCTCTCAGAAAATCATATTTATGAAATTATGTTTTCGGTCATTGATTTCAAATACAACCATTTTACTTTTATACAGCCATTCTCAACACATCTTACCTTTTATATAAAGGCCATTTATGAAATGAATTGACAATCCTTCTAAACATATGGCAATATAGTCCGTGGGTTCAATTTAAAATTATAAAACTAATATTCACTTTCACTTTTCTAGAACTTTTATTTACAACGAATATACAACAGCTGATTCAAATATCACAATAACAATTTTACATATAAGCTCTTCGCTCCACCAATTGAACTCGCGATAGTGGCCTGCTTCCTTTATAAAACCAGCATATAAAATTCTCGCAAAAATCATCATCACTCCTACAGGTGCCGAGTCTTTTCGAGAACCATTTTTTATCTCAAAGCGATTGTTGTCGTACCGAAATGAAACAGGGTCGGCTTTGGGTAAGTTTCGTAACAATATCTAATGCTGGTGTCTCACAGGTCCGTACACGTCCGTCGTCCGAGAAGACGACCACCGCCGTTGTTGTCACTTAAAAACCCCCAATGACTGAACTTCTGTGTATGCTTTATTTCTTTCGGCATTTGCTGATTTTTATTTCATTACTTTTTAATGCACCATTAATCTTTTTGGCCTGGCAGTTACTAAATTTCCTACTAGAAAACGACAAGAAACCATCGATCCCTTGCATCAAGTCACGCTTTTCAAGCTACCGACCTTTGGCGGTTAGGACTGACGCATCGAAAAACACCTGAATGAATAATATTAATAGCCAACGAAAGCACAAAAGGGTACAAATTGGCCGATAATGTCTTTCATCCTTTTAAACTGCTTGGTACTTGAAGGAATAGAATGAATATACATTTTAAAGAGGGGTACGAAACCAACGTGGGTGGTCAACTTTTGCGGACGACGGACCTGTGAGACACCAGCATTAAACATATATAAACTGATTGCTCTCAGTGCATTTTCCCCAAACAAACCTTAATTTAGCGGTAGAGTTAGAAACTTATTTCTTTTCACCACTTTCTCAAAACTCTAGGAATTTTACTTTGTATGATAGAGCAGCAGAGATCAGCGTTTTGAAGGTTATTAGATATGTTATTAAATTCGTTCTGCTTAGTGACATTACATTTTCTGCTAAAATTTTAAAAGATATTTGACTTTACATGAAATATTTCACATTCGCAAAGTACCAACTCACTCCTCTTCAACCATATAATTACTGATCAATTTGGCAATTATGAAATTTTCCTTATGCCATCAATAATAAGTATGATGTAGTTTGCTGTGGTGTTGGAAATATGGTTTAATATAGCTCTGAGATTGTATTCGAGTTTTTGTTTTAGTCTTCTTGGTATTGGTCATTTCTGGTCTGGGACCAGTTTATTTGAGTTTCCATTCCTGTACATGCGCTATTAAGTAAGTAAATCATTGGTTTTGAGATGACTTTTATTACTTTTGTTTTTTTGGGCAATAACACCACAATCGAAATAAAACGACGTATATTGAAGGAAAACCAAGCGTTTCAAAGTCTATTCTGACTTCGTTGTTAATGGCTTTATATTTATTGACGTAAATTGCAAAAAAATTGTTATTGTCCCAAAAAACATAAAAGTAATCAAGAATATGCCACAAACAACATTTAGAAGACAATGACTTTTATGTAATGGTATCCTAGATTTAATCCATCGCATTGTCTGCCCCATATAAGTTATTTTGCAATCGTGATACAAAATCCTATATCAAAGTTATAGTTTCGTTTTTAAAGTTACAAATAGTTTTAGAATAGATTTAAAAAATGCCAAAGCGTAACTGAAACGTTCACAATAAAACATTTGAAAATTTGATATAAATAAACTTATTATTCAAACACGCCCTAGTATCAAGAAACGAATCACTATATATAGTGCTTTTGGGATCATTTATTTTAAATGAAATATGTCGAATTTAATTTACAAGTTGTGAAATAACCTCTGAAAACAAAGGTTTACTTCATCATTATTTATAAAGAAATCCATCACGGTTTCGAAGTTTCCAAAACGTGAACGTTAACAATGCATACGGCCAAAGTTCCAAATATCGATTTACCATCTAACGCAAAATTAATATGGTTTGATATAAAAATATTATTTCCGGGTATCCTGTCTAAAGGAACAATTGTTTTACTGCCAAAACTATTAGACAAACATAAAGTAAACCTAATCAATAAAGCACATATTCTGAGGTTTTAGAGATAAGGTTAAATTAAAACTACTTGGAGTTTAATTGTTCATTTTACGGCAGGAGCGAGAATTTAATTATGGGAAATACATTAAACTCTCAGATAGCAGAAAATTTCATAGGCGACACAGAAAATAAAAAAGATGTAATATCTTGATTCATGTCCATTTCATCAATATGATTTACTCTAATTATAAGATAGCAGCTTAACTTTTAGTAGATGATCCGAACTAAGATCGATCTTCACCAATGTGTCGACCAGATGAAAATAATATTTTATTAAATAAAATAAGTTTCTGAACTCGACTTAATACGGCAACCCCAATAAAAATGTTCAAGATTATTTTTAATTAAAACAAACTCCAGTTGCAAGTATCTACTATACACAATATGCAACACCTCAGTAGCTTACTTTTCTTTTATTCCTGGTGGTTTATACTACATTATGTGTAATTAAATTACTTTCATTTTAGGACTAGTCCGGATTGGTTGACAAAAGAGTGCAATAGGCGTTATTCCGTCGTTTGGTGTCGCTAGAGGGCCAAAGGGTACGATACCCCGAAATTTAAAAATGACATGGAAATACAATGAGTGTGGTGGGAATAGTATTGATTATGGTAAATCGACATTAAATGAATTAATAGGAGAACTAAAAAAAAATTAAGTCTACAGGAAAAAATGCTGAACTTGTTAAGAGGTAGTAGATATTTTTATATCGATAAAAATAGTTTGATGTTATTATTTATATAATTTTGTAGTTTCCGTCATGATAAGTTATTTATTAATAACTAATCAGAACAAAAGAATAATTAGTTATTATTAGTATATATTCATCGTAATAATTAACTGATACTACAATTGCAATTTCCACAATTTACGTTTTTTTTAAACTGTCCGACGCGTTTCGACTAATGTCTTTGTCAATGAACTAGACTAACTGGGTATTTCTTGGAGGAGTTGTATTTATATTCAAGGAGTGATATAATTACCAGGTACTTAGTTTTAAACAGGATTATATAATTTTATTATAGGTAAAAGGATTAACTAAAGAGGTTTATTAAGGGGGAATTATTTATTTCTGTCTGGTTTGGTAAGTTTATTCATCTCTAATGATTCTAAAAGGTTTAATTTATTGCCTTTATTTTCTGAATGTAATAATTTAAAATTTCACAATACATCTCAAACGATTCACCGCACTTCTATACAACCATATCAACAAAAACTTTCCGCTTACAATAGTATGGTTCATAGGTTACTTTCCATAAAACAATCACCAGATAATTTTCAGAAAGAACTAAACATAATCAAACAGATAGCAGTAAATAATGGGTTTGAGGCCGAATTAATAAAAAATATTCTTCCAAATCAAAAACACAAACAGGCATTAAGAGAAGTTTACCCAGACAGCAAAACCAATAATGATTCATATAATAATAGTATAACCTATTTTGGCAAACCAAGTTTAAAAATAGCATCTCTTTTAAGAAAACAGAATATTAACGTTACATTGAAAACAAACAATAGTCTTGGAAAATTTATCTAAAATAACAAATCAAAAATCGATCCAAAAAATAAATCTGTAGTCTATAAATTATCATGTGGATCATGAGCCTATATTGGTCAAAGCGGCAGAGCGTGTAAAAAACGTATCTATGAGAACCGTAATTCTTTCAGTAATCCAAAAGCAGATTCCAATTATGCTGAACATTTAGTAACAGAAAATTATCTTTTCGAGGAAAATTTTAAATTATTACATTCAGAAAATAAAGGCAATAAATTAAACCTTTTAGAATCATTAGAGATTAATAAACTTAAAAATACCGGTAATTTGCTAAACGACCAGCCAAAAATAAATAATTCTCCCTTAATAAACCTCTTTAGTTAATCCTTTTACCTATAATAAAATTATATATTCCTGTTTAAAACTAAGTACCTGGTAATTATATCACTCCTTGGATATAAATACAACTTCCTCAAGAAATACCCAGTTAGTCTAGTTCCTTGACAAAGACATTAGTCGAAACGCCTCGGACAGTTTTTAAAAAAAAAATGTAAACTGTGGAAATTGCAATTAAATATAAATACAACTCCCCCAAGAAATACCCAGTTCGTCTAGTTCCTTGACAAAGACATTAGTCGAAACGCGTAAGACAGTTTTTTTTTAAAAATGTAAATTGTGGAAATTGCAATTGTAGTATCAGTTAATTATTATAATGAATTTCCAACAAGTATCAGCCGAATCAATTCAGTATATTCATCTTATCTGATCTTATCATTTACAAATAGTTCAATGCATCTTATGACATTCTTTTAGATGGTAGTTTTGAAAGTACTTTGTCAAACTGTTGGAAAAATACACAAAGATTAACCCATTCGGCAGCAATAGCAGAAAAACAGTCATTATGGTATCCAATAAATGATATATTTTAGAGTTTGGACTAATGTTAGCGTTTTGGCAATTGTGTATAGTGATCAGTTTATTGGAATCAATAAAATAGCCAACTTTCTTTCTCTTAATATTTTACATAATCTAAATTTATCTGCTAAAAGAATATAGAAGGGTCAATGTTCTTTACTAGAGGTGTTAGAGTCAATCAAACTAAGGTAAGTATCCATTTATTTGTTTTCTGAATGTTATTTGTGGCATCTTCTAGTTTATTTTAGATTTTCTTGGGAATAATACCACATCAGAGTTCAAACTTGTGTATATTTTAAAACCAAACGTTTCAAAATCCTATCGGATTTCGTTTTCAATGGATATAAGTTTATAAAATAAAATTGAAATATATGACAATTATTTTGACAAATATGTTTACGTTACTATGGAAAAATTTCTTTGATTTTAAATATACAGGGTGCACAAGAAATTCCAAAGATCATTAAAATCAAAAATTTTTTTTTTTTTCAAGTTGGAAGAACTTGAAAAAATTGTCTTCAGAATTTATTTGTGGCGTTCCTAGGGACGACTTTCTTTTTAAGATAGTGCATTTGCCAAAAAATGCGATCAAAGAATTCTGATAATTCAGTGATCCCATTAAAGTCATAAGGGAAAACCTAGGAAAAAACCTCATGAACTATCTCGATATAGGGTTGTTCAAAAGGATATGCCCATTGTTAATTTCGTCTTTAATTATCGGCAACCAGACATGACTGAAATCTACGGAAGTAGAAGCGATGCAGTCGTTTTCATTTAACAGAATTAAGGCAGATTCTTTTAATTTTCGTTTTGTGCAGTGTTCTTCTTTGTGTAATATTGTTGTGTTTTGAAATTGTATTTTATGGCCTTGGTCCCAAGCATGTTCACAAATTTTTGATTTTTCGAACTGACGTTTCTTTATGTAATTTTGATGTTCATTTATTCGAACATTAAGAGGTCTAGAGGTTTCTCCAATATAAAACTTGTTACATTCACAAGGAATCTTATAAATGCAATTTTTTGAGTTTTGCGTGGCGTTTTTTGGTTTTGTTTTTGTTATAATAGATTTAAGCGTATTTGTTGTTTTAAATGTAGTTTTGATGTTAAATTTGTTGCCTACTCTTCTCAATCTCTCTGACAGGCCCTGTATATATGGTATTGTTGTTGTTATAATGTGGTTTTCCTGGTTGTCAGTATTATTAGGTGAAGTCTGGTGTTGGTTGTCAGTTGTTTTGTGCTCAATTTTATTTAACTCTTTGTTAATAAATTTTTGAGGGTAATTGTTTGCAGTTAGAACATTTTTTATAAATGATTTTTCTTTGTTGAATTTAGTAGTATCTGAGCAGTTAGTCTTTGCTCTGTCATATAAAGATTTAATAACACCTCTTTTTACCGTATTTGGATGGTTCGAGTTAAAATTGAGATATCTGTTAGTGTGAGTTGGTTTTCTGTAAACTTCTGTTTCAAATGAAGATTGTGTTTTTGTTATTAAAATGTCCAAAAAAGGTAGTTTGTTATTTTGTTCGATTTCTAATGTAAATTTTATGGTTGGTTCTTTGTTGTTTATGTCGGTTAATAATTCCTGTAAATTTTCCAGATTTTGTTCCCAAATAATGAATATGTCGTCAACATAACGCCACCACACCAACGGTTTATTTTCTTTTGAAAAAATCATTTGTTCTTCAAATTTGTCCATAAAGATGTTACTTAAGGCAGGGGACAGACAAGAACCCATAGCCATGCCAACAAGATTTTGGCATGGCTATGGGTTCTTGTCTGTCCCCTGCCTTAAGTAACATCTTTATGGACAAATTTGAAGAACAAATGATTTTTTCAAAAGAAAATAAACCGTTGGTGTGGTGGCGTTATGTTGACGACATATTCATTATTTGGGAACAAAATCTGGAAAATTTACAGGAATTATTAACCGACATAAACAACAAAGAACCAACCATAAAATTTACATTAGAAATCGAACAAAATAACAAACTACCTTTTTTGGACATTTTAATAACAAAAACACAATCTTCATTTGAAACAGAAGTTTACAGAAAACCAACTCACACTAACAGATATCTCAATTTTAACTCGAACCATCCAAATACGGTAAAAAGAGGTGTTATTAAATCTTTATATGACAGAGCAAAGACTAACTGCTCAGATACTACTAAATTCAACAAAGAAAAATCATTTATAAAAAATGTTCTAACTGCAAACAATTACCCTCAAAAATTTATTAACAAAGAGTTAAATAAAATTGAGCACAAAACAACTGACAACCAACACCAGACTTCACCTAATAATACTGACAACCAGGAAAACCACATTATAACAACAACAATACCATATATACAGGGCCTGTCAGAGAGATTGAGAAGAGTAGGCAACAAATTTAACATCAAAACTACATTTAAAACAACAAATACGCTTAAATCTATTATAACAAAAACAAAACCAAAAAACGCCACGCAAAACTCAAAAAATTGCATTTATAAGATTCCTTGTGAATGTAACAAGTTTTATATTGGAGAAACCTCTAGACCTCTTAATGTTCGAATAAATGAACATCAAAATTACATAAAGAAACGTCAGTTCGAAAAATCAAAAATTTGTGAACATGCTTGGGACCAAGGCCATAAAATACAATTTCAAAACACAACAATATTACACAAAGAAGAACACTGCACAAAACGAAAATTAAAAGAATCTGCCTTAATTCTGTTAAATGAAAACGACTGCATCGCTTCTACTTCCGTAGATTTCAGTCATGTCTGGTTGCCGATAATTAAAGACGAAATTAACAATGGGCATATCCTTTTGAACAACCCTATATCGAGATAGTTCATGAGGTTTTTTCCTAGGTTTTCCCTTATGACTTTAATGGGATCACTGAATTATCAGAATTCTTTGATCGCATTTTTTGGCAAATGCACTATCTTAAAAAGAAAGTCGTCCCTAGGAACGCCACAAATAAATTCTGAAGACAATTTTTTCAAGTTCTTCCAACTTGAAAAAAAAAAAATTTTTGATTTTAATGATCTTTGGAATTTCTTGTGCACCCTGTATATTTAAAATCAAAGAAATTTTTCTATAGTAACGTAAACATATTTGTCAAAATAATTGTCATATATTTCAATTTTATTTTATAAACTTATATCCATTGAAAACGAAATCCGATAGGATTTTGAAACGTTTGGTTTTAAAATATACACAAGTTTGAACTCTGATGTGGTATTATTCCCAAGAAAATCTAAAATAATCCATTTATTTGTCTTCCAAATAAACTAACAAAAAATAATTTTAGCAATAAAAGATGTTGTGTGGCCTTTTTGAATAATACATCTGGAACTATTACCGAATTATGTTTAGATGTTATGTTTAAAATTTTTTGAATGGCCAAAACACAATTTTACAAATTTTAGAAGCTGTTAATCCTGAAGGTTATGACTCATATGGTAGTTTATTAAAACTATATTTGTGTAACTTTTTTCAGACATCTATGATGATGTTCAGGGTTTAGAATGAGACGCCTTGAATAGTTCGACATATGACAAGGAAGGTTTTGCACTACTGAAGGCCGCTAAGTTTAAAAAAGCAATAGGAGCAGACATAAGTCTATACAAGATGAAACAACATCATCTGATGATGATGACCTGACTATAAAGAAGGATAAGCACTATGATTTTATTTTTACTGATTTTTTGTATGTATAGGTATTTTATGAGAACAAAGTAACACAATTTTAGATGCTCAAAGAAATAAAATGATAGTAACAAATTTTAGAAATTTCTAGTTGATACTGAATGTAGCGGACATTGAACAATAAGCAATTATTGCAACAAATTATTAAAAATTTTCTTGACGTAAATAGTAATTTTGCTTGTTAAAACAATTTATTTTTAGAAAATGATCCAATGCGTAAGTTGTCACCACTAACTCTGGTGACAATGAATGAAACAAAATAAAAATAGTCATTATTTAAAAAGAAATGTTACTGATGATCATCCTATATTTTAATTCTTCATCTTTCAAATTTTTTATTTACTTATATCTTCAATTACTTTATATAATTATACTAAGTAGTAGTAGCATTCAAGTAACTAGAAGCGTGAGCAAAAGTTTCGGAGGGGCAGTTGTCCAATTTTTTGGTTGGTAGTGGGCTGATTAGATTAGTGTATATGGATCTAACAACAATGAGGGTGCTATTTCTTATAAAGCGTTATGTTTTGTTAATTGTTTCCGCTTTGTTTTCTGAACTGTCATCACGTAGAAGCGAAATGCAATTTGTAGTATTATGTTAACAAGAATTGCATCTTGTCTGTAAACGAGGTAGGGCCAAACGCAAATAATTTTTTAAAGAACGAATGTGTATGAGGTTCAAAACGTGCAACCTCCAACAATTAAAGAATGAAGTCTACATAGAGCCAATATGGTAAAAAAAATCAATTTCTTGGAACCTGTCAAAAATATTCCAATCTTGGTGATTTCTAACACGACTTTGTTAACTATATTTTACAACGCACTTTTCAGGATAAACGATTAATTTGAAAATTGCACATGCTTTAAGACGAATGAATGAATACTTTGAACAATTTATGTAAATGTCATTTTAATAAAATGATCACGATGAAAAATAACTAAATTCTAGAAATGTATCGGAACCTTCCAAAGAAATTTTCACCCACCTCAAGTTGTATGATTAACTAGAAGCTTTGCCCACGTATTAAAAACCGCTGGTAATACAACAGTTTAATAACTTTGTTCTAATATTCTGGACAGAATCATAAAGATGAAAAAAATATATCTATTCTAATTACTATCAGCCTAACCAAATCGGTGAAGGTAATTTTCAAGTTAGATCTAATGTGTGCAAAATTAATGACGCTGGACGGTATACTTGCTGTAACTGACATTAGTATTTTTGGTTTGATTAAATCACTAAATAGTAAGACGATTTCCGGCTCACCTGAAAATTTAAACTGTTGAAAAATAAAATTTGCTGTTACATATTTCTCCTTGGGCTTGAAAAGTTTAATCATATTACCAGGAACATCGAAGATCCCTAATGATTGAATATAGGAAAATAGTCGAGCTACTATTTACTAACTCTGATTTATAAAATTACTACTACGTCCAAATCCCCATGCCTGCTAAACAAACTTACAAGGGCATCTTATTTGAAATTAATAGTCCAGTCAATGAAAGCAAAAAACGGTATATTGGGTAATTTGTCCAAGCAGCACCGATTTTCCTACAAATTTGGATTTAATTTCTACTTACCCTATAGTTCAAAGTTGATCCTGTGGTAGGTGTTACTTTTTTCCGGGAGGGCGGATGCTACCCCTTCTTAGGGGTGAAAAATATTACATGAAAGAAAGTCCGGGTATGAATAAATTAACTTATTTTAAGTAGCTTTTGTTCTATAAAGTCTTTCTGAAAGTCAATTTTTGTCAAGTTAATGGCAAGTGAATGTATCGATTTTTCAACCAAATAAAACATGTTTCAATACGATTTTTCGTAAATAACTATAAAAATATACACTTTAAGAAAAAAATCATTTGGATCAAAAATGTAGCTTATAAAAAAAAACAAAAAAAAAACGATAAGTTTATGGTTTCTGTAGAACCGATACAAACGGAACTTGCAGAAATTTTGTTTTTTTTTTTTTTGTCAAAACCAAGACTGAAAAGTTTATCGTGAAATAACTGCAATATTTGTTTTTTTGACAAAAAAAATGTACAAATTACCCCTAAAATACCACACCGGGTAAAATTAATTACTACCACTTCACAAATCACCAATTTGTAGGTTTTTTATAAGCTAAAAGCTGGTGTAAATTGAAAATGTATTTAACCCTTATTTCTGAAAGAGCTTGAGCTGAAAGGGTGGTCAATAATACTATTTACGAATATATACAAACTTTAAACGGTCATATCTAATTTATTTTTTATCCTAGACAAAAAAAACCTACAATTTTGTAATCTACAAAATTTTGCCTATCTCTCATAATTTTTAAGTTATTTTGAAAAAAAAATACAATTTTTGCATAATTACAAAAATACAATATTCTCTTGAGACTCGACTTTTTAAAAACTACTTACTTTAAACCGGTCAATCTTACTGAGCCCATTTTAAAATAAGTCAAGTGATTTGTGAAGTGGTAGCAATTAATTTTAACTGGGGTGATATTAAGGGTGTAATCCGTAAATTTTTTGTCAAAGATACAAAAAAAAACAACCTTATTTATGTCATAATTCCATTAATTAAGGTTCCGTATATACAATATACGGAAACCCTTATAATATCACTCCGGATTTCTGCCTCTGTAACATCCCAGAATTTTCTCCTAAACGACTTGACGGAAAATGTTCAAATTTGGTATGAATGTATAGGTGGGTACATATCTCAAAAGAATAAATTTTGATTTTAGGGGTACTTCTGGGGGGGGAACTAAAAAAATCGACCGTCCCTCCCTTGATATCCGAAATTACTCAGCCTAAAAAAAAATAGAAAGAAAATATAGAAAGTTGCCAGAACTATACAGGAAAAATAAGGAGAACCATTAATATTAATTTTGAGGGCAAATTATAGAATTCAATAAAAATTTAAAAATATGTTTTTTTCAAATGCATTATGTAATACATCAAATGAAAGGTCCCATTCTGAGGAACACAAATATATTTTTTTCATATTAAAAAAATAGTTAAAAAGATATTAACGAAAATATACCAAAATTTTGAAAACAATAGAAGTGTAGCGCCTCACATGAACTTGCAAAATAAGAAGAAACTCCTAATATTGATTTTGGGAGCAAATGACAGAATTAATGAAAAATAAAAAATTAAACTTGTTTCTAACGGATCATGTAATATCAAATTATGGCTAATACAAATATAATATTATATATTTTTTTAAATGAACATTTTAAAATATATTAAAAAAATATATTAAAA
Source organism: Octodonta nipae (assembly GCA_034190945.1). NCBI lineage: Eukaryota > Metazoa > Arthropoda > Insecta > Coleoptera > Chrysomelidae > Octodonta > Octodonta nipae. The sequence goes on from CM067221.1 coordinate 98,584,666, forward strand.
AAATTACCAATTCCTTCTTTATTCCCCAAACTATAAGACCTAATTTTTTTTGTATACAGAAAAAAATACGAAGTAATCCCTAATATTAATATTGGGGGCCAAATTATAGGATTAAACGGAAAATAAAATAACTTGTTCAAGTGCGAGTTGGGCTAGCACACTAAGGGTTCCGTACCACCTTCAAGATTCTAATGTTCCAGTTTCAGACAAGCAGGGAATGAGTGCATTTTCTTATATTTACCCTAATATCATTTAAAGGAAGCGTTTTAAATTTATAAAAAATATACATTTTGATTTTCCACACACAGACTTTTTATTTTATCTGCTTCAGTATTCGCTTGATTTTTATCAGAATACATATGTATTTAAATTTCTAATTTGGCCCCCAAAAATTAACATTAGAGTTTTATTTTACTAATAAACTTCCAGAGAAGCCTTTTATTATCTACTGTCTGAGTTGTGAGGCTCTGTAGATTGGATGATAAAGGGTAAAATAGGTTTTAAATTATAAAATCTGTTATTTATATTATTTAAAAATACAAATAAAATATATTTTTCAAAATTTAAATAGTGTAGTTTCTAATGTGGGAATTAAGTCCATGTTAATATCTTTTAAACAAATGATTTAAAAATATGATATATTTGCAATACACATAATGAGCCTTTTATCTGAATGATGCATTTGAAAATTGAATTTTTATTTTCCATTTAATTGTATAATTTGTCCTTAAAATTACTATGGGGGGTTTTCTAATAATTTTTCTTATAAATTTCAGGTGAGCCCTAGAACTCCTAATTATTTCCAAAGGTAGTCTGGTTTCGATAATAAAACGAGAAATATTTTTTTATATATTTATATTAATATCTTGTAAACAATTAATTTTAAAAATATGAAAAATATATATTTGTATTCCTCATAAGGAGCCCTTTTATTTGATGTATTGCATGATGCGTAAAAAAATATTATTTTATTTTCCGTTTAATTCTATAATTTGGCCCCCAATATTAATATTAGCGATTTCTTCATATTTTTTCTGTTGACAAAAAATATAAGTCTTATAGTTTGGGGAATAACGGGCCGAATGGGTAATTTTTTTAAAATATTTTTATAATATATTTTAAAAAATTCATTTTAAAAAAAGTTAAAAAATATATTTGTATTTGTCATAATGAGCCCTGTGATTTGATATATTACATGATCTGTTAGAAACAATTATAATTTTTTATTTTCCATTTAATTCTATAATTTGCCCCCCAAAATAAATATTAGGGGTTTCTCCTTATTGTTCCAGTAAAGTTCAGATGAGGGGCTATACCTCCATTGTTTTTCAAAAGTTTCCAGCTTATGCTTTCGGAGATAAGAGGGGGGGTGCTATTTTTTATATTTTTGTTAATATCTTTTAGTTAATTCATTTAAAAAATATGAAAAAAATATATTTGTTTTCGTCATAATGAGCCCTTTCATTTGATATATAACATGATGGGTTAGAAAGAATTTTAATTTTATATTTTCCATTTAATTCTTTAATTTTTAATTTGCCCCCCAAAATGAACATTAGTAGTTTCTCCTTATTTTTCCAGTAAAGTTCAGGTGAGGGAATATACCTCCATTTTTTTCAAAATTTTCCAGTTTATGGTTTCGGAGAAAAGAGGGGGGGAATAGGTAATTTTTTTTTATATTTTTGTTAAAATCTTTTAATTAATTTATTTTAGAAATATGAAAAGAAATATATGTGTTTTCGTCATAATGAGCCCTTTCATTTGATATATAACAAGTTGGGTTAGAAACAATTTTAATTTTATATTTTCCATTTAATTCTGTAATTTGCCCACCAAAATTAAAAGTAGAGGTTTCTCCTTATTTTTCCAGTACACTTCAGGTCAGACCCTATATCTCTAATTTTTTTCAAAACTTTACGTTTTATAATTTCGGAGATAAGGGGGGGAATGGGTAAATTTTGGTATATTTTCGTTAATATTTTTTTAACTAATTTTTTTCAAGACAAGCAGCGAATGTGTGTATTTTCTTATATTTTTCATAATATCTTTTTCATAAAAAATACAAAATTCTATTTTCACACCTAGCCTTCTCATTTGAGCAATCACGGATTTTTGTATATTTTTGTTAAAGTTTTTTAACAACTTAATAAACATGAAAAAAATATATTTGTGTTCTTCAGACGTTTCATTTGATGTATTAAATGATAGGTTTGAATTTTTTTTATTTTTAAATTTTTATTTAATTCTATAATTTGCCCCCAAAATTAATATTAATGGTTTCTTCTTATTTTTCCTGTAAAGTTCGGGCAACGTTCTATATTTTCTATTTTTTTCAAAATTTTAGGCTCAGTACTTTCGGAGATCAGAGGGGGAAGGGCCGATTTTTTTAGTCCCCCCCCCCAGAATTACTCCTAAAATCAAAACGTCTTCTTTTACGATATCTACTCCTGATCGGGTCACCAAACTATACCTTCATACCAAATTTCAACCTCTTCCGTCCAGTAGTTTAGGAGAAAATTGCTGTTATGTGACAGAGGCAGAAATCCGGAGTGATATTATAAGGGTATCCGTATATTGTATATACGGAACCCTAAAAAATATTTTTTAACGCATCTGCAATACATCAAATGAAAGGGCTCATTATGAGGAATACAAATATATATTTTTCATATTTTTTAAATTAATTGTTAACAACATATTAACATAAAGATATAAAAAATTCTTATTTCCAAAACCATACTACCTAAAACTTTGAAAATAATTAGGGGTACTGGAGCTCACCTGAAATTTATATGAAAAATTATTAGAAAACCCGCTTAGTAGTTTTAGTCACAAATTATACAAATAAATGGAAAATAAAATTTTAATTTTCAAATGCATCATGTAATATATCAGATAAAAGGCTCATTATGTGAATTACAAATATATCATATTTTTAAATAATTTGTTTAGAAGACATTAACAAACACTTTGGAAACTACACTATTTAAATTTTGAAAAATATATTTTATTTGTGTTTTTAAATAATTTAATAATTTATAATTTAAAACTTGACCTATTTTGCCCTTTATCTTCCAATCTACAGAGCCTCAAAATTCAGACAGTAGATTATAAAAGGCTTCCCTGAAAGTTTATTAGTAAAATAAAACTCTAATGTTAATTTCTGGGGGCCAAATTAGATAATTAAATACATATGTATTCTTATAAACATCAAGCGAATCCTGAAGCAGAAATAAAAAGTCCGTGTGGAACATCAAAGTGTATATTTTTTATAAATTTAAAACGCTTTCTTTAAAAGATATTAGGTTAACTATAAGAAAATGCACTAATTCACTGCTTGTCTGAAACTGGAATATTAGAATCTTGAAGGTGGTACGGAACCCTTGGTATGCGAATCCAACTCGCACTTGACCAAATTATTTTCATTCTAGAGACTTTGGTAAAAACCCAAGTTGAAGAATTTTTTAGTAAGCACTTTAAAAAGTGCATAATTTTTCAGTTATTTCACAATAAACCCTTCAATTTTTGATTTGACAAATAAAAACAAAATTTCAACAAATAATAACTCCGTTTGTATTGCTTTCACAGAAACCATAAATCCAACATTTTTTTTTGTTTTTTTATAAGCTACATTTTTGATCGAAATGAGCATATTTTTAAAGTTATTTACGAAACACCATATGAAAACATGTTTTTTTTTTGGTCGAAAAATCGATAATTTCACTTGCGATTAACTGGAAAAGAATTGCTTTCAGAAAAAACTTTATGGAACAAAAGTTGCTTAAAATTAGTTAATTTATTCATTCACAGACTTATTTTCATACAATATTTCTCACCCCCGAGAAGGGGTAGCGTACGTCCCGGGAAAAAAGCAACCCCCGGCACAGGGTCACCTTTGAAGCAGAGGGTAAGTAGTACTCAAATCCAAGTTTTTAGGACAATCGGTGCTGCTTGGACAAATTACCCGGGAAAATGGTCATTGGCTGGACATTGGTTGCAAACCAAGTAAGCTTGCATCCAATTAAGAACTAGATTGAAACTTCTATCCGCATATGAATAAGACGGATCAGTTGTTCCATCTGTCAAATTATGTTAATGAAATTTTGTAGGTTAGGCAAAGAGATAGTTGAATTATTGTCAAAGATTATTAATACATATCAGTTATTACAATAAAACTAAAATTATTAACATCTAGTTGGAAATAGAAAATATATCTCTCAATGGAGAATAAATCATGTACATCTAAACAAGAAGCACTTGACCACTGAAATGCAGGTAATAACTGTTTGATTTTTCAGAACGACAAAAGACCATAGATAACTGGGCTGTCCAAATTAAAAGGGACTTAAAAACCAACACAACAGATCAAATGAATAGATTATAAGGAGACATTTAGTCCAGTGGTAAGAATTGACTTAGATTTGTTAACTTGATATTATACATTGCTGCAAAAAATATTACATATAAAACAATTTGGTATAAATATTTAGAACATGTCGAAATGGAAAGCTAGATGTTTTGATATATATGCAACAACCAAACGATTTCATAGTTGAAACTTGTTGCAATAACTTACATTGATTGCAAATAATGCAGACTAACGTGTTTTCACATGCTTCAACAAGTGTAAAATTATTATTATTCTATTTTTCATAGATATTGAACTCCTGCTTACTCAATATGAATTAACTGAAGAAGAAATCTTATCTTTATAAAAAGAGAATTGGAATCTTTTTAGATACCGAAGGAATATGTATCTATTTATTACATTAATCTGTTTATACTAAAACAATATTAGTAAATTCAATATGCACAATGCAAATTATGTTACTACACTATCTGATCCGAGTGGTATATCCAAAACGATTGGTGTTCAGTAATGATAATGAAATGATATTTACTTGAAAGCTTACAGTGATATAGATTTTGCTCGGGATACTTCAACTTGAAAATTAACATCTGAATACATAATCAAGTGGGGGACCATTGTTATTGCTTGATATTATCAACGTCAATCAGTCGTCACTTTATCCACCACTGACGCAGATTAAATGACTGCTTTCCAATTTCTCTATGTAAGAGAGAAATATCAAGAATAAGCTTAAGTGAAGTTCAGTATTAAAGTAAAAAAAATCATTGGTGATAGGATAGGATTTTAGGGTATTTTAAAGGTAAGGAAATATTATGTTAACAAATATATATACAGTATAAGTTATTTTGCCTATTCATTGGGTTTTCTCTGCTCAAAATGTTGTCCTGCAATAGATAAGTATTTCAAAATTGTATATGGAGAACAAAGTGTAGTAAGGCAATTTCGTAAAATTGCCCGGATTACTGGCTGTCTTCCTCACAGTTATTCTGAGAGAGAGATGTCTACAAAATGATCAACCAGTATTCCTGTGGATAAGTATTGTATTGTATTGTGTTATTCTTCTCTGTATTTGGAGACGTTTCAACACCGGGGTCGTTGTCAATCGTTTGGTGTTTTATTTCGTGTTTTTTTTTAACAATCGTTTTGAGATTGATTTTGTTTGTGAAAAATTTGTCACTGATAGTTTTTTTTTGGCGATCACTAGATTCTGAGGTTACCGCATTTCTGCTCTGTTAGCAATAGATTTCTCCAGTCTAAATGAAAGTCGATGTTTATCATCATTTGGACTGGAGAAATCTATTGCTAACAGAGCAGAAAAACGGTAAACTCAGCAACAAGTGATTGCCAATAGAAAATAGTCATTTTCAAAATTTTGACAAACCACAAAATCAACATCAAAACGATTAAAAAATACACGAAATAAAATACTAAACGATTGTACTCGACTCCAGAGTCGGAGTTGAAATGTCTCCAAATGCAAATAAGTATAACACAATATACAATAGATTAATTATATTCAGGAATTTTGGTTGATCATTTTGTAGACATCTCTTTCTCTCAGAATAACTTTGAAGAAGAATATCTGTACAGACAGCCAGTAATCCGGGTCATTTTGCCTTAGTATACTTTGTTCTCCATATAAAATTTTCAAATACTTGTCTGTTGCAGGAAAAAATTTTGAGGAGGGAAAACCCAATGAATAGGCAAAACAATTTAAGAAATCTTTAACTCTCTTTTCGAAATTACTTAAACAGTATAAGTATCAAAATATGTCTAAGGAATTTTGAATGTTAGGCAATGAGAGATTAGATTAAGAAATTGCAACTTATTTCATTCACTTATGTCAATGGCCATCAATTAATTTTATTTATTATACATTTATCGTGTAAATTATTAAACCTCAACATCATCTATTCGAGCAGTAAAGTTTTGTTGGTATGTTGGATTCATATTCAGATCAGAAAGATATGATTGTTTATCAGAACCACAAACTACGCAAAGGAGAAAATGAAAACTCCCGGCTGTTTGTATTAGAAAAGGAACTGTCTGGAACAGAGATAGAATGTACATGTATTTTTACAGAATACTCAGGAAGTAATTATATAGTACCCATTATTCTTCAATCTCCGACGAATTTCAAGTTTAAGATTTAAAACATCACTAAAATTATTTAAATGAGAAAATATATACTAAGTAAAGACAATTCAGTAGTAATAAATATTATTAATAATGAATTAAATTGAATGACAATAAATCGAATTAAAAATTACATAGAAAATTATATAAAAAACCAATCTAATTTTATGCCAAATAATAAATTGAAGGTCAAAACTGAGGCAACTGCAACCTTTGGAGTGCCTCATTTGAGAGTGCAACCGACTTTAAGCTAATTGCAAATCAGTCCTATTTCAATCACTTTGTGTCCGGTCCGGGTTACCACAAGTTTAAGGTCTATCCACCCAAATAAGTCATGTGACATTTCAGTCACCGTCATGTCTCAGACAAAATAGCGACTCTACTCACATACATCCGTCAGATTTCTTGACGGCGTTTAGTCATCTTTTTTGTTGAGTATGTAGTCAAGTGCAGATATACAGGGTGTAAATAATTTGACTGCATACATTTTACGTGGAGATAGTATTCACCAAATAAAGCGAAAAACTCTTATAACACTATGGTAAATAGGCATTAATAAGCAAGAAAATTCCAAATACATGTTAAGTAAATTATTGTCAATCCAGCAACGTCGCGGAAAAATCATGTTCCCTTTTAGTGCGAATAATAAAGTCATCAAAAAAAACCTGAACACCTGTGATTTTTTGTGTATTGAATAATTATATTGTTTCGAGTGCCGTTAGATTTATTTAGGAAAATCAAAAGGTTATGTAATGTAATTTTCAAAAATATAGAGGGTGAGTTTTTTTTGATGATCAGTATGGGGATCTCGGAAACTAGCGGAGATAGAGCAATGGTTAAATTTCGAAAGATTGGCAGTTTTACTGGCCCAATTTAATGACACTTTCGGATTTTTGTAAAAAGTCATGGCTTAGTAGATATTTTGAAAAAACGAGATTTTGTTGATTTAGTCAAATCCCTCTAGCTCCTTTGTTTTTGACTTTATAAAAAAAGCGCAAATATCAAAATTGAAGGGAATTGTATCCCGAATATGATTGGCATGTCCTCGTTTGCGTGACAGTTCTCGTTTTCGAGATATGACACAAACTTATCTTTTTTTGAATGGAACCCATAGTTGGCTTTGACCTCAAAAATCAGACATTTTTAGAGATTTTCAACGATATAACACTCAATTTAGTTATTCATAAAAATAACCGAGTTATGGATGCTTTTCTCTTTTATTTTCACTTTTAACGTAGGTAGCCATGAAAAAGATTGTTTTCAATTTCACGTTTCCTCATTTGAGAGTAATTCCATAAGCAGTGCTGAACTAACAGTCGATATTGCCAAGTTTTCGTGATAAAATGGAATATTCTAACGAAGAAAAACTGAATATGGTGGAGTGTTATATCATGCCATAAAAATTCACTTCGTGCAGCTGAGGAATACTTTCATAGATATTTTAATCATCGTCAACCTGCTCTATGTACATTTAATAGGCTTTACGATAGTTTACGCAGATATGGATCTTTTACTAAACCACCAAAGGAACGTAATAAAATTAACGAAGCACCACAAATAAATGTTTTGGCAATAGTAAGTCAAAATCTATCTACATCAACTCGTGAGATTGCGGCAGAAGCTGGCACATCTCAACGAACTGTAGTTAAGGTACTTAAGAGCACAAGTTCCACCCATACAAACTTTCAGTTTCTCAAACTTTGCATGCTGGTGACGTATTTTGTTTTGTACATGGTGTAGAGACATGTGCCTTGACAATCCACCGTTGCCATTAAAGGTGCTATGGTCAGATGAAACTAGATTTACTCACTGCGGTATATTCAATAGACACAATAAGCATATCTGGGCTAAAGAAAACCCTTTCCATGTAGAACAAAGACGACCCCAGATAAAATTTGGTATCATAGGGTCTACTATTATGGGGCCTTTTATCTATGACGAATCACTTATTGGGGAGTGCTACTTGCATTTCTTGCAATACACTTTTCAAGACCTGTTGCATAATTTGAATTTCAGAACTCGTTTAGAAATTGAGTGGTTCCAACATGATGGAGCACCTGCTCATAACTCGTTGTTGGTAAGGCAACACTTAGATAATGTCTATCCAAACTCTTGGATAGGAAGAAATGTACCACGCGAATGGCCACCCTGGTCTCCCGATTTGGCAGTTATAGACTTCTATTTATGGGGTGCGCTAAAAAACAAAGTTTACAAAAGATAGTATGAGACGGTTGGTGACCTAAGGGAGGCGGTATTACAAGCAATTGAAGAAATCGATAGACGGTCTGTGAGAAAAGCGGTAACGTCAATCTTAAAAAGATGCAATTTTTGTCTAAATAATAATGGTGGACTTTTCGAACATAAATTATATCCATTATTATGTACTTTAATTTCTTAAGTTTTTAGTAAGTACCTACTTATTTAGTTTTTTCGTTATATCTGATATATCTAATACAAAAATCGTTCAATGTTTTTTGGAATAGTTATTAATAAATCAATCTATTTCATGGCTAACTACGTTAAAAGTGAAAATAAGAGAGAAAAGCAAGCATAACTCCGTTATTTTTATGAATAACTATATCGAGTATTATATCGTTGAAAAGCTCTAAAAATGTTCGATTTTTTGAGGTCATAGCCAACTATGGTTTCCATTAAAAAAAATATAATTTTGTGTGATATCTCGAAAAAGAGAGCTGTCACGCAAACGAGGACATGACAATCATATTCGGGATTCAATTTCCTTCAATTTTAATATTTACACTTTTTTATAAAATCAAAAACAAAGGAGCTAGAGGGATTTTACTAAATCGACAGAATTTCGTTTTTTCAAAATATCTCGTAAGCCATGACTTTTTACAAAAATTCGAAAGTGTTATCAAATTAATTGGTCCAGTAAAACTGCAAATCTTTCCCAATTTAACCATTGTTCTATTTCCGCTAGTTTCCAAGATCCCCATACTGATCATCAAAAAAAAATTCACCCTGTATATTGAAATGAATGTTCATATTTGGCGATTTATTTTATACATCAAGTTGAAGAATGGAGGATACAAAGTTGTTTACATATGATATTTAAAAAAATGGATACAAAGTATATTAAACAAAACATTTATTATATCCATCAAATTATTCGAAAAATGTTTATTACTCCTTAAATTAATATTATTTATGTTAGACAAATAAATACCCATGTACTTACAACATAGGTCATGACGTTAGTTACATGTTCAGGAGAACAAACAAATTCTTCATAGTAAATATTCAAAATTCAACATTTTTGCTATTACATCTGCTTTACCCACAAATAAATTACATGTCAGGACTTCCTCTAATTCTGTAACCTGCCATTATTTGTCACAAACTAATACACTCGCACTCGAACTGATAATACATAACCGATTTTATTTGTTTTTACAATTTATATTTTAAAATGTAAATCAAATTTTGATATCTACATCGAATATCACGCACATCACTTTTAATTAGATACAAATTTTCTCAAAAGAAATCATACAGAAAAAAAAACATCTTGGCGGCGGTCAGCGGTAGTTAAAGTTAACATGTAATAAGCTACGCATGTTTATATGCCACGTTGCTACATATGTTTGGAGAAACGTACGGCAAATTTTAATAAAATTAGAGTTTAAATAATATTTTTCTTTGTTAATACAGTTATTAAAGGTTTATAAGCTATTGAGTATTTACATATTTAACTTTGAAGCCGGAAATAGTCTATTATTCACTACCTAACCGCTAACTTTTTTTCTAGTAAAGCTATAGTGTGTTTTTGAAAATGTTATACGGCTTTTTGGTTTGATCTGAGCCGAAGTATTGATGCTCAAAATCTTGGCACTCAAACCGTTTACACCCTCTATAGTTGTGATGATGTCTTCGAAGAATTGCGTAGTTATTATAGCATTTAATTTTGGATGAAGAGGAGAATCAACCTCATAAAAGTAAATGGATGCATGCGGCAGGGAATTATAACAGACGAATACAGGCTACGCCCAAAGAGTGCTTACAACTTGTATACTTCATAATTACATATAAAATATGATTGTAGCATTTGCATGTATTAAACAGGAGAGGCCCCCTCTTATGAAACGTAATGTACAACGACCTGCTCCTGCTCGGTCTGCCTGAGGGCGTCAGGCTAGTGGCATTCGCCGATGATGTGGCATTGATCATAGTGCGCAAGCACATAGAGGAGATACAAACAACCTTCTCATTCGCTATAGCCACAATTCAGCATTGGATGCTCGCAGCTGACTTGAGTTTAGCAGAACAAAAGACCGAAACACTTCTTGTTAGCAGTCGAAAGGCAAGGGAAACCATCACCCTCAAAATAGGCGACACCTACATACAGTCGCAGCCCTTCATCAGCTATTTGGGGGTGCTCCTGGACACACGGCTCAACTTCAAAGAGCACATAATCGCGGCCAGCAAGAAAGCAGCTGGGGTACAGGGGGCATTATCTAGAATAATGCCGAATGTCGGAGGCCCTAGACAGATAACAAGACAGCTACTGGCAACAGTAACTACTTCTGTTTTGTTGTACGGGGCACCGTTATGGGAGAAATCGCTCGAGCTACCATCGTACCGCCGGAAAATGAAATCAGTCCAGCGGCTCTCAGCGATTCGAGTGGCATCATCCTACCGCACTGTGTCTTACGAGGCGGTGAGTGTGATTGCCTCTACCCTACCAATCGACATCCTGGCTGCAGAAAGGGGACGGCTTTATCGCAGAAAGTTAGAGAAAAACCAACCGACAGGAAACAGCGATGAAAGAGCCATGAGTCTAGGGCAATGGCAGGAGAGGTGGGACAGCTCTACTAAAGGCTGGTGGACATATCGATTAATACCTAACATCAGTCGTTGGGTCAACCGCCAGCATGGGGAGGTTGGGTTCTAAATCACTCAACTCCTGACTGGACATGGATGCTTTCGAGCATACCTGCATAGGTTCAGGAGGGCAAACTCCCCAAACTGCCCACACTGTACGGACGTGGTAGAGGACGCGGAACACGTGTTCTTCTCCTGCCCCCGGTTTCAGGATCAACGTGCTGAAGTGGAGAGGATTCTGGAGACTAATATCGTCACAGAACAATTAGTAGAAGCCATGCTGAAGGGCCCCCAAGCCTGGAACTTGGTATCAGATTACGCGGAGACTATCCTCAAAGAACTCCGCGATACGTTCGAGGAGTAGGCTTTAGAAGCTTTCAATGTAAGAGCAGTAAACATCTGCAATGAACCACCCTTGCGAAGTAGTATTGAGTAAGAGTGCCGCAAGGGACCATGGTTGTAGGAGAAAGAGGTTAGGGTTTTAGCGGGTATACGGTATACTGGTTTCAATGCAACGATTTACTCTTGCTTTGAAGTCATTGCATCGGGAGTCCCGCACGACGGCTAGCACGTGCTAGCTAAGTACGCAATGTATTTCCCCCCTCTTCGGATAAAAAAAAAAAACAGGAGAGGCAGTTCAGAGGTTGGTTATATGAAAGAATTTAAAGAAATATGGGTTATCTAATTTTACAAATAGATTTGATCAATATTTTGTCAATTTTATTAATATCATTCTTGTTTTTTATTTTCTATCAGTATTTGTCTATTTAATTCCATAATGCATTTTTAAAAGGCATATCGATATAACTATAATTGGATAAATCATTAAGTACAGGTGCTCCCGATCACATTCCATTCAATTTTCATCATCGGCCATATTTCTGGGAACAAACAACAAATAAACTGGTCCGTCAATACTAAGAGAAATCCACATTTGATCTTTCGGTGACTGCAGCGTAATTGACAGTTCTGTGTAGGCAGCGCCATTTAGTTGTCAAGTAACAAGGATATTTTACAAAGCATTGGTTGATGTTAAAAACTTTCGAAAGAAAACCAGCCACATTGTGACGTATCGCCGTGTGTTGGGCCCGCTCTCGAGTTGCTGTGGCGCTTCGTCTGTTGACAGTTAAAGAGTTTTTCTGGTTTTATTTCATCTGTTTAATGTGATATTGATAACAACTTAATTATAAAAGATTACTGTGCAAATATTAGCAGACACTTTGTGGCATATGCTTTCGGAAAAAATTACATCTATCGAGCAATCTTTTTTGTACTATTCTTGATCAATAAACGATTATTTTTGTGACTGATGCTTCTCGGATACAACGAAATGGAGATGTGAAGTGACTAATGTAAATAGAGCGTTACACTGCCAAGGTCTGCAAAACCGGCACAAGTGAATCAGAATTACAATGTAGTTGCAAAAGAGTTACCCCTTTTGTGTTGGCCCCAATTTAGATAATTTTTCTAGTAAAAAAATAACCATAAGAGCAACAAAGAAATATAAATCGTCGCCATGTTTTCAAAGACGGGGTTATGAGCCAAGCATGGGTAGGCCCAATAGTTTGGTAAACGTCCCTGATTCCACATGGTTATAGAAGTCAATCTTGTTTATCTAAATCTGTTACACTAAAAACGACTTGCTGACGTATAAGTTTCACGTTAGCACCAACAGCCCTGTACTCAGCTGTACCCGATTTTTTTCTTGTTTCTGTAATAGCTACTATTCTCTATTTTGCCATTATGTGCATTTTCGTAGCATCATGGTTAAATGTAAGAGTAGATTACTGGCTTCACTTTAGAAGTTTCTAAATGATTGAGGAGGTAAATGACTATTTTGGTTATTCAGTGAAAAATCAGCATGTATCTACCTAAGAGCAATTAGTGGAAACTGCCTTAAATACTAATTGCATTCTTATAGGAAAACTCTCTGGCCGGGTTGACTACAAAAAGTAGATATCTGGATTTGTCAACTAGTTTTCCTGGATTGGTTGTAAGGAAGGAATTTGTAGAACATTAATACAACGTCTGAAGGAGACATATAGACAATTCAAGATTTGCACATCATACAAATAATGGTATACATGTTGTTAAACAATGAAGAAATTGGGACACCCTCTGAAGAGATAGCAGTATCCTGGCAAACAAACATCAAAAATGGAAATTCAAGGTCAATTAATAAATTGAAAAGTAGCAAAGCACAAACTGATACCAATCCTGAAATAATGTTTCAGGTCTATCCAGAAAAATAAAACGTATTGGAGATAAATACCAAGTAAAAACGATTTTTAAATACTTTAAGGTCAAATTTGATAAAAACAAAACCAAAAACGTTTCTCAAAGATCCAGAAATTATTTGTACAGTTGGCTTCATGTTTGAGGTAAAACACATACAGTTGAAACCTCCAGACACACAGAATAAGATTGAGAAAAAAAAATTCAAACGGGTAATGGTATAAAGAAAATAGAATGGAATAAGATAAGATATTACTTATAGAAAGTACACACTAAATAATGATTAAATTGGAACATCATCTATAGAGTGAACATCAAAAACGAAACGTAAAAGCCAATTAATCAGTCAATTGACAAATGCAAGAAATGTAAAGCCAACTACTAATTCTATAAAATTCTTTCTTATCAAGAATCGAAACGTCACATTACACAGAAATTATACAATATACAGCCAAACAAGAAAACTAGTTGAAAAATCCATAGACCTACTATCTGTCAGTTAACCATTCAAAAGAGTTTTTCTATAAGAAGGCAACTAGGATGCCGTGCAGTTGGAATAAATTGCCCATAGGTACTACACCTTGACTTTATAATTATCTAACATCGCTACTTTTCAGAAACCACTGTGAGGAGTAAAAGGTCAAATGAACAATCAAAATAATCAAGACATAATTATTAATAAAAAACTGCTATTCACATAACAATTTATTAATTAACATTCCCAACAAAAATAAAAAAGCTAATAAAGAAGCTATATCCGCTTTTTGCAAATAATGTGAAAAAATTGATGAAATTCTAGGAAATCTAAATATGAGGTCATATGGAAATTAACCCAAAACACAAAAACGGGCTTTCATCACCAATTCAAATTATGCAGAACACCTTCAGAGAAATATTTTTATCGATCACTTTGACAATTTAAACACAGCTAGCAAAGAATACAGGGTAAAGCTTTTAGTGAATTCGGAAATTAACCTTAGAAAAAACGTCCATTATAGTCGAGGATAAGCCATGCTATTTTTTTATGATTATTTACCGGCTAAAATTCGTGAGTGGCTTCGTAGAGAAGTGACGCCCAACTTTTTTCCTTTGTAGCAATTCTCGGTAGTGGGGCGTTATCAAGCGTGAATTGCTGAAACGCGTTGATCTAGAGATGGTAAAAGTATTATTCTTTGCACTTTAATTGATACTTAAACCGTACGAGAATTGTGAATGATTAATGATGAGAGTAACGAAAAAGCTTGACCTACTCAGGCCCCTGTTAATATGTTATAAATATTTTATAAAACATCTTTGTTAGTGTAATATCTAATAGTTTATAAAATATGTCATTGGCATATACCTTTTATTAAATTTACATCCATTGTCCTATCTTTGATAAAAGTTTTAACGCGAATTATCAATGAAGTTTGTTTGCTGAATTTTACATCAACAATCTTAATTTCTGACTACAGAGTTCGCTGATTTTATACAACAGAACAAATTAAGTTTATAAAAATTTAAACAACAGGGTAAAGTTGTAGATGAGTCTGTTAAGAAAAAATGCAAAAACTAATCTGAAAAATAGGTAGCTATAGGTAGCAACACTATATATCTGTTAATATAGAAAGTACAGAGCTTTGTGTAATTTGACTACAATACTGTAATGGATCCCCTACCCTAATACAATTTTTGAAATGTATATTTTTTAAACAAGTAAAGGGGACGACTTGGCACCAACATTGTAATGAGGAATCATTTATTCTATATAATTCTCATACCAGTTTTGTCTTCTAAGGCAGCTCCTTTTATAAGTTCACGCGTATACCATTTTGAATAAATAGTACATATTTGATAAAATATTTTATATAATGTAATATGTCATCTGAATAATTAGCCCTTACTATGTAACCTCGGCGGTTATACCACTTTGCAAAAGTTGCTACTTAGAGTGATATTTTGGGTATTATTTTTATTATACAGCTCCAATCCTGTAAGAAAATGACATGAGAGAAAAAGTGTAACGCTGCCACCACCGGAAAATGATTTTTCTTTATGAGATAGAATCCGGGAACCCTTTCCTGTGTGTGTGTGTGTGCTGAACATAAAATAAAAGGAGATTTACTGCTCCAAATCGGCCTTGATACTCAGTCCATAGTAACTTCTGGCTTTTCGTCACCTAGTCCCTTCTAAAAGGTTAAGTTTCAGGCTTCGCAAATGCTGGTAGTTGTCTGGGCGGAAGGCAGGAGTTTAAAGTAAACAACCAAAAAATGGCACATATATTGAAACAAAAGGACAAAGATAGAAACAATAATTAAAACCCAAAATAAAAAAAACAAATGCAAAAGTTGAATACAGCTAATAAAAGAATACAAAAAATATACCGCACAAAATATTACTTTTACAAAAAACAAAATACAACACCAACTTCATGGAACCACAATTCTACACTTCATACCCAGTAGTAATGAAATTGAAGGACAGCTCCGACTAGCTAGGCCCTATAGGGACACTAATTGCAATATATTTTCTCTTATATCAGCATATCTGGACAGGTGAAATACTCAGATTCACCTTTTCTGTCCCCTCAATCTGCCACGCCACGAATGAACGTATTTCTTGAGTTCCGCCTGAACTCCACCGAGTCTCGATGAAGACTGTATATAAAAAAAATTTAAACAAGCCCTCTTGAAAATGTTTTCTTAATTCGATCCAAATAGACTGCTGACTTAATTTTTCCGCGATTTGAGCTTTCGACCCACTTTTATTTTTGAGTCAGCAAAAACAAAATGGGAACGGCATGGCATAAACTATTTAACATTGTCTTAAAGCAGTGATTCCCAAAGTGGGCGCTACCGCCCCCTGGGGCGGAAACTAGGGGGGGGTAAAAGCATAAAAGAAAAAAGCAAATAAATTGAAAAATGTCAACAATTATAACACATTTATAAATAAAACATTTTTAATAATATAACCGACTTCTACCTGTAACTAAAAAGCTAAAAATAATTATAACAAAATACAACTCTAGCAAATAAATAACACATTCAATGTTGTTAGGTACCTACCCAGGAAGTAAAGAATGTAAACATTAAAAGGTGCGCATTCTGTACAAATTAATTACCTACCAATCTAGTATATTTCGAAGCCGGTGCCAAGCAAATCTAAAACCCTTCATTGCGTACTTATCTACTAATTTTAATTTCACATTTTTTCCAACATTTTTATACCACCAAACGTCCAGTCCACCCTATATTCCAACCATCCTGTATATACGGCTGCCTACGGACCACTATCATTCTAGTCCGGCCTATATTTCAATCTTTATATAAATGCAACTCATTCTATAACTTTACTTTGTGATTTTGTTTGCTATAACTAAACACCCTGTCTATAAACATACCAATTAGCCGTTTAAAGTTTGACATGTTTTGTCACTGAAGTTTCTATTAGGGGGAATGTGACAACCAAAAGCACCGTCTTCGCAAAATGGAAAAATTTGTATTTAAATAGGTATTTGCCTGGTATACAAACAAAACGAGCTTGGTACTCATTGATTTAAGGAGCCGAAAATACTATGCTTTACTACCTATATGCTTGAGATGTACATAGAAAATTTTAAAATTCGCAATTAAAACTTCCAGTGCCTCAAATTACCGCACTATTACGTTGGAATTAAAATATTTATGTAGAAATATCCGTTATGTCATTTCGATGAAATTTTTGATGAGAATTTTGGAATTTTCGGCGATTTTCTGCAAAACGGCAAGTTGTACGTGGCAGAAAAGTATATCAGATCACCTAAGGATCTTCCTTAATAGATTAAACGTTAAAAAACTATACACATCCAGAATGAGATATCGAAAAATCGACTAAAATATTAGGAATATTGGTCGATTTCCATGCACGCATGTGTTCATTCACAAATTTTATCACTTTACCAATAGAATTCTTTTCCAAAATTTGAAGTTTCACCAATCCGGATATATACTCTATTAAACAAGACCATATTCATTCAAAACGGTACACCACAGGACAAGAAATCAGGTGACATACGTACAAAAAAAAGCGAAAAAATACGCGACGAATTGATAACCTCCTCCCTTTTGGAAATCGGTTGATAAAATAAAATAATGTAAGTTATGTTAAGATTTATAAATGTGTTCATTTATTAACATGGTTTTGGTGTTATTTTTTATTCTTTTAATTTATTTTAACTTATTCTAACTTAACCAATTTATAAATCGACCTTTATATATGGTAGTAATAATAATATACAACAAAACAGAAAAATTTAATACGTAAAAATATCTGTTGCATTTGAAGACAAGTTAGAAGAAGAAGTGATGGAAGTAACTACAAATGATGATTTGAAATTTAAATTCAAAAGTGGCTAACAACAATTCTGGCTCCAAAAGGAGATCCCTACACCTTATCCACAAATTTGGGCTATCATTCAAAAATTGTTGTCATCATACTTAGTGGAACGTGGATTTAGTGCGGTAACCAATTTATTAACAAAAAAAAGAACCCGATTGCAAATAGTCGATCGCGGTGATTTAAAATTACTGCTGACGAAGATAGAAACGAAAATTGCTAAATTGGTAACATCATCATCATCATCATCCTTCACATTAAAATTAACATACTTTTTTGTATCATCTTTATTCTGAATTTAATAAATAGTTTCATAATTTCAAACTTCAATGTTCTTAATTTACAACTTTCTTTACTATATTTTACAAAAAACGTACATACAATAATGATGTAAAATAACAGTCTTGCATATAATGGGAAGACTGAAGAGGAATTAACGAGTAAAAGACTAATTTTGATAATGATCATTATTTTAATAAATAAATCATCAAATGTTTCGGGAAAAAACCTTCCCATCATCAGTGATGTACTAATTGCGACGACCGCAAGTCAGAATATCGAATTTTACAGACATATTTTATTACAAATATATGTCTTTAAAATTTAATATACTGATTTGCGGTCCTAGAAAATTAGTTCACCACTGATGATGAAAAGATTTTTTCCCGAAACGTTTAATGATTTATTAAAATAGTGCACTCCATCAAAATTGGTTTCTTACTCGTTAATTCCCCATCTCACAGATACAATAATATTTATATACCTTATTAATTTCTATTAAAATAAAAAAATACGGGGGCGCTGGGTAATATTTTTTCTGGAAAGGGGGCAAAAGTCCAAATAAGTCTGGGAATTACTGTTTTAAACAAAATAGCATAATAAATTTCGTAATATATATTTGATATTCACATATCCTTACTTTTAAACAAGACATATTTTAATACCTAATTTACTTACTTAGTGCGTAGCGACAAATTATTAATTCAATGTGTTTTAACACGAATTCGTATAAAATTTAATTTGTCTAACAACAATAGGGTGTTACATAATTTAATGAAATTTGTTTTGACATTCATGACATATATTTGAGAACAACTTTTATAAAATATTTTTGTCAAACATTTGTTTACATTGTAATACCGGCCTTTCGTATTAGCGAGGTTTACAATATTGTGTCCGTACTTCCGAACTGATTTTTGAATTGCTGCTTAATGAATATTTTCATAATCATCAATGTGACGATTATAAAATATATACTGGAAGAGGTAATACTGAACAAGTATGCGCAGATCAAGCACAATTGACTACAGAGTATTTCAGTTGTTTCCATGCGGATGTGTTGTTAGCTTTTTGGGATCAAGTTATGCCTTTTATTTTTCTTATACCATAGTTCGATCTCATTTTAGGGCGTTTGCTTGGCCTTTTCAAATCCCTTGAATACCATTCAATGACTTCAGTAGTTCTTCAATTATGTTATCGCCTTTTGTAACATCAGGTACATTATAAGGTATTTTACTTCCTTCAGGCTCACCATGTAAGGTGAAGTTTTCGGGTATTATCGGTTTACAGAATCCAGGAATCAGAAGTGTCTGTCAGTACTACTAAAACACTTCGATAATCCTTCATAAAATATACTGCCATGCTACAAAAACTATAGAGTTCTTTCCGAATTTCATTCACGTAAGTTTAACACTGTTTATTAGTAGTAGCAAACCTGATACAATCATTACATACATCCGGCTATATATATTCTACCACTACTTCCAGGCTTGTATTATTTATTTTGTTATTCATTTTTTGGACTATTGCATTACTAACTACTGTAAGTTCAGTAATTTCCTGTTGTAGATCCAATGAACACAGAATCATCAGCAAATGTCAAATTACTGAGATATTCGCCATCTATATGTTGTTCAAATCTAACCCTCCCATGCTGCTGCTAACAGCTTTGATGAGATGGTGTCACATTATCGAACTTCATGGATGGTGGAAATTTCTGAACTGTTATCAAATATTCTGATTTTGGCTTTGGAATACTGGTATATATTAACCCAAATTTTCTACACCTTGCTCACTTAACTCCGACCGAATATTTTATTAAGGTCTAGGACAGCCAGGATAAAATATAATTCGACTGATAACTTCCCTTAGAGCATTTATGTGATTAATTCTGCTTCAGCCACGGCAAATCGAGCTTGTTCTCGTGGTTGAGCATAGTCTAATGTAATTTTTGATTGATAATATATAGTGAATATTTCATTGTTTTAGAATGTATTTGTTTTGGCGAGGTCTTTCCATGTTTCTTTACCAGCTTATTGTATCGATTAAGCAGTAACTCTGGCGTTCCCTGCAATTCCGCCATCCGAATTCTTGACAGCTGACTTGATTTCTGCTACCAGTACTTCTAGGATTTCTTAGTCTGTCATCAACGTTTCAAGAATACCAGCGGCTATATACAGGTCTCTTTGTAATTTGTTAACATGCCTCATTACATTGTTTCTTTTTTTAATTGACTTTTTCGTTTTCGTGTCTACATATGTTTCTTCTTCATAATTTTTCATTTAAAGATTTTACTAAACTACTCTGTAATTTAAAATATCTCAACAACAACTTATAACATGAAGATTTATAGGATGTACTTTACTATTCTTTCTTGAAGAATAGTCAAATGTGTGACTCCACATACATCGTACTATACAAAACACAAACAATTTTGTGATAAGAATAATTTATTACCTTTAAAAATAAAGTTATTAATTAGCCTGTCTCACTAAGGCTAAAAAATGTATTATTTAGAGAATAGGTAAACATATTGTTTGTAGAATTAGTTAAACAAGAATGCCACTTTTACGACTTATAAACACAAAGTTTTGTGCCCTAACAACAAAATTTTCCTTTTTCGCTCAATGCACGTTTCAACAGCGAAGCTGTCATCATCAGGAGTAATCTAAAAAGTATAAATTTAGTTCCTTTGACCCGGTAGCTATCCTGTAAGGGGAAAACTGTGGAACTTTTGGTGTGTCACAGACGTATAAACACAAAGTTTTGTACTCTAACACCAAACCTTTCTGTTTTTACTCAACGCCCGTTTCAACAGCGAAGTTGTCATCATCAGGAGTAAACTAAATAGTATAAATTTATCTCCTTTGACCTGGTAGCCACCTTTTTATGACTTAAAAATTACTTACCTTACTGAAAACATAGGGTGAAATGCTGCGGGATTGTCTTGTTTTGAGAACTTTGGAAACGACCCTTGAAGAATTGCTAGTCTTATAACGAGCAGTAGACCAAACTGTAACAAAAATTCAATTGTCATTAAAATGTTCTGCCAAATATAAAATACCGGTAAATAATATTAACAAAATTTAAGCTCCTTCATGCCAACCGAATTTATAATACTGAATATGCGCCTAAACATGAGTGCTTCCTTCCAAAAGTCTACAAAACTAAAACGAGGTAATCCATTCCAGTAATCTAAAAGAAAAAATCATTGAGTTGGCGAACGCAATCGATACTATGTACACATCCACATTAATGGAAAAGCTCCATAATATTGGTGTATAAGGTGCCATTCGACTGCTTTACCACTCGACGAAAGACGTATGTCATATGAAATTTGACATAAATGATATTTAACCCATATCTTAAACTTATCATATAAATGAAGTTTAACCCATACATTAAACTTCATTTAATATATATATATAAATATACAATATACTGCACTGATTTTTTTCATGTTCATGTTTAATGTTTTCACCAGTTTATTTTGCATAAGTCGCACGCACTAGAGAACTAGTAAGTACCTAAATGCGGAGAAAAATCATTTTGTTGTAATTTTGGTCGATACTTAAATACCAGTAGGGGATGGGAGGGGAGTTCAAACTTCCATAAGTGAATTATCATCATTACAATACAGTCTACATCTTGAGAAAATTAACACTTGGATTCTTCATCACAGTTTCGAAAGTGGCAAAATTTAGTTCGTGAGAAAGCAAATTCGATCAGTTCAAACGAGATCCTAAGAGTTCTAACTGCTGGTTTAACATATTCAAATCACAAATCAAATCAGGCATGTCTCCTTGGCTTATATGGATTTAAATCCAAAACAATTTGAAATTGTAAAGTGAATTCATCGCTATCACCAAAACTGATTTTTTAATTAATAACTACATATATATATATATATATATATATATATATATATATATATATATATATATATATATATTGTGTGTTAAGCTGAGTTTGTTATAACGTATTTTTCTTTGTGATTAATACAGCATCATATTGTATTCTATATATTTGTTAATGGGGCTGAAATATGTCCATAATGTTGCAAAGTTATTTGTTTTCCTTTAATTTAATTTCTTCATTGTGTTTTTAACAATTTTGTAGTGTCATATGATTTGCCTTATTGAAGTACCTCTATTATTATTTGTAGTTTTCTGCGTTCTGCGTTCTTCGCCAACTCCCTGGTTTCTGGATTTACCTATATACTGTTTTTCATTTTTAGCTTGAGGAATAGGCAGATTAAGATCCCGAGTTATATGCAGACTATGTAATTTTATTTGTCTCCTTTGTTTCTTGAAAATGGTTCTAAAACGAAAAACTTATATGCATTCTCACCCATAACCTAGCCTTGTTCATAACTGTAACCACGAAAGCTTCACAGAACATTTTGTATGCCTGTACGAGAAGAATGCTTCCAACTGAATATGCCGCTTCTCTGTGACCTTGTATACCTCAAATCTTGTACAAGCGATAACTTCATTTCTAACATTTACAAATTAAACATTATACCCATTATAGGCCAATTTCTGGCATTCTTAATAGAACTCCATCAAGCCAAGCGAAATCTATTTCAAATTTATCATATATACAAACTTTCAACATTCACTCTACTCAAAACACTAAAGCCTTGGTCAAAAAGAAAACAGTTTGCCAAAAACATGCCAAAAACGGAAATCCAGCATTTTACAGCCGCTCAGATGACTTTGCAGAACTTTCGTCTTTTCCTCTTATACCTCAATAGTTTACAGGACCGATTTAAAGGCTTGAATTTCGCAATAACGCCAAAAATCATCCCAACGAACGGAACCATTTTCCAACATGAAGTAATTATGGCTGGTTTGTCTGATGTTGAGGCTGAAGGTACTTAGAGTGCTTCACCCCTATCTTAAGATCTTGCCTGTATTTTCATGGATCAAATAGAAATACAGACCCTAAACTGGTTCCCATTAAATCCTTTCTGTTGGCGTAAAGATTTTGATGGCGCTTGTCTACTGGCTTCAGCAGAAATTCACTAGATTCGTATGTGCAATATCTCAATAGTTTACATGCAAATATCCAGTTTGCTGTGGAAATAGAGTTCAATTTCTTCATGTTCTCATAACCAAAACAAATAATTCCCACAAACCACAAATCAATATCTTGATCCTCAATCACACCATCATCCTGCTCAGTTGAAATATTCCCCTCAAATGATATTGACAATAGACAAATTCTTGGACAAAACGGCGAACATTACATGAGAAATTCGAAATCCTTCGACAGGCGAATCCAACTTCCTCTGAAATCGATGGAACGCGTAAAGCACTCTTGCCGTATTCACGGACAAAATATCTCGGATTTTTAACCGGCACCTAACTAAAACAGTGTTAAACATCAATAAGACAATTGCTGGCATATGCAATACACCAAAGGACAAGCTACCGAATGAAGATCGAAGAGTTTATGAAACATCATGACGCGTGGCCTCTAAGCTACCAACAGATTATCGAAAACATGAACACTTCCCATCAGTTCGCAAACATGATTCACCTTTTTCAAACAGGAGACAATATCAATTTTAAAAGAAAGACAAAACTATTACAGCCACCAATTCTTTTAGGGCCTCGCCGGTTCGTGACCGTATGCGAATCGACAACAGTCAGGCTGGCCACTATTCCAGCAATACCAACATTGAACCCAAAAAGAAAATCGTCTCCAACGATTGATATCAAACTTTTGGGCGCAAACCTACCTCACATTACACCGTAAGATGATTTTGCATGATATAGCAGATATTTGTGACAGTAAAAACTTCATTAATGCCTTCTATAAGATGTTGTAAAGGGAAATAGAACATTTTAAATATAAATAATAAATAACTAATCTGGTTATTATAAATTATTTCCCAGAGAACTTTTACAAATTATTTAGTTATTTGTTGGGTTTTCAGATTTTCTCATAAACGTTTCACATTAATGAAAAATATAGAGGATCTCCATTGATGTACCCGAATTTGAACTGTTCAAATTGTTCAATTTAGTTTGAAAAAATCTGCAAACAAACATGAAAAATAAATGTTTTCCTTGCATATAGTACCTCCGTTTTTTTAAGTCGTCAAATGATTATTTGCGTCATGGGCGCACTATCACGTGCTGGTAATAAGAACTCATATTAAGTATATAATGTATTTCATCAAAACTAAAACTATTGGGTTTACATAGCTGAAGATTTCAAATCAGAGAGTTCAGAGTTGAGACTTTTGTAAAAAATTTTCAACAAATTGGTTTCGCTTTTTTGCTTTTACTAAATCACTAAATAAACTGGTTAATTAAATTTATCAAAACAAACCAATATGAAATATGAGATATGGAAATGCAAAAAAACTGAAATTTTCAGGTATGTAGGTACTTTGAGAGCACTGTGTCCAGAAAATGCATGGTGTGCATTCGGTTTTTCAAAATTTCAATGGGTAAAAACTTCGTTTATATATAGTGCTACTTTCTCGGATAGGTTACATGTGTCACGGGTAAGCTAAAGTTGGAACAAAATAAATTTATAATTTCCTTTGAATTTGTCAAGTTCGCTTCGCTGTCTCCGGCTCACAGTCATATTAACATTTTCAAATCGGCGAAGAAATAGTTTCAGCCAAACGGTAAAACCTAAATAGAGAATGCCTGAGGTATGGGAACCTGTACATGCGGACTCGTAACGCTGCATGAGTGGAAAAAAAAGACTAAAGGTATCTGTCTCTTCCTAGAACTTTATTTATTTATTAAACCAATATATATACACAATAATATCAGAACATTATTACATAATCTCCACAGAGGTAATCGAAGTTACCTGTTCGTAGATTTAGCATAATACCTAAAACTAATAATATATAAATCTATCCTATCGAAAATATATACTTAACATAAAGGAAAAAATATAAAAATGCATAAAATAAAAAAGAACATAAAAGAAAAAAAAATAAAACATTGTTTTTCAGGAAGTTTCTATAACAATGGTGACTTTTTCGCAAATTGCCTATCTGATTCTGTTATTATCTTTATTAATTATCCATGTTTTTAACTTATTTTTTTATTGCACTTACATTACTTAACGATTTAAGTTCATTTGGAAGACTATTGTATACATTTATTGCTCTTATAAAACGGCGTTTCCTACTGAATTACGTTTCAGAGCTTCGCGGGAGAAGTATGCTCTTGTTCCTCGTAATACTGTTTGAGTTCAGGAATTTTTCTGTTAGCGTTGTAACGGGTGAATTGCCGTTCTCCCCGTTACATTATTATTTACTAATATTTGTCGTATTAATAAATTACCTTTTATATTTTTCAAATCACTTTTCTAATTATATCGTTTTCTGAACTGAGTTCTATCGTAATAAAACAGTGTCTTTACCTTAATAAATAAACACGTAAGTAAATACTCCTATTTTATTCGCTTATGCAATCGCTTTTTTCGCTTTTAATTTCTAAATCACAGTTAATTCGTTTGGAAGGTATTCTAAGTCCAACTCTGTCCTTTGATTTGGCGCGAAAATGCCTTGACAGAAAGAACATCACGTGCTATTTTGATCTAACCTCCCTCCAAACTGGAAATATTAAATTAATATAATTTTATTGGGAAGAAGGAAACTGTCATTAATAAAATTTTATCTATGATTTAGTTAGTAAAGTTTTGCTTTATTTTTTTATCGAAATTATATTGTATTAGTTCCCGTATTGACCAACTATTGATTAATATTCCTGCTTTCGCGCTCAATAAAATTCGAAATGTTAACATGTCATTTCCTTTCCCCACTTTTATGATTGGACAAGTGGGATTAACGCATGTCGAAGGAAGTAGATTTCTCTCTTCTGTCCCGACCAGCATAAAGGCGGTATGTAGGCAAATTTCGTTCCGAGTTTAATTTTTTTATTGGGAAAATTCTTTATCTTTATCGTGAAAATATCTGCTAGAATTTGCTTAATTTATCGTTTTTCCTTATTATCGTACCTTTGATTGTAATTAAGCAAATTCAGTTTATCGTTATAGTTTGATTTATCGAATGATTTTTTTTTATAGTTTTTTTTATCGGCTATAGTGCATACTTTATCGTATCTATTAATAATTTTGGAAAGAAACTTTGGGTGAATCTGGTTTCATATTCATCTTAATATCGATATACCGCGTTTTCTTGCAACGCTAAATAGTTGGTGGCTAAACTGCGTAGTTAATTAAATTTTTTTGTAATTTTTTTGCTTTGCATCTGCGACGTAGTTGGCATCGATAAGCAATAGTTAGTTGCTAGAGTTTTCACACGTATCGTGATAAAGAAATAAAGAAAAAGGGAACAATTATTGCTGGCCTCTTTTGCATTTTTAGGTATTGGTGAATCTGGAGAGTTTGATTGACAATATCTGCCAAGAATCAGGAAAGGACAAATTGATCCACTAGACGAGGTCTCCTGTGAGCCTGAATTTAGTAGCTGACGCAGCTTCTCATCTGGGTTGCACTGTGACTGGGAATGATCATGTGAGTGACTTAAAATTTCTATTATTTTTTTTTCTTTACATTTCGTTCAGTATTTCATATATATATATATTTCTATTTTATTGAATTTGATTTATATATAGATATACCAATAAATATATTAATTTTTTTTTAAGTCACTCGCTGATCTTTCATTATTCATTGGCCCAGATTGGTTGCTTGTCTGCTTAGTTATAAATAAATCACATTTTAATTTCTCCTTTCTCTGAGTTTGCAGTAGAGAGCCAAGCAGGTTCTGAGCTAAAGCATTTTTGCTACGCCTAGTTTTCTTTTTTTAATTGTTTAACTTGGGGAAATGTTTATGACCAGATTTCACATCTGATTTTTTTTATATTTATGAATATAGATGCAATCATCATTTTTATCGTATATTACCTTATCATTTTTAAAGTACCGTACATTGACATTAATTTAGAGTACTGAGTTTTCCCATTATCTCGGAGGAAGTTCGCTTTCATTCAGTCGTCGAACGGTTTGTCGGATTAGAAGGCACATTAGATCTTGAATATATTTTTTTTATATACCGTTATCTTTAAACACATTATTAGCTCTCAAACATAATTGTTTATATATCTGATTTACCGTTAAATTTTGCCTGTAATTAGTAATTGATTTGTTATTTAAATCTAAATTAATTTGAAACTATTACTAGCAGTTGCAATTTACCTTAAGTCTTATCGTTATCTATTTTTACCTAAAATTTGAAGCATTTCAAAATTTACTTTTATTAGTTAAAGTATTTTTCATCCATTATTGGTAGCATTTAAATAGTTAATTTAGAGTGAAGAAGTTAGGGAAAACTAAGGTAGGGTGCCTCACCTCATACACGTGCCGAATCGATCCTATAGAGCATATATACGCCTATACTAGTCAGGGGGAAAATTCAGTATCGATACTCTAAAGGCTATAACTAATTGGCCAATAAATTTTTTCATGTATGCCATCAACTGGGGCTAAGAGTGCCCAGATACGTAACCACTAGCCTCATATCAACGGAGCAGAACTCTGGCAGTACTACCTGATTCGACTTGTCCTCTGGTAGGACAGTGGCAACTCCTGGCCGCCCTGAGTTATTGTGACCCCATCTGCTGGTTGGCATATAGCTCCAGGATCAGGACCTTGGACAGCAGACCAAACAACGGAAAGGCATTCCTACCGAGGGAGTTGTAAGGCAAGAATTTATAGAATTTTTTGTTTGTAACTTCACTCTAACAGTTTTTATATACCTCGATTGTTTAAAAGTTTGTTCTCTGTTACCAACTTAACTAATAGAAAAATTGATTAATTTGTATTTAAATAAATAAATTGTAAATTTTCGTTATCTTGTCGTTTTTCTTGTGAACTGTGTGTATCCATTGGCCTGGCGCCCTTGTATAGTCCTTCTGCCAATTGAACAACGAACTCACGCCACCGGATACTAACTGAGCAGCCTATCGGCACAATATCGCCAAGACAGTCGAGAGAGAGGTGTATTGTCTAACCAACAAGATATCTCTCTCGAGCGCTGTTGCGGTTACAGCGTAATGTAGTGATATTTTAAAGATTCAAGTAAGAAGAGCTTCTTCAAATTTAAAGGATTGTTATGTAAGTTCGTTTTATTCTTATTTACCATTTTTAATAATTTCTTCTGGTGGCTTTGCAGACGTTTTGTAGCGTTGGAGTAAGTTTTTTTTATACTGTTTTATTATGACATGTACAGAAATTGCAATACAAATTTTTTTTTGACGGTATAGTCCGTAAAAAGGGCTTTTAAATGATATACGATAACACCTATTTTCCCTATCTCAAATCTCAAGGTCATTGAATTGGACTGTTTATGTTAAATGCGCGCAAGCGCTAATTCACCTCAAAAAAATGTTCCCTTCGAAACAAAAATTGATCTGTTTTTTTTATTGCAATATTTTTTAAAGTAACCAAGATATTCTAGGTGGCTCGTTTTAGATGGAATACCCTGTATATGATACCAACTCAGAAACTTAATTAATAGTATACATCTTAAATAATACACATCAGTTAAGCCGTTTTGGAAATATCGAATACCATTCATAAACAAGTTTTTGGGGTCGATAAAAACTGTGCCAAATTTAGCAAAATTCGTCTAGTTATTTTCGTCTTTGGCCTATCAAAGTGCACAAGAAAGGGTAATGCGTTTAACAAAATTACTGTCAACCTGTGCAATAATCCTATTTACAAGATAATACACCATGACAGTTTTCCATTACTTATACGCCTCGATAACAAGTCAATACAATAAAAATATAATTTTCTATTGTAAAAAAACATGTAAATACCACTCTACGATATTAAACGTCGTATTAATAACAAAGGAATAACAGCTATGAAGGAAATGCAAATAGTGAAAGGCAGTGCCGTGAATCAATATATTGAATAGCACTGAAGGCAAAACAGAATTATTGAAACGATCATCAAACACCACATTTCAGTTAGAAAGAAAACATTTTCGAGCATGCCGCAGTAACAAAAAAAACGGAGCTATTATACACGAATCAGTTCAATAAACAATGTGCTCGTTCGAAACTGTAAATGTTTTCATCTACAATATTCTGCATATCGGATATGTGTACGTTTTAGTTTAAAACCATACGTAAATCAAATCAATACCCTAGCGACCGATTACGTGTAGCTTTTCCATATCAAACATATCACATTTTGAAATAACCATTGTCAACAATATATGACCATTTTTGTTTTGGTTCATGTCCTCGTATTTCACTAACATCACATGTTTTTTTTTAAACTATATTGAATACGTAACTGACAGTTATTACATTTGTTTAAGGTTTAGAACATTATTACTTGACCTATGATGGCAGATCGAACGCTTTTTCCGTACCCCCAGGTCGTTACAAACTGTTAATCGACAGTCATCAAATCACGATTACTACGCATATATAATTTGACTAATTAGAAAGCCATTACCAGATGACTGTTGAAACACAAGAAACAAAGATTTATTTTAAATTTCAAATTTTCTTTTCCAAAAGTTTGAATATTTTATATCAATCGTATGTTTATGTTTATTTACTGAATAAATATTAATCAAAAAATGATATCTGTGAAGAAGAAATGGAAGTAATTTCATTTTTAACTGACTTCCAAAAAGGAGGAGTTTATCAATTCGTCGGCACGTTTTTTTTAGGTATGCTCAGTGATTATTCAAAAACGACTTGGGAATTATTAATGATTTAAACTGCATTGCATTAAGAAATGCTACAGAAAGGTACCAAATAATTTTCTATAACATGAGATTTATAGTTTTCCAGAAATTCAGAAAAGACTAATTAAGGGTCTTCACTTCGGTAAATTTCAATGAATCTACACTGTTTTCCGTAAACGGCTGAATTAATTTGAATATTTTAAATTGTATTCTACGAAGAGATGTTTCAATTTGATTCCTTATAGTTTTTTAAAACGTAATATATACCGTTTTTTTCTTTAAAAAATATGTGCAAAAACTGTACAAACCAATGTAAATGTCAAATTATCATCATAAATATCTAGCTTAAATGTCTAAATATGCCATGAAAGTATGTCGTACAGGGTGTTTGTAACGGTATTCATTTTACGGGGCTTAAAGTTAAATGTATCGAAAAGAAAAATTGTTATGTGAGCTATCTTTCCTTTATGGTATATGGTGGCATGTGTGTGTGTGTGCGTACATGGAAATTCAAGCACCAAGTAATGTGAAATATAGGGCGAAGTAAAATTACAGTTATACATGTGGGTTTAAAAAATCATACAAGTAAATGTGATATTGGATGGTACATAAGCAGTTGCATATATAGAATGGTTGAAACATAAGTTGGAATAGAATTAAGTTTCACAGGGTGGTTCATAAAATGTTGTATTGGCTGGCACATAAGTAGTTGCATATACAAGGTGGTTGAAATAAGAGTGAAGTAAAGTAAGTTGTACAGAGTAGATCACAAAACTTTAAAAAATGGTTAAATAAGCATATGCAGTAAGGATATTCGTGTGACAGGGCGAAGGGTTAAAAAAATGTTAGAAGCAATTGCATTTACAGGATGATTGAAATATAATGTGGAATGGAATTATAGTCATACGGGGTGGTTAAAAAAATGTTATATAATGTGGAACATAATTAGTTGCTTATACTTGACATAAGAAGCTAGTAAAATTATAGGTATACAGAGTGATTTAAACAATAAAAATGTAAACAGTCAATAAAGTGCGGTTGCATCATCGTGTGGAGATGAATTATAGTTGTACAGCAGGCTCAGAAAATGATAGACAATTTATATTGGGTGAATATTACACAGAAACATATAAAATAACATGGTTGCAAAATAGGGTGAATAAGAGTTACACTTGTAGAAATTGGTCCAATTGATAAAACGAATAAAAAAGTTAAAAAATATGTGGAAAATATACAAAAAAATACAATAGAGAGAGAGAGCGTGAAAGAGAAATAGAGAGAGATATATATATATACGGCAAAATAATTAATAGAATTGTACTCTAAATCAGATAAAAAGAGAATATAGGTCAGAAAATAATAATTGATTGCACACGGTTTCTAAAGGGTTTTCATTTTAAGCCAGTTGAAGTCGGTTCTTTTTTTAATATAAAGTATTGTCATAAAGAAACACCGTTAAATAAGTTAAAGACATATGTGTTTATAATTGGTAAAGAAGGAAATATAGGTCTTAAATAAGTCAATAGTATAGGGGTTACAAATTACATTTTATTATTAAAATACCAGCATGCAGAGATTTCATTTTAGGGGTTGTTACATGTCCGTATAAAAATGACTCTCTCTATGCAAGACAGAAGATACAGTCAATTTGTTGACAAGTGGAAATTTTACAAATGATCCCAAGAGGAATCTGTTATCAAGCACCCGTTAACCGTTAAATGATCCTTCCCGGGGTTGAACACAACCTTCACCAGGTCGGTTCGCCCATAATTCTGCTATCTATCTGCTCACGCTTCCAGTTACTTGAATATTAAGTTATCCAGTAGCCGGAGCGCTTTTATGTACATAGTCGCTGTTCCACGATTATTGGTTGGTTCCGTGACAGACCCCCGAAGTTAAGTGGACACTCCCCTCGTTTGCTGATTGGTCATTAGGTGTTAAACACAAATTTTCATGAATTTGATATAACTTATAGATGCCATAGCCTGCCATTAGACTATTAGGGCTTTTTGTGGTCTCAATTGCGTCTCTTACCAGTCTCAACCTCGGATGATCCACATTTGACAGTATTTTCGTATTCTTAAGTCCATTCGATGTGAGGTCGCTCTTTCTTATAGCGTTCTCTTTTCAGCAGCCTGCCCATGAAATCTTATACACTCTGTGCTGGTCTAATTGAAACCTCGCATTCGGATTCCTCAGCACTGAAATGGCCTGTTAAACTTCTCCAAGTACAGAAGGATTAATTTAGAATAAACATAAATTATATACAATATATCTCTAAGAAAATAAATTTAAAAACACACAAAATATGTTTAATGCATATGTCTTTGATAAGTTCAAGCACAAAATTTGTCGACACATTCATTTACCTCAGAATGAATTAATAAACAAAATGAAGTAAACCTACGAAAGCCAAGAAAAATTATTTAAATATACACGACGAAAGCAAAGATACCAGGAGCACTCATAGCAGAAGTGAAGTCGCAAATGGCTTAGTGAAAACATTCGCGCACTGCTTAAGAACATTAATTGAATAATAGTGTGATGAAATTCATTTACGCTGCCAAAGAGAAAAATTAAGACACCTAAATTAATGGTTCCGATAAAAATAACAACATGAATATAAAATAATTAAAAAAGCAAAACAATGGTTAACTCGAAATTTTGGATAGGTATAAAAAAGGCGGCCTCGAGAATGTTCCTGAAAACGCTCCGACAACAAAGAAATAATCATGGCATTCGGGTATGTTTTACGCTCGCTATTTAAAGGACGATTTGTGTAGTTTATTTTACTTTATTTTCGTGTTTCGTGTGATTGAATCGACGGAGTGAAGCGACCAGCTGTATCCAATAGTATTACTAATAATGTGAATATTTGTGAAAATGTTATTTGAACTCACAGTATCTGTTTCAATAGGTTAAATTCTTTAGAGAGTGTAAACGACAAGATTTTAAATAATTTTGAAATTGTGAAATATATTATACATGGTGCTCTTAAAATTTTAATAATGTGGTTATCTAAAATATTCACATACTTATTTTTTTCAAATGGAACACATATGATTGATTTTTCTAGACATATACATCATGCACTTTCTATCTGCAGTAAAATTAACTATTTAGATCTCATGTACGTTTCCCATAATCACACTATAAACTCCATCAGTAGGGATGTTTGTGGAGAATAATTTAAATTTGTCATAATATTTAATTTTAGGCTGCTTCTCGAAAGTAATCATCTGTAACAACAACTAGTTCACCTAATAAATGTGGGCCAAAGAAACTATCCATTAAACCCCGCACCATTAACGATGAAAATTAATACCGAATATTTCAATCCAATGTATGAACACACAACGAAATGCGATGGAAAAAGAGAGAGATATTTCCAGATGCTAGTGGAACCATGATTTTGGTGAAAAAATTGTTTCCATCCATAAAATGAATGCAGGAGTACGAGCCCGTCAAGACACCAGATCGTGAGACGTGTTGTGTTTAAAGCTCTGTGATTGCAAGGACTAAAATGACACCAAAAAAATTCATAGATAAACTAAAACTAATCAAAGCTATTATGATATATTGTCAAAATGTCACTGAACGCATTATAAACAGCAGGATGGTAAACTTTTGAGATATTACTAGTTACTTTGAACAATAATCATAAATGTGTATTCACTAATATACGTCCCTAAATATTTCCTAATTTTAACCAAAAATAAAATACATTTCTTAAAATAATTTCATGAAGTATAACTTTATTTTTAAAACTTCAGTACTTTTGGCATATCCCCATAAAAAGTAGTCCAATGGCGTCAAATCCGAAGATCGTGCTGACCATTCTATCGATCCGCGCCTCCAAATCCACTAATTTGGAGAAATTTGGTTCTGGTACTGCGGGACATTGATTTCGTAATGGGGAGGTTCTCTATCTTGTTGAAACCATATTGTATTGGCAGGAACTTGTGGGTTTACTGGATCAGAATATAAGTTTGTCAAAGTTGGCACGACATTACTTCGAAGCA
The DNA here is from genome assembly GCA_034190945.1 of Octodonta nipae. Taxonomy (NCBI): domain Eukaryota; kingdom Metazoa; phylum Arthropoda; class Insecta; order Coleoptera; family Chrysomelidae; genus Octodonta; species Octodonta nipae. The sequence goes on from CM067221.1 coordinate 98,618,615, forward strand.
GTTATTAATATTTATCTACATTCAAGTTCCCATCGATGAAAAACAAACCCACGGTATGATTTCCTGCCCAAACATTAACTTTTTCAGGATATTGCGTATGTTTCTCTGTCATCCAGTGAGATTCTCATTAGACCAAAAGCGGCAATTTTGATCATTAACATGACCATTAACTGTAAATGTGCTGTCATCAGAAAACAAAACATCTTTTGATAACATTGTTATTTAACCTAACCATTATTTGTTCACAGAAATAGGTTTTCCTACCGAAATCGTCTTTTATGAGCTCCTGGGTCGGCATCATTTTATAGGGATGCATTTTACTTTCCTTTAATACACGAAAAATTTATGTCTGGCTAACGTTGAACACTGGGGCTGTTTTTCGACCAGAATTATGTGGGTTTTCTTGAAACTCTAGCATAATATTCAATTTTCTATTATCACTTAGAGCACTGGCAGCTATTTTTTTTCTGTTTTACATGACCAAACTCGCAAAACGGCTTTTCTATCTTGCTAATTGTTCCTTGAGGTAAAGGCGGTAAATTTGGAACATTTTCGTGAAATAAGCGAGATACTTCCATTTGTGTCTCCATAACGTCCATTTGTAGAATGGTTATTTTGTGCATTTCTGTTAAACTAACCATTTTCTAATATTATTACGTACAGTTAACGAAATTCAAACGACAATAGCACTGACATTGATCACCACTGTCATACAGGCAGATAACAAGATGCTAATGCTATGAGTTTTGACGAAAATAAACAAAACTTTCTTTTTGCTTACTATCTCAATATCAAGAGTTAAATGGAAATTAAGTAATGAGTGTAATATAGCAAATTTGTGAACTAAAATATTTTTTTAATGTTAATTTTTGTAATAAATCTGAAAACACTTAATATTTCCGATACAAAAAAACATATCGACGTGTCTAGGCGTTTTTGCCTACAATCCCTCCTTTATTCGATTTCGAATTTATTCCATTTGGCTGTTCGCCACTGTAAGCTCCACGTATAAGAACCAAATGACCCGCAAAAATAACATAGACAGTCAACTAGCTTATAATTTGATATTGAATGTGAATCTATTATCGCATAGAGGAAGATGCTACTTTGCGATAGCCAATTATGTGGATCAAACATAAAAGTCATTACTACCACTGAGTTATTAAGTTAGTATTGAATCCAAACGGATACTTTTCTGGCATTTTACCTGCCTGTAAGTTTTTGGAATGTGTATCCCGCTATGAAATTCAATTTATGAATATATAGTATAAACTTCGACAACACAAAATTCTTGTATTTTCATGTTTCGAAATGAGTTTCCTGAACAAAAAACATGTGGAAACTGAGATATCTGTTTTTTGATATTGAAATGCGCGAAAATGTTCACTGTAACGTATGGTAAATATGCGATCTATTCAGAAACATATATCTCAAAACGATACATCTCACAGACCTGGAATAATGCATATGTGATATTAGTACACAAAAAGGGGGATCAAATGAACCGATAAGCGCTCTATCCCATCAATACAAAAAATTCACTAAGGTTGTTATAAATCGCATAACCAAAAAAACCGGAGAGATATCAACCTATCGAACAAGCCGACTTTATAAGAAATTACAGCAAAAGTGAATACCTACTGACAATGAAAATACTAGTCGAAAATCAATGGAGTATATTCACAGCGTGCTTTACAACAAGAGACACCTTGCGTATTTCAGCCAAAATTAACGTTGGATTTTCTCCATACAAAGTCATTGTGTTGACAATAAACATTATTATTATACTGAAAAACAAGTAAATTTTATTTTTTATTGTGTTTTCTGTTTTAATTAATGTGACATTTCATCAAGTGATGGTTCGTGATTTCTGATGTATCAGTGAATAGAACCTAAATATTAATTATCTATATTATACTACTAAATATTATTACAGGTTTATATCATCGAATCTTGGAAATTGCAAATTATTCTGGGTTTCAGACAATCAAACATGATATAGTTTTTTCAGCCTCAATCTGACAAAAGATTTAGTAAAATTAAATCATGTTTACCCTGTTGCTATATAATAAGTGATAATGTTATCTGGCAAACTTGGATCTCTTTCCAAAAGCATGTCAATATACAGTGTGGAACAGCCAAATGGAATAAATTCAATAACGAATAAAGGGGGACTAGTAGGGAAAGGCGCGGCGATTTGTATTTTTAAGTGCGCATTTTTTCAACAAAAAAAATATATAGGGTTTGTGATTCTTCAACAATTTTGGAAATATTAAGCGTTTTCAGAGTTATTACAAAAATTAACATTAAGAAAAGAAAATTGTATAATTTCACAAATTCGCTACAGTACACTCAATACTTAATTCCCATTTAGCTCTTGAGATTGAGATAGTAAGCAAAAACCATTACTGCATTCCTTTTTGTTGATTTAAAAAAATAGTTTAATTTATTTTCGTCAAAACTCACAGATGTTTTGTTTTCTGATGAGAGCACATTTACACTTCACGGTCATGTTAATCCTCAAAATTGCCGCTATTTGCCTAATTAGAATGCTCACTGGCCGACAAAGAAACATACGCGATATCCTGAAAAAGTGAAGTGTTGGAAATCATATCATTGACGGCAACCTGAATGAAGATAAATACTTAGAACTGCTCCAAAATAATGTCTTGCCAACTTTGACAAACTTATGTACTGATCCAGTAAACCCACAAATTCACTATGGTTTCAACAAGATAGAGTACCGCCCCATTAAAAGATCAATTTCCGGGAGTACCTGAGCCAATTTTTTCCAAATCTTAGGATTGGGAGGCGCGGATCGATGGAATGGCCAGCACGATCTCCTGGACTACTTTTTGTGGGCATATGTCAAAAGTACTGTATACAGTACTAAACCTTTCAACTTAGATGGCCTAAAAAGACGCTTGCGATTAGATAAGTAACGCCTGAAATATTGAGTAACGTTAGAAGACATTTCTTTGCCAGATCAGCATGTTGCCAAGACGTTCGCGGCGAGCATTTTGAACATTTCCACACTGACATTAATGGATTTTTTTATATTATTAAGAAATAATCAGTAATACTTCTTAGGTTTTTAGTGTAATGTTGCGAATTTGTGAAATAAAATAATTTTTAGGGTTCCGTATATACAATATACGGATACCCTTATAATATCACTCCGGATTTCTGTCTCTGTCACATCACAGCAATTTTCTATTAAACTATTGGACGGAAGAGGTTGATATCAATGTATAGTTTGGTAACCCGATCAGGAGTACATATCGCAAATGAAGAAATTTAGATTTTAGGGGTACTTCTGGGGGAAAAACTAAAAAAATCGACCGTTCCCACCCTGATCTCCGAAACTACTGAGCCTAAAATTTTGAAAAAAAATAGGAAATATAGGTCGTTGGGCCAACTTTACAGGAAAAATAAGGAAAAACCAATAATATTAATTTTTGGGGGCACATTATAGAATTAAATGAAAATTTAAAAATAAAAAATTTTTCAAACGCATCACGTAATATATCAAATGAAAGGACCCATTCTGATGAACACAAATACATTTTTTTCATATTTAAAAAAACCTTAAAAAGATACTAACGAAAATATACCAAAATTGACCAATTCCCCCCACCTTATCTCCGAAACTATAAAACGTAAAATTTTGAAAAAAATTAAATGTGTAGGGTCTGCGTGAAGTTTACTGGAAAAATAAGAAGAAACCTCTAAGTAAGAAAGCATAAGCTGGAAAATTTTGAAAAATGGAGGTATAGCCCCTCACCTGAACTTTACTGGAAAAATAAGGAGAAACCCCTAATATTCATTTAGGGGGCAAATTGTAGAATTAAATGGAAAATATAAAATTAAAATTGTTACTAACACATCATGTTATACATCAAATGAAAGGGCTCATTATGAACAAAAAAAAATATTTTTTTCATATTTGTAAACTAAATTAATTAAAGGATATTAACAAAATTATAAAAAAATTACCCATTCCCCCCCTTTATCTCTGAAATCATATGCTGGAAAATTTTGAAAAAAATGGAGGTACAGCCCCTCACCTGAACTTTACTGGAAAAATAAGGAGAAACCCCTAATATTCATTTAGGGGGCAAATTATAGAATTAAATGGAAAATATAAAATTAAAATTGTTTCTAACACATCATGTTATATATCAAATGAAAAGGCTCATTATGACGAAAACAAATATATTTTTTTCATATTTTTAAAACAAATTAATTAAACAATATTAACAAAAATATTTAAAAAAATACCCATTCGCCCCTTTATCGCTGAAACCATAAGCAGGAAATTTTTGAAAAAAACTGGAAGTATAGCCCTTTACCTGAATTTTACTGGAAAAAAAGGAGAAACTCCTAATATTCGTTTTGGGGGGCAAATTATAGAATTAAATGTAAAATAAAAAATTATAATTGTTTCTAACGGATCATGTAATATATCAAATCACAGGGCTCATTATGACGAATACAAATATATTATTTTAATTTTTTTAATGAATATTTTAAAATATATTAAAAAATATTTTAAAAAAATTACCCATTCCCCCGTTATTCCCGAAACCATACTACCTAAAATTTTGAAAATAATTAGGGGTACTAGAGCTCACTTGAAATTTATAAGAAAAAATATTAGAAAACCCCCATAGTAATTTTAGGGACAAATTATACAAATAAATAAAAAATAAAAACTCATTTTTCAAATGCATCATGTAATGTATCAGATAAAAGGCTCAATATATGAATTACAAATATATTAGATTTTTAAATCATTTGTTTAAAAGATATTAACAAAAATATTAAACATCGACTTAACTCCCACTTTAGAAACTACACTATTTAAATTTTGAAAAATATATTTTATTTATATTTTTAAATAATTTTAATAACATATTTAATAATTTATAATTTAAAACTTGACTTTATTAGTAAAATAAAACCCTAATGTTAATTTTTGGGGGCCAAATTAGGAAATTAAATTAATATATATTCTGATAAAAATCAAGCGAATCCTGAAGCACATAAAATAAAAAGTCTATGTGTGGAAAATCAAAGTGTATATTTTTTATAAATTTAAAACGCTTCCTTTAAAAGATATTAGGGTAAATATAAGATAATGCACTCATTACCTTCTTTGTCTGAAACTGGAATATTAGAATCTTGAAGGTGGTACGGAACCCTTAGTATGCGAGTCCTACTCGCACTTGACCAAATTATCTTTTTTTTATGTTGATTTTAGTAATAAATCTGAAAGCACTTAATATTTCCGAAACAGTTGAAGATAGGTGTAGGACATTGTACATGAATTATGTCTAGAATTTTCTAGAGAATCCAAAAAATAAATAATATACAGGGCTTGCATTTAAAATAAGAAAGTTGGGATTAGCCCCTGTCACATAAGACACACTATAATGTTTTTGTTGAAAAAATGCGCATTTAAAAATAGAAATCGACGTGTCCAAAAGTTTTTCCCAACACCCCTATTTTATTAGTTATCGAATATATTCCATTTGGTTGTTCCACACTGTATGCTCACTGACATAGAAATCGCAACACTCAGATAGAGACGTTTAAATTTGGTATTGCTTTGATACAACATAGATGGTAATATAGTAAGGAGTAAATGATTAAAATATTAATAAAAAATACCAAGGATTTTCTTTGAAATTTGTTAATATATTTTTTTAAATATTTTATTTTATACATTTTTGCTCATTAAAATTTCGACATGCTAATACAGCATTACAAAACTCATCATTTATCTAATTCCGGACACTCTTTCCCAGAATTTTCACGCTGATACCATAAAATATCTACCTGAGCAAATGTGAGAATTCATCCAGAGATTTTACTTAGAGTATACAAACGATCCGACAACTCTTCTCGAGCACGTTAATGTTAGTGCGCACTATTCTGACAGTTGCTGATGACTCTAGGAACAAATCCATAGGAACATCAACAAAATATGCACGACACATCGATTATGTCAATGTTGCTAGCAGTTGACGTTCATAAATGGAAACCTACGCTCGTATTGTAACTGTGATCATTCTTTATACTTATTCACCGAATACGACAAGCTATCGATTCAGGTATCGCTGCTGAGAAACCCCCTCAGAGTCGAACTGACAGTTTTCGCTTTGAATTTACACTCACATTGTCGAGCCCGAATAGATCTTGAGCTGATTCAACGTATACGGATAGTGCCAAACTCTTAAGTTTAACTCAGTGACAGTTTTAGACAAACATATAATTCACGAAATAAACTGCACACCGAGAATAGTCAACATATATCACAAAAACTTGCAATTTATGCATAGAGCACGCGTGGGATGGAACAAATTAGTTTACAATTCAGAGATTTATTATTTGGGACAACATTCGGACACGTCGATTACTGTTTTCGTCGAGAATTTTGAAGAGAAAGCTTCTTAACGGAGGCCAACACTTACAAATACGAAAATAGATGAGTCTGGTGAAATCCGAAAATTGCATTTGTTTCGAGACTTTCTTTGATCTTGAAATACCTATACAACTATGTTAGAAAATTGGTAAATTATATTTGTCAGTGAGAATCCTTTTAATTTTTTAATTTCTTGTTCGTTTGGTTTTAATACCGTTGAAAACGGATCTGATTTAGACCTTGAAATGTTTGGACTTTTGAAATATACATACTTTCAATTTGAATGTATATGTTTATTTAGTAGATTATAGTAACAATTATTTGTAATATTAGATTGAATATGGTATAAATGTGAGTGTTAATTATTTTTAGATGTTGGATTTTTATAATTTGGAATATATCAAACTTGAAATATAAATTACACAAATTTTCAATAACAATTTCTTTTATAAGTATAAATTATAGTGACAAAAGTCAATAGAGTGAAAAACTTTAAATAATAACAGCTTAATAGCTTGAGATAAATAAATTATACAATAAGCCCAGAACCCAAGTCCTGAGAAAAGAAAAAGAGTCTTAAAAAAAATTTTAAATTTTAAAATAAAAAATCTACCAAAATAAAAATAACAGTATTATATATTTTAAGACGGGTATAAACATAACCTTCTCTAAAGTTCCCTATCATGTGCACCTTGTTTCACCATATCGTAAGTCCGATCTTTTTGATATCAGTGAGCATTTAGTTCTCTGGACTCTCCTTAAAAGGTGTCGATCCAGTTAGATTTCGTTCTTCTTATAGTTTGCATTATTGATTTATCTTCCTTTACTCTTCTCAATACATTTTCATTTCTTATTTTATCTGAACATTTAAAGTTTTTCATTCTTCTCCATAGCCTCATTTGAAAACTGAAGGTATTTTTCTTCTTTTTGTCTTAATGTCCATGTTTCTGATCTGTATAAAACCACACTCCATATGTAACTTTGCGCGAGTCTTTTTCTCAGTTTCATGGCAATTTTTCTCCCTGCCAACATGTTCTTTACTTTGACAAATGGTGTTTTGCCCACGGTTATTTTGCTCCTGAATTCATCAGTGCAACTTCCCGTTGAATTTATTATTCCTACCAAATATGTAAATTTACTTACTTGTTGCAGTTGTTGCCCTTCCAGCATAGTTCTCACATCTTGTACTATTTTTCCCACTCGCATCACCTTTGTATTTCCAATTTTTATCTCCATGTCGTACTTCTTACCAGTTTTGCTTATTTACCATATTTTGAAAGTGATTTTCTTTTTCAGCAAAGACTTAATATTTTTCACGTTTTCAGTGCCTATGGTAATTCCATCAGTGTCCTTATTTATCAATTTTTCAGCATAAAGATTCAACTACTTTTTGTCCTTTGTTAAGCTCTCGAATGAGGCGTCGGCCTTTAAAATCCTCTTCAAAATCCTTACGTATTTTATAATAATAATATATTCCGATATACTCGGTCAAACTTTTTCTCTCAGTCAATAAAATAAACATACAGTCCCTTGTACCTTCTCCATCAGTCTCTCTACTAACATTCTTACACACTCTGTAGTATCACTCTTCCTTTCCCAAATTTATTCTTCTCCTAGGTGTTCTAAAATTTAATTTTCAGTTCTTTTCAAGATTATCATTGTTATTACCTTGGTGAGTTGGCACCCAAATGCGGCCTTCTTAACCGGTAGTCCAAACGTTCTTTTTGTACTAATACACATTCCAACTTTCTGTTTACGATATTTTAAATTAGAGACTGACCTACAAGATATGATATAAGAACAGCACAAAAATGGTCAAGTTTATGAGTTTATGGATGGTAGTGACAAGGATGACAAACTAGATAAATATAAACAAGGTCAACCTTACCAAGTCTATAGATGGTAGCGACAGGATAATAAGCACATATGGGGATTAAACTTAAAAAAAGTGTTCAGCTGAAAACAATAAATAAAAAGTTTCCATAATGGCGCTATTGTAGAGAAACGGTACGATGTGAATTGCTAAACATAAAATAATAATCATATTAAGCCACCGGTTTTGTCTTTTATCCAATCAAGAATATGTATCTATGAAATATTCTAAATGCTTACACATGATTTTAAATTTAAATTAAGAACTAAATTACACATTAAGATTAATATCCGGATTGTATGCCAAGTGACTGCCGCATTTTTTTCTGATGGAAGATTCTTGAACTAAAACTATTAAAAATTACAAATACAACCTTGTGCAGTAAAATACCGAAAAAATATATTCAATTTTTTATGATTTTGAAAATATATGTTCTACAAAAGTTGCAGCAGCTGATCTATTTGTTAATTTTAAAGCTAATATAACTTTTAAACTATTAGAGATACGACAATAAATATTCAGGCCATTTTTGTAGACAATTAAATGATCTTTCAAATGCCATCGTTTACATATTTTTTACCTATTGTTAATGTATTGTTCTGATGATTTGTTTATAAAAATTGAAGATTTTTTGAGATTTTCCGAACTTTTTCGGCTTCAAGCTAAGTAAATAATGCGAATTCGGTTATTTAACTGTGGGGCAATTTTATCAAGTTATATATATTTTTATCAGCTATTACTATTTTACTATTACCAAAACTTGTTCACTGCAGCTACACAATGTCTCGCAGCAGGAAAGCTGGTATGAAATGCAGAAGAGCATGTAAAGGATGCAAAGGCGAAAACTGTACAAATGCATCAGATATTTTTGAGAATAGTAATAATCAGATTGAAGATGAAACTAACGACTATGATGATGATATAGATGGTAATTTCGAGTACGGCATGGTCATTGATAAACAAAATGCAAAGAAGTCAGCTTATAGAAAAAATATTCAAGGAATCGGATCAGATTTAGACTCCAAATCTGATGGAAAGACTGAGCCAGATGAGACTGGAATAGGAGAAGAAGAAATGGATGAATCTAGGGATCAAGAAGAAAAACAAGAAGAAGAAGAAGAAGAGATGGGCAAAAAAAACAAAAAACACCATGTACCAAAAGAAAAAGAATGGCTCACTCACTTCCAGATCCAAATAAACCAAGCACTTCAAAACCCCCCCTTTAACGTTAATTTTAATATTACGATAAACATTTTCGTATTTCAAAAAATAAACTGTTTCCGGTCATTGAAATATCTGATCAACTCAACAATATTAGTGTAACCTCTTATACTTTCATTGTTTGATAAGATTTCTGCATTTTTTTGACGAAAAATCATTTTTTATGTTACTGTAACATGATTTATAACTTAACAAGATTGCCTTGATATTCAATAATCGAATTCGCTTTATTTCCTGAGCTAGAAGCTGCAAAAGTTCGAAAAACCCTAAAAAATTTAAATTTTTATAAACAAATGCTCAAAACAACACAAGCAAAATTATGTTACGATCACCGATTTCAGTTTTTCAAATAGAAACACTTATACGTAGTTCATTTTTCAATTATGCATAAAATCCGAGGTATATGTTGTGTTATAAGATCAGTAAAAGGGTGTCCGAAGAAATGTTAGGTATCATTTAGATAATAATAATGATTTAAGGAGCTTGGCTCGACATTGAACACGAAAAAATAAAACAACAAGTCCCTAACTTTTGAACCGATGGATTCTTAACGGAGGTCGACACTTACACATAAGAAAATATATCAGGTTGGTAGTGACATGAAAACATTAGACTTTGTTCGGAGAGTTCGTTTAGGCACTTCTTTGACCTTGAAATTTTCATACAAAAACTCTAAAAAAATCATAAAAATCAATTAATTTAAGTAAAAACAAACAATATAACATCCAATTAACATACAATAACAGAGAAATTTTGATTTTCGAACTAACAAACATTTATTTTGGTGTGTTGTACTGTTTTTATGATAAATATTTCCTCATCACAGTCACAGACATTCCGAAAACAATAAATCTTAGTTACTAGTTATTGATGTTTAATCAATAATTGTTGAGTTTAGATATAGAATATATGAAATATCTTCGAAATACAACTTAAGTGGAAAACTGTAAATGCTGGTCTTAAGTTACTTTTTGATCACTCTGTATACTTGAACTCAGCATCAGGTCGACCTGCATCTAAAAACAGAAATAATCGTATCGTATCGAACTTTTTTCCAATAAATAAATCCTTGAATTTTGAATGAATTTTCCAAATCACGCATGTTGACCGTGTTTTTGCACCACATTACATCGATAGATTAAAGTTTCGGTAAAGACTGTTTGAATTTGCTTCGTCATAGTAATCTCCGAATAATACCCGGACTACGAAGACATCGACATTTTCTCCGGTTAACCCCATACGAAGGAATAGAATGGGAAGAGCAAATAATCCAGGGAGTTATGTAATTTCAAGCAATTTTTTTGAAAAATGGGAACTGGACGTGTTCTCTTGGAAAAATGAGTTCTTGAGAATATATATAATTAGTCTATCTATGTGCGCTAGATTAATAACTGGTTTTATACTTAGAAATATATAGTTTTCTGCAAATTTACTGGTGTGTGTTATATGATTAAAAAATTAGTCACGGGTCGTAAATACTAAATTTATTGCACGCACCAAATTAAAACAACACGGCGAAGCTACCTGAAATACCTAGACGGACACATTGCGAAGCTACAGAGGATGATCAGAAAAAACATTGAGCAGCCACCGAGAACAGCTAGACAACTGACGCCGCCTAGGATACTTTCTGCTAAAATTACCATAATACCTAGCCACCTATAACTTTATCTTTAAAGATATGCTGTCGACTCTAATTGCCGGTCGTCAACAAATTACTTCAAAAAAAGATATTCAGACGCTTCTACATCTACGGTCCAAGGAGAAAAATCCAAATTCACATGTTTCATATAGAATTAAAAAATGTCTAAATGCATCTATTACGAGGCAAACCTTTATTGATTACCTTGAATTAAATATTCTTTACTTTATAATTTAAGTATTCCAATAACCGACTGTTTAAACCTTATCTGGGTTTTTATAATTCAAAGCTATTGTTATATCATATATTTAACACCCACTTATAGCGATGGCATTGCTTTAAATAATTAATTTAGAGATAAAGGAATCGATCATTCAAAGTATAGGGCGTGGTGATATAAATTATTACAAAGTAAATAGCATAAAGTTAAATATGAAACACTAATGAAAGAAAAGCAAATGATTTCTATGCAATTTATTAATGTATGTAAGCTTTATTGACCAACAATATAAAACCATTAACAGAGCAAATTTAAGTATAACGCTAAATAAACAACAGGCTGTCAATGATAATTGTATCTGACACATAACACAATAAATAGATTAAAAAAAACCGACCTCAAAAAAATAGATTAAGTAAAAATAATGAAATATTTTTTTACTACAACAATTAAATAGTTTTTCTGAAATCTGTGCGAAGTTGAACAGCAAAGTTGCGAAGTACAACTTATAAATGTACTTCCAAAATTATTTTCACTTTAGCTTAGTACCGAGTACTTAATTGTTGCAGTAAAAATATGTTTCTTGCTTTTTAGTTATTGTTTTGAAATCGGTTTTTGTTTTTTTTTAATGTATTTATTTTACAATTTTTACTGATACAATGGCTTAATTGCATGCAGTTTTCAAAAAACCGTTTGGTGAACTTGGGTTTGTTTTTTTAAGACACTGTATGACTTTACCAGGCATATCTCTCACATAAGTTCTCCTGTGACCTTTTATTTCTGCTACATCAGTCATTCCTCATACAGAAAACCTAAAATATTCTCTGGTAATGAATCTGCCTATGCTAGTTTTTCTTACACCTGGGGGTCTATGAAAACACAGAATGTTCCCCTGAGTACTACCCTTCAATTGACTGACCTCAATATATTCTAAAATTCGACGTTTTATATCTTCCATGCCGCAATGATCCTAATCTAAGATCTCTAAAGCTCTTTGCACGATTTTCTTCACTTTGAATGCCCCAAGGTAATGATGTCAACCAGTCCAGATAATTTCTTGTGACATTGTACTCTGTGACTTTCCTAAAAACTGAGTTTGTTTAGCTCTTCTTCTATTACTGCTTAAATAACTTGTGGCAAAACTTTATCATTTATTCTTTCCCTAAACTTTTCACCAATTGCATCTTTATCTTCTTTCTCCGAACTAAGTTCCTTGTTTATAACATTAAGTTGCTCCTGGAGTATATACTTTCGATGGTGTTGTTTTGCTTTTTATCGTAGAAACAAGGTTTTGTTGCTTGTCATCTATATTAGTTACAAGGTTCTCTAAATCTATTTTACGTTTTTCATCAAAAGATTTCACTAACCCTTGTTGGATTGCCTCTTGATGTTGTTTCTCCCTTTTGTCACGTTTTTCCAGAAGTTATTTATTCGTCTAGTTTATTAGTAAACTTTGTTGAATATTTTTTTGTTAGTCTCGTCCATTTCTGCCATGCTTCCAGTTGTAGCCATAAATCAATTTACGATGTTAACTTCACTTAATCCTGACTTTGGATACCAAATTGCGATAAATTACGTGGGTTCAATTTAAATGTAAGACTAATATTCACTTTCACTTTCTATAACTTTATTTACCCACAAGTAAATCGAGTATTTATTTAGAACTGCCGATCGATACTGATACAATTCACACGGCAAGTAAAGTAAACTAATACTAATCAAAATTTACAATGTACTTTTATAATCAGCATGGAACTCTTGTCTTTCTAGATGGTCATTTCATTGTTGGCGTATTGTTTTACTGAGTTTTCGAGTGGACTTTCGAGTGGTCCCTTTTTTACTGCTTCAGCCAGCGATGTTTTTTTTATTGGATTGATTAATCAAGAATGTTAATTTTTCCACAGACGGTGTAAATGAATTTTATAATACTATTTTATTGAAAAAAATATGGGACCACTTCGGGATCCTCTGGAACTTATCCAATTTATTTTCAATTTATTGTACTCTAAATTCCGAACAGAAATATTTTGATATTTTGTTAATACCAGCAACGCCACCAAAGTTCACGGCACAATAATGTCGGTAAAAAAATACGGGACCACTTCGAGATCCCCCTAAACAGAATCTAGTATAAAAGGTCGACATTTTTTGAGCCGTTTGCGAGAAATCGGTGAACAAACATAAAAAGACATAGATACAGACGAATTGAGACCCTCCTTCTTTTAGAAGTGGGTAAAAAATCTATATATAAATAGGCAAAGACAAATCGATTAGGTACCATTTTCTCCTGTGTTTCTCAACCGATTTTCTTCATTTTTGTTTTGTTTAGTAGCTACTGACGACCTTCAGTGCAGAATGCTAATCTTAATTTATAATATTGGCTCATTCATTAAATAAAATATAATAAAAATTCATTATTGACGTTTATAATGTCAACGCCAAACAACTGAATGTGCCGCCTACAGACTCAAAACATTGAGTAATCATCTATAGAGAGACCAATGCTATTATATACTTAGAGCATGTACTTCTGGAAGTGGCATGAAAGCGTTGTTATTGTTTAGTGGTAAATTAATCGTTGTATATTATAGTTATACAGGGCGATTCCAGATATGTTAGAAACTTTTTTTTTTCGTGGGTGGCACATAAGCAGTTTATTATAACTAATAAAATAATTATATATGGAAGCCCATTAGCGGTTGAATTTACAGGGTTCTTGGAATAGAAGGTGCAGTAGAATTACAGTTATACAAGGTGGTGCAAAAATATTATACATAGATGTATATACAGGGTGGCGGAAATGGAAATGAAACATTTCGTAACCCATAAGCAGTTATATATATAGGGAAGATGAAATATAGGGTGAGAGGAATTATAGATATACAGGATGATGCTAAAAAATGTTAGAAAAGGAAATGATTTATAGAGTAGCCCACGAAGAGTTCCATATATAAAATGATTGAAATATAGGTCGGAGTAAAATTATAGTTAGAGAAGATAATTAAAAATTTCACAAACAAAAAGAGTAAATGTGCTGGGTCATAGGCAGTGGCATATACAGAATGGTTTACCCGTTGGTTCAAAAATGTAAAGATTATGCGTGGTCCATGAGCAATTGCATATACAGGGTGGTGGAATTATATAATGAGATGGAATTATTATAATGAGGATTTTAATAAATGTTAGAGAATTGAGTGCAATTATAGCTATACAGGGAGGTTAGAAAAAATAAATATGTAGGTTAGCCCATTAGCAGTTGAATTGTTGTCATATTAAATTTAGAATTACGAATTTGAACACAAATAAAATCTGAAAAAACTTGAATTTCATTACTTATTTGTAGAAGCGAGATGTAAGACCGACATCTAGGATTTTCGAGGAAACTATCACACAGAGGTTCTGAATCTGGATCCGTTCCGTGTAATAGCTGTTCTCCCTAAAGTACTAGGACAGAATGTCAAGATAAAATTTTCAGATAATGTCAGAGATATTAACACAATTGGTCGAATTTCGACCACTGGGCGACAGCTAGTACACATAAAAAGAAAAAGAAGAAAGCCGAACTTGATTAAAAGACACTTAAATTCACATTGATTCTGTTACAATTTCAACCTGATTTCTAATTTGATAAAAACGAATATAACACTGATTACAGATTGTTATAGTTAGTTATTATAGTAAGATACAGATATTATTTGATGTAAGGAGATGTAAGCACAAAATTATTCCGTTTTTTCTGTCCACAAGTCGAAGTAGGGGAAAATTGATTTTGTCCCTTAGTTCCCGTGAATCAATGTTATTATGAACTAAGTTGAACAACAATTTTAAGAATTCGCAAACTCTTGTTATATTAAGGCTAACAAATGGGAACTGATTTAATAATATGCTATATTCAATTCACTTTAATGGATAGTTAATTATAAGTTTTGAGGTATGGTATTTCAGAAACCTTCTTTGAGCTTTCTCCACAGTTAGTCTATGAGACTCGCAAAAAGGATGACATATCAAAGCTCCGTATTCATGCCGAAAAAAGTATAAAAATGAATAAAATATTTGTAATATCTGAAAAAGTTTGACAACTTCTAAGTGAGTAATTTCAATTATTGTTTCCTGATAAAACGGATAACAGTACATTTTCTCAATGTTGTAAATTATTATTACAACAATTTTGAATAGATAAATCGTTTTGCAAGATTTTGCATACACTGTAACTATTAATGGCAGAAAATATTTTCAGATCATCCTCAAAAACATACAAACCATTTAAAAGTAATAGAAACAGAAGAGATTTCAAGTTTTATATTTATTATATAAAACAAACTGAGGTCTGTTTTTTTTTAAGATAAGATTTCACAAAAGTCAAGGCTGAGCTAGTAAATTCAAACCGCAACAGCTGATGAGTTAAAACTGAATGATTGATTCTGATTATCTGTAAGAAATTGTGATTACTGGTCGAGATTTCATTGACTGCTGAAATATATTGTGTTTATAATAATAGTAATAATAATTGCCAGGTAATTAACACCTAGGCGTGTTCAGTGGTCAATTACTCTTTCGGTATAGTTAATTGGTGCAAGACGGACATTGAGCGGAACGTTCGAGTTCTATTAACAAAGCTCAAAATCACCATCCAAAGAGCTCTGTCGTACGTACAACTTTGCCACGGTATGACGGAGGAAGAGAATTGGCAAATATAAGCAAACTATTAGATCAACAAATTTTTATCTTCCGTAATCATTTCCAGAAACTCGCAGAATTTTCTGATCAACACAGAGTCATATGCAAGGTTAATGATTCAGCACCACTTCGACTGACAGAACAACACATCCAATTACACCACCAGACCACTGATCAGAAACTGCTGAAAGAGAAAGAGAAGCTCCTTCATGGAAGACATATAAATGACGTCAACCAAGATTATGTCGACAGTGTAGCGTTGAACTACTGGTTGATCTGTGGTCATATGTTTCCTGCAACGGAAGGCTTTGAATTGGCAATCCAAGTAATTCCAACTAAGAACTATCTAAAGTACATCGGTAAAGACCCATCTATTAACTAACTATCTGAATCTATGTAGCATATCACAGGAGGTTGTCAAGCGTTCGCTTCAACTGAATGCAAAGAACGACACGATGCTAAGACAAAAATATTGCACCAGGAACTATCACTGAAACTTGAACTGATAGTTCAACTGTGACTGTGATAACAGTCGGTGATAACCTTACTATAAATACAAGCCAGAATCTGTTTTAGGAAATAACAACTACTGCCCAATAAATTTCAAGCAGGCTGAGAAAATAACCAAATAGTGGGATTTGGAATTTCAAATAAACACTGTACCAAAACATCTATTAAACAATTTAAAATACCTCGGTCTGAACGAACATCTTTACCAATAAATACAAAAAGCCGTCTTTTTTAGAGGGAGTATATATATTGTTTGGTCACCAATTGTTATTTCAACGATAGGAGTAGTCCCAAAACATCTATTAAACCATTTAAAATACCTCGGTCTGGACGAACATAGAGAGGTAAACCCTTTTGATATCTAGGATATCTGAGGTTTAGTGAATTTTCCCCTAAAGGCACATAAGAAATTTATCTCAATTTTTTTAAATAGGAGTGAATATGGTCATTTCAAAAATAGTAGGACAAAAATGCCTGTTTCACGATGGATTGTATAATAGTGGTATTATTTCATTGTTGATTTTCTATAAACGAAGAGTCTCTTAATATATAAACTGGTTCCTGGTTCTTACACAGTTAATGTGTTGTATGCGTATTGAGAAGTCAACGAAATGTAACTTTGCCTATTTTGGGGAGTTCAAGTTTGTCATCATTGTCTCTATTATCCATAAACTTATTGAAGTTGCCCTTACTGTGATTTTCTAATTTCTGATGTATGTCAAGAATCTAATTTATAATATCTCCAACCGAAAATTGGAGTGTTTATTAGAACGAAAAATTATATGTTGGTATTGTATATTAATTGCATGTTATATTTGCTTGTATGATATAATTGATTGGTTTTCTATAAACGAAGAGACTCTTAAATTTTAACTTGGCCCCTGCTTCTGCGTTATGTCGGACAATCAGAACAAGGCCGTGAAACAAATGAAATTTTTGCATTTCACTACTATCATCATTTATTTTCCAATGTGTGCATGTGAGCCTCCGTTAAAAAATTTTTTCCCTCCATAAATTTGAATCTACATTAATGCCCAAGATAACCAACATATTTATCTGAATAAGGATTCAAACCAAATTGAGGTTAATCGCTTAGCAAACAAACGTATATTGTTAATTAATTAAATAGAATTAAAAATTGAGTTTTCGCTAGTCAACAACAATTTAATTAGAGTATAATTTACATAAATTGCTGACAAAACTAAGTCAGAATCCGTAGCACTGTATTGAAGAAATAATCGGAGACTCAGAAATGAGGAGGACAGCTGCCTTTCGCCTTAAAAGAGAGATGATCGTTTATTTGAATATTCAATTGAATACGTGGATATGTCAACTTTACGACAAGTATTATTAGTTTTAAAATATAGTTTTTTCTGGGGAGATTTTTAATTCCCGAAAGCTTAACATGTTAAGTTGTGAACTACCTATAAGTTTAATTTGCAAAGTGGAATAATAAATAGTACAAAGTATGAGGTATTTACTTATTAATATGATAAATAACCAGTATATATTGAGAATTACCAAATGTCCGGACGCTTAAGGAAAAAGTAATCTATAAATATTTTTTTCCAATCCAATACTTACAATTCTCAACAATACCTGTTATAGACCCTATTTCTGTAAAAGTTGGATGCCTGGTATAAGTATTTTAAAACAAAGAAATAGCTAGCAAACTGATATCGTTTTTATCTTTAAATACTATCCTTTTGAAATTTCATTTAGGCTGTATTAACTTTAGAGGCTATCACCCAACAATTCTTAGCTTAGTACTTTCCGTTTAATACATAAAAAAATCCTTTGTACCTTAAACTCATTCATTATCAGCAGAATATGTCCAGGGCTTTGCTCCAGGTGTTTTGAAGAATTATAATTCGTTGGTACATATGCCGATGATTTTTTTAAGGTTTCAGGAATAGCCTGAAAGAACCATTATTTTTTAAACGACATAACTACAAACCATTGAATTTGATCTAATATTCTAAAACTTACTTAGGGTGTATTTTTTGTAACACAAAAAACCTTCCGTTAAAAATCTATACATGACAGTAAAATCCGTCCATTGAGTTTTTTAGAAAAAGTAAGTAATGCAACAGAAATGATGACGCAGATGTTTTATACCACCAATTGATGTCGACTACAATATATTTTATTTAATTTGTCTAGATTTGTCTCCATTCTGTTTGATATGCTATCTTTGTCCAATTATTCTTTTCGTTTATTGCCGTTTTTTTACATATCGTTCATTAAATGCTATATATCAGCAGCAATCAAGTCAAATCCACGGTGTTTGGATCAATATTAATTTTCATTTACTTTGCCATATATCGTAGTTTGGAAGTCCCAATCATCAAATTCTCTTTCTTGATTTGTTTGGTAGGTATGTTCCAGGTAAACTGTAAATTTGTTAGGTTTTTACTGCCAAGTGGCCATATCCATGGCCTTTCATTCTCTCAATAGCTTTCAATTGGGAATATTCGACATCGTCTGATTTGTCAGCTCTCTCCTATACTTACCTACATATTCGTTTTTTATGTACCTACCTATTTAGCTTTTTTTTATTTTTAGCATAATATGTAGTATGACTCAGGAGTAGTTATTGCCTCATGATTTGTTGTGCGCTGTCTACTAATATTTCCGTTTGAATAGCCAATTATTTTATTTTCATAATGGAACTGAAAAATAGGTATCATCTTCAAGATCTATGTAATTCCTAATTCCTTCCTCTAATTTTTTGTTTTAGGAACATTTTCCTTTTAATGATAGTCTGGCTATAGGTAGCGAAAATGACCGAGTGACAAAAATTCATGCATTATTCATCAACTTAATAGTATTTACCCACACAATACGTACCATAAATTAAATCTGGTATTTTATTTGTACCTGCAGGTGACTAAATGGATTTGCAAGTTGAAAACGGGTCGCATTTAATTCACTCATTAATTTCATAAATCGTTTGCCTTTGTTTTAAGGCAAGATCCCAATGTGTGTAGGGTACATTGAAGTCGCCAACATTAATAAATCTGCATCTCTTCTTTACTAATGACATGTGCTGCAGTACAATACGCCGAAGCATTCCGAATATGATAAGTTTTAGTTTGACTATCGCCTCAGGTTCCTGAGTTTCTCGTCCAATGTCCTGATAATCAATTATGTGGTTATTACTGCACTGTCCTTTCTGACTGCATTCTGTAGATGACAGGTGGTGGTAAACTGGATATCGTTTGAATTTAATAAATGATTTCTTAATAAAGTTAGTTTCGGGGATAAGGTAGATGCCCATTTGCATTTCTATTTGCATTAGCTCTATATTTCAACATGGTGATCCGTTCGTGAATTTTTATTAACTTGCTCAGCCAGCGTTATGATTCTATTCACAGACGCCCATACTTTACGCATTATTTTTATTAATTCTATACATACAACTTAGATCTATGTATAAACTTAGAGCATTTACTTTCTAGAAACAGCCTGCAGTGCACAAATGTCGTTCTAAGACTAAGGAGAGAGAGGGCAATAGAGAGAGCAAGAGTCTATTTCACTCAGTTGGGAGCTGCTTCCAAAGAAATACGTTGAGCATGTTGTGCATTGGCTGCTTCCGAAAACTAAGTGAAATAGCCTCTTACTGTCTCTATTGCCCTCTCTTTCTAGCACTGCCACGATTTTATGCTTGACAGGCTATATCTAGATGGTAAATGATCTAAGTGTATAAAGAACAGGGACCAGGTTATTTATATATCTATTCATTTGTATAATATCAATAAATTACAGTAAATAAACAAATCTAACATCAAATTAGTGTAGGCAAAAAAATACGTTTCATTCTAATAAACATTCTAACTTTCTGACTGAAATATTTTAAATTAAAGACTCAGATCATCTCAAAAAAGGGCAACGTCACCAAGTTAATGGATGATAGAGGCAAGGATGACAAACTGCATCGAATTATGATCTTCTTCATACTGAAGGTTACCAACAAAAATCTATTTCCTACAGGAAGGTGCATATCCATGGAGGGACACTTATCTTAGTTAAGGATCAGTATGCAAATAAGGTTAGTAAACTAGTATGTAACAAAAATTTTACTATTGAAATGTATTATGAGTCGTGTACAATAAAAATAGAAGTGGCAAATATAAAACTCTGCGTATTAAGCGTTTATCTTCCCCCATCTGGGAATTTTCTTTGATAAGTTACTAGACACGATTAAATTTTGTCAAAATGTATGTGATAATATAGTCATATGTGGTGATCTTAACATTGACTATCTAAAAAATACGGTATACAAAGCCATGTTAAATCACTTAATGCTTAACTTAAAATGTAGTAATATGGAAGCAAAGCGAGTAACTCTACGAAATAATTATACAAACACATCTACAAAAATTGATTATATCTTAACAAATCTTCACAGTATGGAAATGCATACAACAGTATTACAGCCGAACATGGCTGACCATTTAGCACTCAAATGTATTGTGTCGTTATCTGGACAGTTATCAATTAATAAAAGTAATAAAACGTGCCCTCGCCAAATTAATGAAAGAAGTTTTGATTCTTTTAAAACTTTTTTGCTGGTGTACTGAAATATGTTTTCCACTAAAACACTATCAATAAAATTCTAGTAAACATAAGAAAAAAGACTGGATTACACCAGAAATTATTCAAACCAGTGAACAGCTAAAAAGCATGTATTGGTTGGCATAAAATACAAATGATGAAATTTTGTATCAAAATTATAAATCACAATTAAAAATACATAGTAAAAATGTAGTAGAAGCTAAAAAAAATTGCTTTTGTACAAAAATACAACAATCCTATAATAAACAAAAAGCTACATGGCAGATTGTAAACAAAACGTTAGGAAGGATAAACAAACATAATGAAATTAAAATAATTGAAAATGAAGTCCTTGCAGAAAACCCTTTAGAAATTGCTGAGAGCTTGCAAGACATTTTTCAACAGTAAATGAAAAAAGGCTAAATAAGGCTTTTGGTCAACATAGATCTTATTCCTGTACGACTGCTCCGTACAACTTAAACTCATTCTTACTTATCCCAGTAGAAGAGTCAGATGTTACTAATGCAATCGGTCAATTAAAAAACTTAAGCACTAACGACATTGATGGTATCAACACTAAATTAATAAAATGTGCTAAGGAAATAATTTCAAAACCATTGACATATCTAATAAACTTATCGTTGTAAAAAGCTATTTTCCTGAAATCCTTAAGTTAGGAACTATTACACCTGTTTTTAAAAAAGATAATCCTGCAGATATTGGTAACTACAGGCCTATAACGGTTATAAAAGTACTTTCCAAAATCTTAGAAAAGGTAATGTGTAATAAAATGATGTTATATTTGAACAAGTTTTCTCTCCTAAGTGAAGATCAACATGGCTTTAGACCAAATAAGTCAGCTGATTCAGCTATAATCTCACTCCTTAACTACACATATGAAACACTTGATAAAATTGTAATGTTTGTAGATGATTCTCTCAGCACCTACCAATGAGGGCTTACAACATAAAGTAAAAAATTTATTTCAGAAATTTCAAAACTGGCGTAAAACCAATTCCTTAATCATGAATATTGATAAAACTGTCATTATTAAGTTCTCAATAAAAAATCTTATAAATCGTGAATTTATTTTAGGGCAACACCTCTCTATAATATCTCAAGACTACACTAAGTTTCTGGGTATTTATGTTAATAACACTTTAAACTAGACTGAAAAAATTGACCATATTTGCGCAAAAGTCAACAAAAGTTATTTTGCTCTTGCTCGGATAAAAAATTTAGTGAACTAAAAAACTCTCATTGATCTCTATTACTCTCTTGTATACTGCCATCTAAGTTTAAATATCCCTTTATGGGGTAGAGCCACACAATTAAGTTAGAGTATTCGTATCACAAAAAAATGCCTCCGACTTATTTTCAGTCTAACTTCAAGGGAATCATGTAAACCACTTTTTATATTACACTCTATTATGTCGCTGCCAAGTATCTGTATTTACAGGTCTATTTTATATATAAAGGAAAATCAAGAGAAATTTGAAACAAATATGTCCACCCACACATATAGTACAAGAACAGGACTCGTAAATGTGAAAACTCACCGTCATATATGGGTGTAAAACTATTTAATAGGCTCCCTGAACATTTCAAAGCAGAACCGTATCGGGTGTTCAAAGCAAAACTAAAAAAACTGTTGCTGCAAAATGCACACTATAATATAGGAGAGTTCCTTAGTGTTACAAATCTTATTTAGTACAATCTGTGATAATCCACTGGCCTTCAATAGTTTGTGTTGTCTTATGTTTTAATATATATGTTTTATCATGTTTTTATGTGAGTTTGTGAACTAAGCTACTTTTAGTCGTTGACATGTACATCCATTTTTAAATGGCAACGTATAAATAAAGAATTTATTTATTTATTTATTTATTTATGAAAAAGTGTCTAGCTGAAAGCATTAAATAACAAGTTCAAGAAGTGACCATAATGGCGCTGGTCTGGAAAGAAAATATGATGCGAATTGCTAAATATAAAATAATATTAAGCCATTTGCCTTTTTTTAATCAAAGATACATATAATATATTTTTTCTAAACATGTATGAGATATTCTAAATACTTTTGACGTGTTGTTCTAAATCCACCCCCTTGCTACATCAGCGCCACCCTAATTTAATGCACTTTAACACACACTCATGAAATATATTTATATACACTCGTAACTTATAAAACAGTACAAGATTCAAAAGAACTATTGAAGTATTATACAGATATACTAATCGAATTTTGATCACCATTTATTTAAGGTTAATTCATTGCGGCTCTCCATTTCCACTACTTCGGCATTTAGGGAAAGGATATTTTTAATTATGAATAGGAAATAATGAAAAAAGATAGAAACAGACAACGTATCCCATTAATAAAAAAGAACTTACATAAAAGCGTATATTTTTATAGCTTATTTTGAAACATTTTATCATCAGCCTAAGATACGTTGCCAGCACAGTGTGAGTGGTACGATGTTCTGCCAATATGAGATGATAACTGTTCCTGTCGAAGCCTATCGAAGCTCTCTGACGCCGGCATGTCCTTTCGCCACCAATTAATTTGTTTTTCGATCTACCATTATGTAAACTTTATTCCAAAAATATACGACTAATAGATATTAAGGTCAGATTAATCACTGACAAACCCAATAGCCATAGGCATACCGATTTTCAAAAGAATACTAATGCGATACAAATCGATAAATAGCATAAAACAACTGTTAGACGTTAAAATATATGATGAAGAAAAGTTGTAGTTGATTACAAAGCACTCAATATAATAACTGCCAATATTGATTTGGCATCGAGATATCATCAAAAACCCGTGGAAGACAAGTCAATTCCTTTCACGTCTTTTATACCCCTAGAGGGACACTATAAGTTCTTAACAGTCCCTTTCGGGTTGTGTAATGCTCCCTCTTTGTTCCAATAATGTAGGAACGGAATTTCTTTCATTGGATTTTTCCCTATAAATCTTGACAATTCCTACAAAACAAAGGTTAGTCATGAACATCAAAACATGATCAATAATTTAAATTCTCAATTAGTGGAATTACTTCTTAGGTTATGAAATAACTGTTCACCGAAAACATCCATCAGAAATAAAAATAGGGTCGTGTTTGTTATTCGCTCGGGTTTTCCATTCTCAGGGTAAGTCCTAAAAGAAAAACTGATCGTTATCTATGACAAAGTGTAGCGAAGCGCAAGTTTGGGCAATTACCCGGAGAAATAGTTGCTTTCTTACACAAGCACTTTCTCGCATGATTAACTGACAGACAGAAAGTTATTGGTTTTGTTGAACTCCAGTGAAATATGTATGCATATGTAAGACACTATATGAGATTCTTAGACTCTAAATCTTGGATTGTTGTCGAAAGGATATTGTTTTTTTAATAAATCCGAACAGCGATTTTTAAGAGGCTATAGTTTCTAATTGTTTCAAACTGTTTTAAATCTTTTTTTATATTAAGGCTATAACAAAAGCTTTGAGTAGAATATACTCGAAGAAAAATATGGAAATTTGGTACTGACCCAATCACGAGCGCATAGTGTGTATGAACGTATTCTGATTTTAAGAGATACTTCTGGGAGGAAATTTACAATAACCGGCCATTCTTCAATATCTCTGAAACTGTTCTGCCTAAAATTTGGATAAAATAGAGCATACAGTCTTACTCAAAGTTTTCGCAAAAAAAATCAAAACAACAACCCTAATTATACTATTTTTTCGTGATTTTTCAATCCTTTGAACGCAAACAATATATTGTTTCTATTGTGAACCTTCATCAGTTGCGCTCCCGTCAACTGATTGAAATCTCGAATAATTATTTATGTACTTACTTATATACAGGGTGTTTCTAAAATAGGAATCCAAACTTCTGCTATGTCTAGTGTAGTTTAGTTTATTTTAATGTATTGCCCAACACAAATGAATCCAAATTAGGGGACAAATATATAAAATAATGAAACATACAAATAATCTAAGATATCTTAAATATTAAAAAAATATATAAATATTTAATCATACTTTTTAAACAATAAATAGAGACTAACAATTGACAAAGACTTTTGCTAGTAGCTGAACCAGAGTTGTCCTCTAAACGTTGTTTGTGGCATATTCTTGTTACTTTATGTTTTTTTGGGCAATAACACAACAATCGAAATAAAACGACGTATATTGAAGGAAAACCAAACGTTTCAAAGTCTATACTGACTTCGTTGTCAATGGCTTTACATTTATTGATGTAAATTTCCGTTTTGCAATTTACATCAATAAATATAAGGCTATTGACAACGAAGTTAGAATAGACTTTGAAACGTTTGGTTTTCCTTCAATATACGTCGTTTTATTTCGATTTTGGTGTTATTGCCCAAAAAAACAAAAAAGTGCACTAGAGTTGACCTGTCATTTGTTGTATATATGCTTCAGCGATTGTTCCAAAATTGTCATAGTTAATATCACAGTAACTAGATATATTGTTATAATTTCTACACATGATGGGTAGAACTCATTAAAATAAGCCAAAAAGATCCTATTAACACGAGCCCTAAAACACACCCTTAGGAAGATAAATGAAAATAAATATTAAAAATTTTGGGTCTTACATAACTTTTTACGTTAAATAACATGTGCTATTCCGTTTTTTGACATGCAAATCATAATCGTCTTATTATTTTTTTTACTATTTTCTCTACAGATTTATAAAACATTAACAATTTTACGTAAAAAATATTATCTTTCTCTAAATCGATCTAAATGATTTTCGCATAAATTGAGTTTCAAAATTACTCTGCTTTTTAAGTTATTAAGTTAAATTACAAAAATCTGTAACCATGGCAAAAGAAAGAGTGACGTTACCACAACGCTTAACAATTTAAGTTATTGATAGTGTCAACTAAGCTCTACATGTTTAATTAGTGGTGATCAGAACACTTAAGTATACAGCAATATTTGTTGCAAATCATAAAATGGAGTCATATTCAAAACACGGATTCACTACCCAAATGTTCCCGATGAAAAGCTGTAGTTCGCAAGTGTGAGCAGATAAAAGTAGGTCATTATTTTAAAGACATTAGATTACTTTTTTTATCATCATCTTATTATGATGCAACTTGTGATTAAGGAGAAGTTTGGATGAATGAAACGGAAGTTCGAAGTTAGAGGAAGTACTAGAATGTAATTTCTGGAGGCATAGGTACAAAACAATCTAGAAGCAAGTCAATGATATCTGCACACCTTATGAACTGCAGGAGGAGGAAGATCAAAAATTATTGATGGGCTGTTCCTAAACGCACTAACGGTTGAACTGACCCCTGTGATAGACCATGTTAAAGAGGTCCTGCGCAATATGGTAAGAGCGAACTTCGGTGATCTACTGGAAGGCTAAGACCAAGAAAGGCTCGAGGTCAAGACAAAGCGGAGATTGTGAGACAGGCAGTGAATATGGATGAACAGAAGATCATAGGAGGGTAAAATATGTTACTAAGGGATCATATATTTCCCCTAGAGTGAAGAAATGAGAAATACGTCCAAATTCGAAAGATAACAAGACCTCTATTTCAAAGAGTAAAATCTCTTAGTGCGTCACTTAATATTGTCAATTATTTTAATTTTTAATTTTACATATTCTACATTTTCATAAAGTTTCTATATTACCATGTATGACCACAAATATAAGTCAGGAACAACTAGCTTATAACATTTATCAATTAAAGACTCATATAATTTTTTTTCAAGCTTCTATTTTGTCCATTTAAGAAATTGAATACAAAATTTAGTTTCAGTTGGAACAATTAACAACCAAATGCTATGGCATAATTACCTAATACATATTTTACTAAGTAGATTATTTTCTTTACAGTTCAATCAAATTCAGCCATAAATATAGAACAAAGTTCTTTTATTTTAATTATGTTAGTTACGTATGAAGTTAGGTTTATCCAATTAAATAAATTTATTTTTTGGTAAATTACTTAAACCGATATTTATTTTATCCGTTTAAACACCGGATTGGTTTTTTAAGTAAATTAATGTTATTTTCTAATTACTTTTGCATTCAGTGTGTGATAAATTTGAATTAAATATTGCATCTCAATAAAATGTTTGTATTCTACGCAGTGCGGTAGCATTCCTGTATTTCTTTTGTAGTTAGACATCTGTTTCAAGTTCGTGATTTATCGTTCGTTTTTTCTTATCTAGTCTCCAAAGCAGAATGTCTCCCCGGTCACCGATTCATTGCCACCGTTTATTTTGAAAATGTATGTTGACAAGGCTGGTGAGTTTTATATTCCATTTTCTCATTTTTCTACATCTAGAGAGCAGGACAATATATCCAATAATGTAGTTAAACTTTTTTGCAATAAACTGAAAAACAATGGAACCGGATGTTTTTATTCTGAGACATTTTCAACTCTGTTTAGAATTATGTATAGATTCTGAATATTACCAAGATTTTTGTGAGACTAATTCAAAATGATTTGAATTGATGTCGATGTGGTAACAATTGGTCAATTCATCTTATATCATTTCTCAAGGTAAATTATTAAC
The DNA here is from genome assembly GCA_034190945.1 of Octodonta nipae. Lineage (NCBI taxonomy): Eukaryota > Metazoa > Arthropoda > Insecta > Coleoptera > Chrysomelidae > Octodonta > Octodonta nipae. The sequence continues at coordinate 98,646,292 of CM067221.1, forward strand.
AATTAGGAAAATTTGAACCTTTAAGGCTAACTAGTACCCCAACTTGAGAAGTAGGACTTCAGACAGCTTCAGACTAATATTAAGAAATATGAGTTCCTAAAAGACACCGAATTCGCTATAAATAGTCAGCAACTTTGCGTAGTTGGTGGGCTATTTAAAAATTTTCATAGTATGTTTTGAAAATCTAGATCATATAAATCGTATATAACTCAAAATGATTTTACATAATTATGCTATGGGCACAACTGTGGAATTCTTCTTCTTGTGCTTATCCAATAAATGAAATTAGCAAAAATTTTCTCAGTTGCCTACCTGTTTGTGGCCGTGTGCATAGGTGTCTCAATATCTTACATCCCTGTGGTTTGTCTTATTTTTACCAGCTAAGACATTTTCTTCCTTCGAATTCTGCGCCTATACTCGACGTTTCCTTGACAAAATAACTGAAAAATCCTATATTATTCAATTTTCTTAACATGGTATAGAAAAAGTCTTATTTCGATTTTGACAATGTTCAATCTGTGGATCAGCGTTCTTACGAGTTCCTCATTTCTCACTTTAGCTGCTCATGTGATTCTGCGATACACCTTCCTTTCAAATACCCGAAGCTTATTATTCGCATAACCCCTGATAGTCCAGCTCTCAGCTTCATATATAAGTATCTGCCAGGTATAGCCCTCTTTTCTTTCAAAAACGCAGTAGGAACTTGTTTACTGCAACATTTTATCTTGTTCTCCGATGTGTATTCGTTAAACATCGATGCTCCAAAATTTTTGAAACTTTCGGTCCTCTATCAAGAGTTAGGCAAGAATTAATAACAATGAACTTTGTATTGATTCTTAGACCCTATCACTGCTAAGGAGTCCCACTATGTTAAGCAGGTATTGTAATTCATTAATGTTATCACCAACAAGGACCAGCAAATCTTATATTATTAATTCGCACTACACTGACCCTGATCTTCAAATACTTTCTGATATATAGTTACGACCAAATTGTGAGCAATTAAAGTATTTTTTTTTGTATGGTATTATAATAAACACACTACAAATATTCTTGTATTGCTAACTGCTGTAAGGACGAATTTGAGGCCAATTCTTGTAGTTCTCAAACTGATAATTAAATACATGTGACACTGAATATTCCAGTTTTATTAATCATTATGGAATTTCCGGTAAAGATATATCCATACATCTACAAGTGTAAATGTTTAGCTAGAATAAAGAATAAGACATCCTACAGTGAACTAGTAGAACATAATGTTAGTTATGATACAAAAAGTGCATAAATAAATCATTGGTGTTAATAAGACTTCGGAACTGTAGTAATAAGAGTTAGAAATATGCTGATTACCGTTTTTGTTGACCTTAATATTCCAGTTTTTATATATATAGTATATACTATGAATATTAGTCCATCACATAAATATTCGCTGAAGTGCAAGACATTTAGGACGTGAATGGCTAGTGCCCATATAGAACAAAATTTTATTGTCAAATGTTCTTGTTCAGTTGTGATAAGTTTTATTACCATTGAAAACGAGGTCTGATTTAGACCCTGCAACGCTTGAAATATTTGAAATATACAGACTTTCCAGCAATTTGTGGTGTTATTCCAAAAAATCTAAAAAATACAAAGGAAAAATGCCACAACAATCTTTCAGAAAACAACAGAAAGATAACTTATTTAGATTAAATAAAAATAGTCTGCTCGTCAATTACAAGTTGTCTCTTACAAAAATGGCATTCAGTGATAGACAACAATTCTAGACTTGGAGTTGAAATTGCTATTAGTACACAGGAATCCTAGTTGATGCATATCGTAGATTTTATTCTCTCAGACAATCTGTTAGGAAGACTTTTTAAAATACAACCAACCAAACAACGTTTCGAAATTACCCCTACAAAAATTAGTTTCCATTGCAAATTTCATGAAAACTAAGTGACAAGCGGAAACGACAATAAACAGAGAGAGTCTTATATAAAATAATCTTATAAGATTTATTAATTATTTAAACATTCGCTCGAATACAGTATTCGAGTAACTAGAAGCGAAAGCAGAAGGCTACGAGAATTATGCGAACCGACCTGAAGAGGGCAGATGTGACTCTGCCGAAACGTCGTCATTTTACCATCGATCCCGACCCACGACATCTTAAATTTAATCTTCTTTTAATTCTTATTAACTCTGCTTCTTAGATATCTACTATCTATCAACTGCCTATCTGCCAAATTTCAGCATCATGAATAGGACTTCTCTATATTATTTTTGCAACCCCATTTAAGAAGAGCTTAAAAAAGTATATACACACTTGATTACTAATAATAAACAATAGTTCTGCAACATTTGAAGCAAATCTGATGATACAACAAAACATTTCATACAAAAATTACCCCCTTTCTCATTCCAGCCCTTATACGTAGCCTACAACGTCTCCAGTGTCCCATCTATCTCTATACCAAAATTCATCTTAATTTATTCAGGGATTTAGGCTTGAAAGGATAACAAATAAATCCACTTTCGAATTTAAAATATGCATTATAGAAAACTAAAACCAATCAAATATTCAGCTAGTACCTAAATAAAGTTGACACTGGTGACACACATTTGCAACCAAATGATACTTTGAAAAATTTGCTCTACGCCAACAGTAAAATTACGATTTTAAAGACAAAAAACTCACCGCAGCTATAATTTTGGCGACTCTTTTTAAGAACTCCGCCACCTCTGGATTGACTTTGAATTCGATGCAACATCTGAAACAAAACAAAATTGATTTATTATAATTTCAACATTTCCTATAAAATATGCTGTTTTTCGTAACCCAATCTCGCAATACAAGCAAGTTTTGCAACATTACAATTAGGTAAATATTATAATGTATACAAAACGCTGCGGTCGTTGTTTGAAACATTGTAAAATAGGTTGGAGTTACACACACTACCGCATCCAATATAATTTCATCATATTATGTGTTTCAATTATTTGTTAACCCCTATTTTCTATCACAGTTACTTGCACGGGATATTTTGTTCCTCATCATTTTGTAACCACATATTAAGCCAATTGATAAACGTTTACCGTTTATGAACGTTTACTAGTAGTTGTTGTTTGTACAAATATATATGTATATATACGTATATATGTATATAGTGTTAATAAAAACTATTAATTTAAATCAATTGTAGTGCATGTAAATTATTGAAACAAAATCGTTTTCGACATCAGAAACAGAAACTTTTTGACATCCAATAAGTACTTTTTGCAAATTATTTTTAACAGACTTTCAAAAAGGAGGAGGTTATCAACTCATAGGCACGTTTTTTTTTATGTATGCTCAGTGACTATTCAAAAACGGCTTGGACAATTATGATGATTTAAACGGCATTGTATTAAGGATTATTACAGAAAGGTATCATATAATTTTTTATAACGTGAGATTTACGATTTTCCAGAAAATCAGAAAAAGGAGTAATTACGGGACTACAGTTCAGTGAATTTCATTGAATCTACACGAATGTCTCTAAAACAGCTCAACCAATTTAAATATTTTAAATTGTTTTCTAGAAAGAGATGTTCCAGCTTGATTTCGTATAATTTTCTAGAACGTAAAACACGCCGGTTTTCTGAAAATTGTAAGAATATGTGTAAAAAAAGAAAACATCAATGTAAAAGTCAAATTTTCGTTAGAAATATCTAGCTTTAATGTCAAGATACGCCATAAAGTATAATACAGGGTGTTTGTAACGTTATTCATTTTTATATAAGCTTGCAGTCAAGTGAAGTGACCAAAATGTTCCATTAGTGTATCGAAAAGAAAAATTGTTAGGTAAGCGACCTTTTCTGTTCTGTACGGTATACGGTGTTAGGTATATGTTTATATATGTTTGGGTGTGCGGGCATTCAAGCAGCAAGCAATGTGTGCAGTTGAAATATAGGACGAAGTAAAATTACAGTTAGGCAGGTGAGTTCAAATTATCTTACACAAAAATGTGATACGTAATCAATTCTATATATAAGAAGGTTGAAATATAAAGTGGAATAGAATTAAAGTTATAGAGGGTGCTTCTTAAAATGTTGTATTGGGTGGAACATAAGTATACAAGTTGGTTGAAATAAGAGTGAAGTAAAACTGTAGCTATACGGAGTGGCTCAAAACACTTAAAAAATGGGTAAATAAGCATATGCAGCAAAGATATTTGAGTTATAGGAAGGAGGGTTCAAAAATGTTATAAGCTGTTTCATATACAGGATGATCGAAATATAAGGTGGAGTGAAATTATAGTTGTACAGGGTGATTCAGAAAATGATAGAAAACTTATTTATATTGGGTGACCAATATACAGAAACATATACAGTGGTTGCAATATAGGGTGAATTATAGTTATACTTATAGAAAGTGGTCCAAATAATAAAACAAATAAAAGAGCTTAACAATATGTAGATGATATAGAAAAATATATAAATTAGAGGAAGGGGGAGACGAATAGACTTAAATAATCAATATAATTGTACCCTAAATAAGTTAAAAAAAGAATATCTGTCAGAAAATAGTAATTGATTGCACACGGTTTCTAAACGGATTTTATTTTAAGCCAGTTGAAGTCGATTTTTATTTTTAAATATAAATTATTGCAAATAATTGTTGCATGTAATTTTTTTTCGTTTGTTTTTCTAAACCGGGGCCTTAAGGCCATACAGATTACTCCAGTAAGTTACAACATAATCATTTTAATGTTCTAGGCATCTGGTGGTCAAAGAGAATGTAGCACTTCCTTTGTAGAGTCTACAACTCTTAGCGGCTTACAGATGGCCCTGGTAGTACTTTATACCGCAGTAACAATTAAATATTCGCAAATAACTTCGGTGGTTCGAGAAGGTTCTCACTCCCAGATTGCAGTAATTGGAGTATGAAAACGCTAACCGCGTGTCAGTCTACGAAGGAAGCGCAACTGTCTTGTTCATAAGGTGATGCATAACAGTATTTTGCGTTGACTTATGTGGTGTGTGTGATTCACTAGTATGGACAACAAGAGAAAAATAAACAATGAGAGTAAAGCATTCAAAAATCAATGGAACTTTTAATAGTTCATTATTGAGTCCAGTAATCAGATCCTCTGTTTGATTTGCAATGAAATCATGGCCGTACAAAGAATATAGCATTAAAGGTCATTATGAAGCCAAAGATCATGCTGACAAGATGGGACAGAACAATTTTAAGTGAAGTCGCACCAATCTTTGTTTACGAAAGCCAATACAAGATGTTTATCAATAAAGAAGAAATCGCACAAAATATATCATTTCAAATTAGAGTTGTTGGATGAGTCAACATAGGTGTCTCCTACTGCTAAGGTCTTAAGAATTTTTATTAGAAGAGTAGATAAAAGCTATGAAATGTATGTAGAATTTCTTGATAATGATAGTATTCACAGAACGATGATTGATATTTCGAAGGGTGTTAAAAATAATAAATAATTTGGTGAAGTGCGAGTTGAATTCGCATACTTAGGGTTCGTACCACCTTCAAGATTCGAATATTCCAGTTTCAGACTAGCAGGGAATGAGTGCATTTTCTTATACTTACCCTTATATCTTTTAAAGGAACCGTTTTAAATTTATAAAAAATATACACTTTGATTTTCCAAACATAGACTTTTTATTTTATCTGCTTTATGATTCGATTGATTTTTATCACAATACATATGTATTTAATTTTCCAATTTGGCCCCCAAAAAGTAATATTAGAGTTTTATTTTACATAAAAACTTTCGGAAATGCCTTTTATAATCTACTGTCTGAGTTTTGAGGCTTTGTAAATTGGAAGAAAAACGGCAAAATAGATCAAAGTTTAAATTATAAATTATTAAATATGTTATTCAAATTATTTAAAAATATAAATAAAATATATTTTTCAAATTTTAAATAGTGTAGTTTCTAAAGTGGGAATTAAGTCGATGTTTAATATTTTTAATATATTTTATACAAATGATTTAAAAATATGTTATATTTGTAATTCACATAATGAGCCTTTTATCTTATATCTGATGCATTTGAAAATTGAATCTTTATTTTCCATTTAATTGTATAATTTGTCCCTAAAATTACTATGGGGGTTTTCTAGTATTTTATTTTCTGTTTAATTTTATTATTTCCAGGTCAAATAATAGAATTAGGGATTTTTTCACATTTTTCCTATAAACAAAAAAAAGAGGTCTTATAGTTTGGGGAATAACAGGGAGAATGGGTATTTTTTTTTAATATTTTTTTAATATATTTTAAAATATTCATAATAAGCCCTGGGATTTGATATATTACATGATCCGTTAGAAACAATTATAATTTTTTATTTTCCATTTGAATCTATAATTTGCCCCCTAAAATAAATATTAGGAGGTTCTTCTTATTTTTCCAGTAAAGTTCAGGTGAGGGGCTATACTTCCAGTTTTTCAAAATTTTTCAGCTTCTAGTTTGGGAGATAAGGGGGGAAATGGGTAAAATTTTTTATATTTTTGTTAATATCTTTTAATTAATTATTTTATAAATATGGAAAAAATATATTATTTTCTTCATCATGAGCCCTTTTATTTGATATATGACATGCTGGGTTAGAAACAATTTTAATTTTATATTTTCCATTTAATTCTATAATGTGACCCCCAAAAAAAATATTAGGGGTTTTTCCTTATTTTTCCAGTGAAGTTCAGGTGAGGCGCTATACCTCCATTGTTTTTTCAAAATTTTCCAGCTTATGGTTTCGGAGATAGGGAGGATGGATAATTTTTTTTATATTTTTGTTAATATCTTTTAATTAATTTATTTTAAAAGTTTGCAAAAATATATTTGTTTTCGTCGTAATGAGCCCTTTCATTTGATATATAACATGATGGGTTAGAAACAATTTTAATTTTAATTTTCCATTTAATTCTATAATTTGCCCCCCCCCCAAAAAAATAAATATTAGGGGTTTCTCCTTAATTTTCTAGCAAAGTTCAGGTAAGGGGCTATACCTCCATTTTTTTCAAAATTTTCCAGCTTATGGTTTCGGAGAAAAGGGGGGAATGGGTAAAATTTTTTATATTTTTGTTAATATTTTCTAATTAATTTATTTTAAAAATATGAATAAAATATATTTGTTTTCTTCATAATGAGCCCTTTCATTTGATATATAACATGATAGGTTAGAAACAATTTTAATTTTAATTTTCCATTTAATTCTATAATTTGCCCCCCCCCCCAAATAAATATTAAGGATTTCTCCTTAATTTTTCAGTAAAGTTCAGGTGAGGGGCTATACCTCCATTTTTCGGAAAACAGGGGGAGACCGTCGATTTTTTAAGTTTTTCCCCCAGAAGTACCCCTAAAATCAATTTTTTTTCTTTTACGATATGTACTCCTGATCGGGTCCCCAAACTATACATTGATACTAAATTTCAACCTCTTCCGTCTAGTAGTTTAGGAGAAAATGGCTGTGATGTGACAGAGGCAGAAATCCTGAGTGATATTATAAGGGTATCCGTATATTGTATATACGGAACCCTAAAAAGATCATTCGGGGAAAATCTTGAAATCTATGCATAAACGTATGTGGTAAAAATGACGCAATGGTTGCTCTGCTATAGAAAATGATGGTGGTTTGAAACAACTAGTCTTTCATTGTATCATTCATCACTAGTTGGATGTGCCAAATTTTCAGGAGATCCACTGGCCTGAATTACTGATAATTCAGAGAGTTTATTGAAGAGACTGGAGGAAATGACTTACTTTTAGTGATGTGGAAGTTAGCATTACATGTGTATTTCACAAAAAATTTGAACGAACTAAATCTGAGATTGCAAGGAAAACTAACTTCTCCCTGATTCATACACCAATATCGTTTCGGCAGAATATAATACTGTTTCAATCACAATTAACACAATTAAGTAAAAAAATGTTTCAAACGATTTAAAATATGTGAAATATTCAGTTACACTACAAAGACTGGGTTTCCATGTTAATATGACATTGCAGTGGTTTAGACATTAATTTTGAATCAATACTGAAATGTCATTGGAAATGAAATCAAGATTTATCAAAATTGTATGAGTGGAATATTAAAATCGCATTTGTACATTTTACAACTGCCAGATATTTACTAGTTTATAATGTTAGTGGGATCCATTTATCTAGCAAGTAAATAAAACCGAGTTATTATCATTCTGTGTTTTTGTATCCAAGTTATCGCTGAAGGGACAATAAGCAGTTAGTTGTAGAGGAACAGATGGATGGCACTGGCGGACAGGAGGTGGCCCACAGCCCGTAGGCTAGAGGCCACTGTTCTAAACAACTGACGTCAACCTTTTTATGTTGCAGTCTTGGTTGTCATGTTGCAGATTTTTGAGTTTGACTAACTTCAAAAAAAAAGAGTTAAAGCAAAATGAAATAATACATGTCCTGGTCAATGTAAACTCAGATATAGAGCTTTAGAAATCTTAAAAATCAATTAAAATCAGTAAATAACCTCATAAAATGTTCATTATTGTAGTATTTATGGATGTAATCGTTTTCCATTGATACCTATAATTTAGACGCCTGGCTCCCGATGGAGGCAAAATCGTCCACGATTGGAGACTAAGTACTCTGAGGGGGTGTTCTTTGTCCAAAAGAATTGTAGGGGGCGTTGAGAACCAACCACCACCTGACAATCTACAAAAAAGCACTGAAAACTTTTTTTAATAGTAATATACTTAATGTACTTAGTGATTATGAACAACGTTCTTGAAATATAAAGTAAATTTCAGGATTAGAAAATGAATAATAATTAATGTTCTTTTACTAACGTCGCCTTGGTATAGTTAAATGAATAAATGTAATTAATCTAAGCTATAAGTCACTTAAGATAGTGCACAATGACAGTGATATACCGATTAAATTTTATTGAAAACAGTACGTCAATGAAATCAAAATGAATGTCATGTTTTGAGATATTATTGTATAAGCTGCACATTACTTTTCTACCTAAAACTATAATCCATATTATTTTTGTTGTTTATCTATAATCCGGTGCAACATTAATACAAATACATGACGAGATAGTTTCGCTTTGAATTCCTTAAGCAATTGTGAATCTAATATTTCTGTGAGGCATTTACATATCACATTCGCAGGATAATTTATGCACAACACATTATTAAAACAATAATTTTTTTGTAACAGCTATTTAGTATCTCATATGTACACATTTAAAATCTTTCATTGCGTACTTATCTACTACTTCATCGAACTTGATTGTAGCTTGGCACCGACTTCAAAGCTATACTAGACTGGTAGGTAATTAATTTGTACAGAATGAGCACCTTTTAATGTTTACATTTTTTACTTCCTGGGTAAGTACCTTACAACATTGAATGTGTTATTTATTTGCTAGAGTTGTATTTTGTTATAATTATTTTTAGCTTTTTAGTTATAGGTGGAAGTCGGTTATATATTTTTTTAGTGTTTTATACTGATTCATCTTCATTTGAAGAATTGATGAACATCCAGCTAGAGGAACGGGGAGAAGAAGAACAAATCGAACAAGACATGCCTGTTGAAGTAGAGGTTGAAGAGTATGAATCAGATTAAAATATCAAAAAAATAAAAGTGCAATTAAAGTTAATATCCAATTACGTTATAATAGTTCGTGGAATATGCGTACTGGGGAAACCACTTTAAAAAACGCCTCGAGTACAATACATCACAGGAGGCGTGGAAATGTATCTATCATCTTACGATCGCGATATCTCAAAAATGGTGACTCTTAGAAAAAAAAATTAAAGCTGCTTTTGTATATCATTTTAAAATATACAACTTTGGTATGAGGTATTTTTTCGATAAAACTTACCGTTTTGAAAAACAATCCAGAAACCTCATATATTGACCTTTGACCACAAAATTGCAGCTGCTAGAGTTGTATTTTGTTATAATTATTTTTAACCTTTTAGTTATAGGTGGAAGTCGGTTAAATATTTTTTTCAATGTTTTATTTTTAACTTTTTAGTTTTTTTGAATTCAGGTAGTTTTCATTCTTTATTTTTTATTTTGTATGTATAACCTTAATAGACAAAACCAGGTAACATGGAAAGCCTCAACATTACACAATGATACATTTTCATTTAAATTGACAGGTAAATCTTTACGAACAAAATGTACTAGTACGCGTTGACTTAATAAGCCCAAAATATATTTATGCCTTATGGACTACGCCATGTAACCTTTTTTTCAGTTTTTTTGACAACCCTGTATAACTATAGATAACTCCACTCTGCACTATGTACTAACCATCATGTACATACCACTGAACACGGACAAGCATAAATTTGTGAGCTACCTTCTGTAAACTATAGGACGGACTAGAATCCATCCCATATTTACGGAGTCAAATCCGTCCTATATTTGAACCATAGTATATAACTCCTTGTGGGCTACCCCATAAATTATTGCATTTTTAACATTTCATTTTATCGCCCTGTGTAACATTAATTCCTCTCCAAATTTTATGCAACTCCTTATGGGCTATAAAAGAAATAATTTTTTAATCAAACTGTATACATATAATTCAACTCCAGCATATATTTCAACCATCCTATATATGACTTGCTTATGTCCACATCAAACGTCCTGTCCACCCTATATACCAACCATCCTGTATATAGGGCTGCCTATGGACCACTATCATTCTACTCCGTCCTATATTTCAATCATCATATAAATGCAACTCTTTCCATCACTTTACTTTGTGATTTTGTTTGCTATAACTAAACACCCTGTGTATAAGCGCACCAAAAAGCAGTTTCAAATGAGAAAATTTGCATTTAAAAAGGTATTTGCCTGGTATACAAACAAAACGAGTTTGGTACTCATTGATTTAAGGAGCCGAAAATATTATGCATTACTACCTATACGCTTGAGATGTACATAGAAAATTTTCAAATTCGCAATTAAAACTTCCAGTGCCTAAAATTACCGCACTATTACGTTGGAATTAAAATATTTATGAGGAAATGTCCCTTATGTGATACTATACCTTACTACCTATATGCTTGAGATGTACATAGAAAATTCGCAATTAAAACTTCAAGTGCATACAATTCCCGCACTATTACGTTGGAATTAAAATATTTATGAAGAAATGTCCATTATGTCATTTCGATGAAATTTTTGATAAGAATTTTGGAATTTTCAGCGATTTTCTGCAAAACTGCAAGTTGCACATCGCATAAAATATATGAGATCACCTAAGGATCTTCCTTAATAGATTAAACGTTAAAAAACTATACACATCCATAAAGGAGTTATCGAAAAATCGACTAAAATATTAGGGATATTGGTCGATTTTCATGAACGCATGTGTTCATTCGCAACCTTTATCAATTTACCAATAGAATTCTTTTCCAAAATTTGAAGTGTCACCAATCCGGATATATACTCTATTAAATAAAACTATATTCATTCAAAACGGTTCACCACAGGAGAAGAAATCAGGTCACATACATACAAAAAAGCAAAAAAAAAATATGCGACGAATTGATAACCTCCTCCTTTTTGGAAGTCGGTTAAAAATCGGTTGTCTCTTCATCAAAATCACATTTGCTTTTCTGAAGCGAGTGGCAGTAAACTTTGAATCGGTTACGAAGTATTATCTATGAATTTCCAACCCCAGGATCAAGGGTTAAGTTAAGCCTAGCTATGTCTCAACTTGGTAGAATACTCGATACAAGTGTTGAATAGGAGATGCCGATGTTGGGGGAAGACATAATAATTATATTTGCTTCATGTGTCGAGTATTTTTGATAAAGGTTAAATATCGGTATTTATCCAATAATATCCAATAAATTTTGTTGGGCTCAATAAACAGAAAGGAGAAAGCGAATTCCTGCTGTGATCTTTTTTTCGAATAATTTTAGTACTGAAGTTTCGCCCCTTCTATACATTGCTGATATAGTATCCCAGCCAGTTATTTCATGTAAAAATACAATATGCTATATCAATAGGAGTCTTTGCAGTGAGTAGTATTATACAAATCAATATCTTCACCAACTACAATTGTTGTGTTCGTTGCATTATATTTTTCTATGGCTATTTCAATTATAAGGAGCATGTTTCCCTGTAATATTTGCAATTGTCAATTTGTTACTTGACATGGAAATAAAAAGAGATTTGCTATTAATGTTGGCAAGATATCCGGCAGGTCTCCCGTGTAGAAAATGGGAATCCATAAATGTAGAGGGGCCCTTTGTGCAAATTGGTTCATGGCATGAATTCACGGCGTGAATTCGCGGCAATAGTGTGGAGCATAACACCAAAAGAAGCAAGTATGTGCACGCCACACGAGCTGTGCCAGATGTCAAGGTCATGAAGGTGCGTATCATGAATAACGTGACTCTTACAATCGCAATATCACAGAAATGGTGACTCCTAAAAGAAAATTATATGGACCATTTAGATAGATAATTTTATGGTCTATAATTTTTGTGTAATATTGGTAATATTGGCCCTATAAAACTAACCGGTTTCGAAAAAAATCCAAAAAACTCAATTTTTGACCTTTGACTTTTGTTCCCATATAGGATTAATGGGGACTTCCTTTCTCAAGGTGAACCCAAACTCCCCCAAAATTTCACCTTACCGGGAGTTTTTATTATTTGATCACTGTTTTTATGTCTAGATTGACCGGAGTAATTGTTTTCTCTCCAAACTGAGATTATGTTATCAACACAGTTAATTTTATAATCATAATTATTATTGTTTTATTTTCAATCAGTGGTTTATATGAACCAGGTATTGAATTATACTAGAAACTTTGATATTGATATAAACTAAGAACTATCTTAACAACACAGCCACGTACAAAAAGGTACGATATTACAAATACGAGTAGGCTGAATCCATTTTGTCCGGATTAGTTCACTCCCAGCACTTCTGGGTTTTTTATTATTTGTCAAAAACCCTGACGTGCTGGGATCAAACTAACCTCGGAAAGGGATTGTGCGACCCAAAAAAATTGAACATAATGTCGAATAAATGAAATCCCAAATTTCAAAATATAACAATAAAATGGATTGGGATAGTATTGCTATATCGGCAATGAATAAGCTACGTGGGTGTATAAATTAGAAAACAGTTGCCACATTTAAAGCTCATTTTCATTTTGGAAAAAACTTCTGATAGTTTTGTACGTATAGGGTGATACATGAAAATCATTATGATTTTAAAATTTATCTATTGCTTGGTTGTCTGGTAGTTATTGACAACTAAAATAGGTGTTGTTGATATGTACACTTATTGTACTATAGCCATGGTAGATTTTGTTGACTACAGACAAGGGGGTTTCTAAAATATATAGACAATATGATCTCCCATAATAGAAATCTGGTTTTATTCTGGCACCATAAAACAAAATAATACCGATGTGTTTAATTGGCAAAACCTCAAACTCATAAAAAAAATCAGATAAAGTCCGATCTTTGACATATATCTTTCTCTATTGATTAAAGTAGTAAATCCCATAATAGAATGAAATATGTCTTAAAATAAATATATAGCAAATTTTGCCTTTTTGCGCGTTTTTTGTGAATTTCGGATTTAATTTTGTTTTTGAAGAAATATATTTTCGAATGTTGATGTCATAAGAACAAATCGTGAAATTTATCATTGTTTAAAAACTGTTAACAGTCTAGGTCATAGAAGGGAACGGGAAAATATACAGGTCAAAAACGGAAAAAGTGCGAAAATTTCACTGTTTTTTTTTCGAGCTCAACCGAAATGTTATAAATGGCTGTATAAAATAATACATACCCATTAAATAATTTTAGAATATTTTCCATTTTAAAGATCAATGTTTCCCATCAGATCTTTCACATACACTCAAAATGTTACGACCAAAGTTTAAGAAGTGACCGAATTTTGTCGTTTTTCAGGCGTTCGTAATAATAATATATATATATATATATATATATATATATATATATATATATATATATATATATCCATTAAGATTCTCTAGTGAAAACACTTACCTTTTAACATTGGGCCAATGCAGATACAAATCATATCCCAAATTAACTATGAAGACAGTTATGCCGGTTTCCTTTGCTAGCATGCTAAATCCTCCAAGTATAATGCTGAGTGTGATATTGTATTTGCTCGGTGAGAACCTGAAAATTAATATTATGAAATTAGTTATTTCATTACAATGTTTTACAATTATTTAAATGAATACATTATTCAAATGTAGTGGATTTGAAATATCGAAATCAGCTAATTCACTAAATACATATCTGAAGATAACATCATTTGCAAACTTAAGCAAACATTCAGTGTCTGTTGAATTTTTAAATTTGATAAACACTACTATAATCTGTTCCGGTATTTTGTTTTTATTTTTGACTTAGTGCATAACTCATTAATGTCACAGCACAAAATTAATCTCGAGTGGATTCCATTAATACGAAAAAAGTTTTAGATACAAGTTGTATGCTTTCACATCGGTCATCAAATAGGCCATATCATAACTTCCAGTTTGTTCAGAAAATGGCCTTCTCCGACCGGAAGTATAGTATAGTGACTGGGGAATTTCCCTGGAAAATTTTTGCCAGTAAATCGATTTGTTTGAAATTTTGACAGTAGGTTGAAAATAGAATAAAAAACAAAACTTATATAGTCCCAATGTGTGATCTTGCCCAGGGAGTGAAAGCCCTTCTAGAGGGTGGAATTTAAAAAGGTTAAAATAAGTGCAGAAATCGATAGAGGAATAAGTTCCAAGTTATAAACGTTAAGAATAAACATTTTTCTAAAAATCAATGTTCTTTTTTTGTCCAAAATCAACGTTTTTCGACGGTTTTATTGAATAAGTGGAAAAACTGACGTCATTAAAATTTTTTTAAAGAAAATGAAGCTTACAAGAAAAGGAAAGGTCTTTTTTTTATTTATGTAGGGACAATAGATGTTAAAATACTACTGGTTGAAAGTCAGTTCTTGTCCGATGGTCTCTAAATTTGCAGCGGTTAACTAAAAAAATTCACATTTTAGAAAGAACTTTCACTGAACATTTTGAAGTGCTTAAAAAATCTTCAAAATACCATTGATTCTAAGACATTACTATAATAATTAAGGGAGTTATGGTTAAAAAAGCAGCTAATTCGTGCATTTGTTTTTAAATACTGCAATAAAACTGATATATTTACCACCAGATTTTAAATTAAAAGCTATCCTTTCACATTTTAATATTTAGATGCTTATAAAATGTTCTGAAACGATTTAGGATGCAAATTTTAGAAAATCTTAAACTTTAAAATAATAATGATTATACTAATTAAAAAAACAGTTATTTTTAAAAACAACATGAAAGATAAAGGAAATGCAAACAAATGTTAGAGAGCAAATATTTAGCACTTTTCCCGTAGAATATTTTGTTTTTTCTATTTCCATAGAACAAAACTTAACCGAATATCACGGTTAGAAGGTAGTAGTCCAGAGTGGAGACCATATTTTTCAAGCACTTTAATCTAGAAAATCTCGAAAACAACGCATTAAAAAATATTAAAATTCACAGAAGTTGTAGCTGTTACAATTGCCTGTAAAATTTTGAATTTTAACGATAGCTTTAAAGGTAAGAATGTTATAGTTATAAAACTGACGCCATTTACACAATTTAGTTTATTCAAGCAGTAGCAGAAGAGGAAAAAAGGAGCAAACCAAGCAACTGTTGAACATCTGTCATGACGCATTTGGCTGTAGTCAGTTTATTTTGAGAATGGTTAGAGTAAGAAGGTGTTTTGTTTTATTCCATTAGAAAAAAATAAAATTCCTTTTCTAAAAAATAAGTTTCTTTTTTCCTTGATTCTTTTAATAATTTCATAAATTATGGTTTTTAAGGGTTAAAATACCGTAATGAATTATTAATTGGTATAACAACTATGCAGAAGATTATTATTTTGTTATATATTCGTATAAAAAAATATTTAAAAACAAAAAAAGGTTTTTTTCGTAAATTTGTTATTAAGAATGGTTCTTAAGGGTTGAAATATCGTAATAAATTGTTTCTTGTACCATAACTATACAGAAGATTTTTATTTTTCATATATACGTCTAAAAAGTATTTGAAAATGATGAAAAGTGTTTATTTCTTAATCTCGTTATTAAGGGTAGTTCTTAAGGGGTGAAATTTTATAAATACCAAATTATAACATGTAATTAATGTTGTACAATGTTAAATGATACTTGTTTTACTCGTTTAGATATAATTTTAGCGTAAGAAACGGCTATTTTAATATTTTACTTATTTGTGAGCTTGGGGGTGGTTTCACCTCTTAAAAATAAAAACCACATCTCAACTTTATATAGTTTTGATAATGGGTGAAATGAACTTAATTCCGAATTTTCATAAAAATCTGTTCACTGGCAAAAATTTTCCAGGTTCGAACATCAAATGGTCATAATCCGACTTCCGGTTTGGACAGGAAATGATCTTTTCTGACCGAAAGTTATTTTAATGGTTGTATCTAATTTTTATAATGTATTTCTAAAGTAAAACGAAAAATGAACACTTTTTATTCTTGCCCGTTGTTCGGTTTGATCCATACCTTGTAGGGTTCGGGTTGTATTTCAAAATCCACAATAAAAAATTAGTACTACCATTTCTTTGAGAATATTTCGGTTGATGGAATGATTATTCGTGAACGGTGAAAATTCATTATCCAACTTAGTATTTTTGGCATGTCAAATTACGGGATTTAATTTATGATGATTTTGAAAATTATGTAGTTAGATTTAGGCGAAATGAGGTGAATTCATGAACATCTAATATTTATTTATGAAAATCTGAACGCAAACCGCTTAAATTCCTTTGGGCTGACTTGTTATTGGAAAGCTGTTTTTGCACAGAATATCATGTCCCAGAAAATTTCTTATAAGCAACTGTTCCTCATTACCGTCTACTAAAAGAGATTGTATAAACGAAAGCACCAGTAACTATTCGTAACTGATTATATTGAAGCCTGTCTAATTTAATAAACTTAATCTTGATTGGCTTCTAAACGTTGTTTGTGGCAAATTCTTGATTACTTTTATTTATTTTTTTTTTGGCAATACCACCATAATCGGAATAAAACGACGTATATTGAAGGAAAGGAAAGGAAGTCTGTTCAGACTTCGTTGTCAATGGCTTTATGTTTATTCAACGAAGTCAGAATAGGCTTTGAAACGTTTGGTTTTCCTTCAATATACGTCGTTTTATTTCGATTGTGGTGTTATTGCCCAAAAAAAAACATAAAAGTAATTAATATGAATAATAACTGTTCGTGGCTTGATTTGTATAATTGTAATGTTGCTAATGTCAGTTTTAAATCAAAAGGTATATTTAATTATTCGTAATCATTTAAGTGTTGTTTTTATTAATTATATATTTATTAGATATAGTTTGTTAATAGATTTTTGTAGCGTTTCTTTGTATTCTTGTACTTTGTTGTATAATTTTATGTAATGTAAATGGGGTTTTGCCCCGTAAATTATATATAAATAAATAAATAAATCCTGATAGCGGAACCATAAAAGATTGTGCCATCATCCATAACGGATCTAAAGTATGATCTCTAGTAAAATAAAGATGTGCCTTTACCCGTTCTTCATTTTGAATTGAAGTGACTTTAAGAAGATAACTTCCAAATATTTCACGCTAAGTTTCCATACAACGTTTACTCAATCTAAAGTAACGTAGTTCTGATGATGATTTCTTTTTACGCCGGGGTAAACAATCTTTTGTCGGTTTTTTCTATGGAAAACTCCCAATTGCTACAACTGTTAGGTTGAAATTCGATTACAAAAATATTTAATCACAAGTTTATATAATGTGAAACAAGTTAAGTTATACATGTAATTTTTGTAATAATTTTACACATACTTTAAATCAGTAATTGCCAGTTTGTTTATATTTATAATTAGATATCGATGTTATTTCTGCACAATGGATAGGACCCGTACTGTTCTTGAGGTGGATATGGTTGTTTCCTTTTTGATTGTCAAACATTAATGTCAAATTCTAATTTACTATATTTGTCATTACGAATCCTTTTAATAAGTTAATTACCATTGAAAACGAGATCTGATTTAGACCTTGAAATGTAGGACATTTGAAATAAACAGACTTTCAGGTTTATGTGGTGTTATTCCCAAAGAATAAAAAAGTGCATATTGTTTTTGTCTTGGCTCGAGTTATCTGCATATTTTCTGTACATTTGTGCTATAACTAGAAGAACCTTCCTTTGGCAACAAGTTATAAACTGTACGTCCGTACTAAGATATTTTCATTTTCTTCTCAGCATCAGATAATAGGCAAACTCCTCTGTATGGTGCTCATTTTTTTCCTCAGGCTACCTTTATTCCTGTTGCCCTTACATTTCTCACTGTATATTTAAAGAGGTAGATGGTCTCCTTCCATTACATTATTTCCATTAAATCCGTGGTTTCTTGATTATTTTAGCTAATCGAATACTATTATCTATTAGTTTCTAACATCTTCATCATTTCAACATTTACCCTCCTTAAAACTTAATTTCTTTTGTTTATATACGTTGTTCTTATTACTGATAATTCGCTACCACAGCTGATTTTTGGTATAGTAATAGTCTTGTAAACTTTGAACTGGTTAATCTTTCTCATTTTGTTCTTTATGTTTTGTCTATTGTTTTACATATCATGGATAGCATGTTTATTTTTAGCATCATGGCCGTGCTATAATCATAGGATATGATACATCCAAGAAATGTGAAAATGTTTAGCTGTTCGAATATTTTTTAGTTAATCATCGTTCAAATGGGAGACTTTCCACAAAATGTCAAACTTAAATCTTTTTCTAAAATTTTGAAAATAAAATCTCTTCGGCCAATATCGACGATTAATACGTTTTCATTAGTTAATGCCTCAATTTATTTACGTACAAGCCAAATACACTACAAAATCCTCCAAAGTTATTTTAGTGAATATTGGACCAGAGCTGAATACTTTCAAAATGGTAAAAATTCAAAAAAAATAATAGTACTGTGACGAGAATTCATCCAACAGCTGGTGCAATCGGTCATCAACCAATTCGTGGAAGGACATTATTCCGGTGCTTCTGGGAATCCGAAAAGTTTCATCTCTCAACAGGCCGACCGCTGCCGTTACTGGGAATTCCCTTAAAGCTTCCAGAACATGAAAGAGTTTCCCGATGGTTCGTGGACTTACCAGACAATTCGGAGAGAAATATATAAATATGGACAGCTGGCGAGAGGAGACATTCAGTTTTTGACGGTCGTATTGTGTAGTTAAGATAAATTGTAAATAGTAATTTGTGTATTTGTAAATTGTGTTAAAGTAGTGGAAATAAATTAGAGTGAGTTGGACTGTGTTTTTAAATAAATCCAAAAACTGAACTGAAAATGTGAAAATAAAAACATTACAGTGGTGACAGGTGTAGGTGTATTTGTGGAACTTTTAAAGTGAAAAATAAATAGACTGACAATGTTTAAAAACGTGAATTTGGACCAATAGAAAGTGACGGACTTAAAAAAAGAACTTGAGGAAAGGGATTTAGAAATTAGTGGGAAGAAAAGTGAATTAATACAACGGCTACGAGATGCTCTAATGAATGAAGGTAACGATCCCGATACTTATTTGTTTGAAGTTTCTGGTAATGGGGACATGAGTATGCTATTAAAGAAAATAGAAGACAAATTACAAAAAAAATCAAAGACTCTTGATGAGAAATTGCTAGAAAATTCAAAAAACTTGAAAGAGTCGGTAGAAGATAAATTAGTGGAAAATTCTAAAACCCTAGAAGATAAAATAGTGGACAAATTACAAGAAAATTCTTAAGTCCTAGAAGACAAACTGATAGAAAATTCTAAAACCCTAGAAGACAAATTACTATAAAATGCTAAGTCTTTGGAAGATAAGCTACAGAAATTGCACGAAAAAGCTCAATCCTTAGAAGTAAATTTGAAAAGCATGGTTCAGGAAAATTTGGAAATGCTGGAAAAGAAAATAGTAGAGAATGAAACGCGGATAAAAGAGCTAAAGCAGGCAATGGTCGAAGAGCTGATACACACGACAGACAAAAATTAAACGCGGATAGAGGAGCTAAAGCATATAATGGAGGGTGTGATCAGCAAAATAAAAGAACAGGTAGTCACAAACAAAGAGGAAAAACACAATCAAAAACCGAAAGCAGAAACAGTAGAGAGGAAGTGGATTCAAAAATTGGCCTCGGGGGGACAAGACACAAAATGAAACCTTCCCAATTTGATGGAAAATCATCTTGGACCAATTATCGTCGCCAGTTCGAGGCTGCAGCTAAGCTAAACGGATGGTCGGCAGAGGAGAAGGCAATCGCATTAACCCTAGCCTTAAGAGGGGATGCTACAAATATCTTACAAACATTGAATACCTCGAAGCAAGAAGACCACAAACAACTGGGAATCATTTAGAACTGAGGTATGCGCAAACCTATTTGGAGCACGTTACTCCAAACTGAAAAACCGCCACCAGAAAGCGAAGGAGTTCGAAGCTGATATTGCCCGTCTGGTTCGCCTTGCATATCCAGCCACACTGGAAAATGTAATTGAAAAGTTAGCAGTGCAAGCGTTTTTGGATGGACTTCGGGACCACGAAGCCAGACAAGCATTGACCTTAGCTCGACCGACTCAATCATTACTCGGATGTGCTAAAGAAAGGAACAACTTTGGGCCATTGTTCAACAGTTTCCTCTGTAGTCAGAATCACACAGCATGCAGAAATGCCACCAGGTAAACTATCTGCGGAACTGGAAAGACTCATCACCGATTCAACTAAGAATTTGAAACCAAACCAGAAAGCAAAATTGAGGGATATCGGCGAGAAGACTAACCCTAGCTAAGAGAGAAGAAGCGGACAGGATAGTCCGCGAGATGAAGAACCATCCAATAGCCCTTGGGATTCTCCAGTTGTCTTGGTTAAAAAGAATGATGGTTCGACCCGATTTTGCGTGGACTATCGGCAATTAAACCACGCTACAAAGAAAGACAGCTATCCTCTTCCAAGAATAGACGATACCCTAGATACGTTGGCTGGATCAAAGATGTTTTCCAACCTGGACTTGAAGAGCAGTTATTGGCAGGTGGAACTTGCTAAAGAAGACCGAGAAAATCGGCGACTTCGAAGTTCCGGACTAAAGTGTCAGCTGTTCCAAGAAGAGGTGCAATATCTTGGATATTTGGTTTCCTCAGAGGGAATAGCTGTTGATAAACAGAAAGTCAAAGCTGTTTAGAAATGGCCGATACCTAAAGATATCCATCAGTTAAGAAGGTTCCTGGGGTTATGCACGTACTATTGTCGGTACGTAGCCGAATTTGCCAACATCGGCAAGCTACTTACTAGATTCACAGAAGGGAAGGTACAATTCCAGTGCCAGCGATCATTCGAGACACTGAGAAGAGCATTGACGTCTTAAGTTATCCTTTGCCAGATGGAAACTTCGTTTTGGATACCGACGCAAGCAATGTCGGCATTGGTGCGGGGCTTTCGCAGATCCAAGACGGTCAGGAGAAAGTCATCGACTATTTTAGCAAGACCTTGAGCAAGCCTGAACGGAATTTCTGTGTTACTCGCAGGAACTCTTGGCTGTAGTAAAGGTGGTAGAACATTTCTATGAGTACCTCTATGGTAAAAGATTCCTCCTGAGGACTGATCATGCAGCACTGAAGTGACTCTCGCAGTTTAAAAACCCCGAAGGACAAGTGGCCCAGTGGATTGAGCGCTTGCAAGAAGTCGACTTCGGGACTGAACATCGCGCAGGAACAAGCCATACGAATGCTGATGCCTTATCGAGGAGACCATGATCTGATGATTGTAAACATGGTCAGCGGGCTGAAGAAAAAGGGGCTGTTCTCTGTAGAACTACCGCCGTCGATGACCATTGGCAACTTGAGGAGATCCAGAAAGACCAAAAATTAGATCCAGAACTAAATGAAGTTATCTGATGGAAGGAAGAAGACCGCAAACCTACCTGGCAAGAGATTTCCCGATACTCACCAACCATAAAGGCGTACTGGGCTCAGTGGAACTCCCTCATCCTGGAAAATGGACTTCTCAAGCGCGTCCTGGTAACTACGAGGAGGGAAACGACTGAAAACAGATTGTAGTTCGCAGAAGTAGGAGATCAGAGGTTCTACGAGAACTACATGATGGTAGAACTGGAGGACATCTGGGAGTATCGAAAACCCTGGGGAAGTTGAGAGATCGCTTCTATTGGGTAAACTGCCAGGTAGATGTTAAGGGGTGGTGCCGGAAATGTACGGTTTGTGCAGCAAGTAATGGGCCACAGAAGCGACCAAAAGCTCCCATGAAGCAATATAACGTGGGCAGTCCATTCGAAAGAGTAGCCATTGATCTTGCCGGTCCCTTTCATGAATACGACTCTGGAAATAAATACATTGTGGTGGTGATGGACTATTTTAGTAAATGGGCCGAAGCATATGCCTTGACGAATCAAGAAGCCTTGACCGTTGCTGATGTCCTTGTCAAGGAATGGATCAGTCGTGTTGGTGTTCCCTTGGAGTTGCACCCAGACCAAGGTAGAAATTTTGAATCTACCCTTTTCCAAGATGTCTGCAAACTTCTGAAGATCAATAAAACACAGACGACAGCATTACACCCGCAGTCCGATGGAATGGTAGAACGGATGAATAGAATCATTAATCGCCATTTTTCAAAGGTAGTCTCTGACCACCAAATAGACTGGGACCAGTATCTTCACTTGTTTCTAATGGCCAATCGTTCATGTGCACGAGTCCCACGGGTCAGACCTCAGCAAGCGTTATTATGGGACGAGAGTCACGACTACCATGTGATTTGAAGTTTGGATATCTCCCAGGAGAAGAGACTGCAGGTGAAGACTTTGTCAGCCAGTTACGTCGAAAGATGGACGACATACACCAACGAGTCCGGTTAATATGACATCAAAGCCGAGGGCGGGGATTTCCAAGCTGATGATCTTGTTTGGTTGTATAACCCGCAACATCGTCGTGGATATTCGCCCAAACTACAAAGATCTTGGGAGAGGCCTTACCAAATTGTAAAGAAGATGTTGTCCACAGAATAAAGAAGCTACCTCGAGGAAAACCAAAGGTGGGACATTTCAATAGGTTAGCACCTTATGCCGGAAGTCATGACAGAGTAGTTGACCAAGCCCAACTCCGCAGCATTCAACCACCGGATGACGAGATGACCTTCGAGCACTGTACTCTGATGGGCAGAAAGTGCAGCACGACGTAACGAGAGAAGAACCCCGAGACCTGTTTGAGGTGACAATAGAATATGCCCTGGCTCATTGTGTGACTCGAGATCTCCGGATGTCCAGAGGAATAGCCAAGGTGTTTGCCAAAAAGTACGACCTGTTCTAAAACCTACGGGAGCAAGATCCAGTGGTAGGGAAGGTCCTTTATCTCGAACATAAACAACCAGTGGGTACCGGAGACATCTTTTATTTGGTAACGAAAACATTCTCGCAGGACAAGCCAACATACAGCGATCTTTGGAAGACTCTGGTAGAATTCAGGAATGTGATGATGAAGAAGAATCTGATGAAATTGGCGGTCCCAAAGATAGCCTGCGGGTTGGATGGACTGATGGTGAGAAGTATGATGGAAACAATCTTTCGATTCAGTGGCATCGACGTCTTGGTATGCTGTCTCAATATTCGCAGCCCAGATTCGAAGAGCGTTGACTGTTACTTCCACCAAACTTCCCGTCGTCGAAATGGAGAGTCCTGCAAATATCGTCTCACACCGGGAAAGATTCTCGGACATTCCAGCTGGCGCAATCGGCCATCAACCAATTCGTGGAAGGGACATTATTCCGGTGCTTCTGGGAATCCGAAATGTTTCGTCTCTCAAAGCTTCCTGAACATGAAAGAGTTTCCCGATGTTTCGTGGACTTACCAGACAATTCGGAGAGAAATATATAAATATGGACAGCTGGCGAGAGGAGGCATTTAGTTTTCGACGGTCGTATTGTGTAATTAAGATAAATTGTAAATAGTAGTTTCTGTGAATATAAATTGTGTTAAAGTAGTGGAAATAAATTATAGTGAGTTTGACTGTGTTTTTAAATAAATCCAAGAACTGAGCTGAACCCGAGTGTGAAAATAAAAACATTTCAGTAGGATGAAAACCTATTAAAAGAAGAGAATACAACAACAATAAAAGGAAAAATAATTTACGGGCTATCTGAAGTCGGGAAGTGGAGGGGGAGGGTTATTAGGGGTAAAAAATGATTTATCTTGACTTCCGGTAAAAGTACAAGTTATATAGATAAAATTAAATGGCAAAGTTATGAAAAAATCTACAACTTTCGTATTAACACATTTTACACATTACCTCAAACTTCATGTGAAAAATTAAAAAAAAAAACATTTTTTTTTATTTTTATCTATTACAAAAAATTGATGACAACTTACGTTTCTATGTCCCAAACACACTGTAATTTTTTATTTAAAAATTTATTTTTTCACCTTATTTTGACTTAATATTGAAAAAGCACCTTAATTTTCAATTGAAAATTCTCAAACCAAATATCTCACCCCTCTACTTCCCGACTTCAGATTGTCTGTAAATTATTTTTCTTTTATTGTTGTTGTCTTATCTTCCTTTTTTAATGGGTTTCATCATAATATTATTTGTTTGGTTTCAAAAATTACTTATGTAAATCAAATAAAAATAATCACTCTACAACATAACGAACTTTTAAATTTCATATGATAACACCAATCTCGAAAATTTTCAAAAAGTAAGTTTGAAATTACAACCAAATATTACAGTGCGGAAGGATATTCCAATTAATTTACTCGACAAGAAGTTAAACGGCATCGATCCACCTAGTAAATTACTGACATACTTCATTCTATTAACTTTAGACTTATTACTGAAACTTCTTTCTTCTTTGAATCATCATAACTGACGCTAAAGTAACCGACGAAACTTATCGTTTTCAAATTGGTACGGAATTTAAATTGCGAACGTTGCGTCCCGTTATAATAAAACCTACGAACTCGTATTAAAATAGGACAAAGTTTCCATAGATAATTACATGAATCGATAAAATAATTTTGCTATTTATGATACGAAATTGTCCACCCTCGATGACCGGATCCCTTGAACGTTTCATTGTTTTCAAATGAAACAAATTTGAAACTGTATAAGGTTTAATTAATAGCTAGCTGGTAGTTAACTGTCTAGTCCTTTTAACATAATTCAAGAGTCTTTGGGTTAAAGCAGGATTCCCTTGGATAGCTCTAGGTTATAATTCGCCCCAAATTCTGAAAGTTTGTTTATTAAGGGATTCACCAAGTGTAAGGCCCTTTCATCGAATTAGATATGCAAATTCATCCTAGCTTTAGATTGCATATGATCTTTCTGTAAAGTGTGTTGCAAACTGCTTCTTGGAATCACAACTCGACGTTTATCGTTATTTATTGAACATATAAATTTATTGAGTATTTATTAAAAAAAAAGATAGTGTCAATTCGATATATATATATATATATATATATATATATATATATATATACTTTGAGGTAGTTCCTATTTAACTTTTAATGAAAAATCGCCACCACTAAGGATAATCTTTTTTGTGGAATTTGCTGTTCCCTGAGGATTATAAGGTTTATATATCAACAAAATTCATTACCTAAGGAAATAGAAAACACAATCTCACATTTGAGCCTATAAAACGTCCTTCATAGACCAAGAACGTGTAAAAAAGTCTTCATATATCTGAGCACTAGAGATAAAGTATAGACGTTTCAAAGTCTTATTCTGACTTTGTTCCCAATTGCATTAAAATTTGTACAAAATAATGTCATAGGAAACGAAGTCAGAACAAGAATTTGAAACGATTGGATCTTTTGAATATACAGAGGAAAACAATTAAAACAAACTAGGCTATGACACAAATAAATCAGAAATCAATAGCAGCATACAAAAGATGATAGAACAAGCAAATTGGCAAAATATGGTTTTCAGCAAAGCAAAACTACCAACATATAATTACAAGGCAGATTATCATCACAAAATCCAAGAAGTTGCAATTACTCTCATATCAAAATATGTAATTTAACAGATACTTATGAAAGAAAAAAACTAGCTTTCATAAAAAATAGATTAAGAGAGAAAGGTTATAGCAGTCATATAATCCAAAAAGTAATGAAAAAGAGTAAGGCAAGAACCTAATGACATAAACAAACGGCCCTAAATTATCATACCTAACGGCTACAACTGAAAAATTATATAGAAACCTATAAAAACACAACATTCAGACTACGCACAAACCATACCCAGCAATAGGAAACTTTGCAGACAAACACATAAATATCTGCTCGCCGGGATGAACACAAACTGAACATAAAAAGTAAACGACGACAGCATTATTCAGACATGAAGCATAAACAGGGCACAAAACAGATTTAAACACTTATAAATAACTCACTATGCGAAAGTAGTGGTACCCTTAATAAAAGGAGGAAATGAAAAAGAATTATTACTCCAAATAACCTAAGCTAAAAGGGAAACAGCAGCCAAACAATTTTAGTAGTCAATTGAAAGCATACGAAGAAGGTATAAAGCAAAAAAATACATTCACTCCAGTTACAACTCATATTGTGCTACTGGGCTGTCAATAATTTTGTTTAAAAGATTACTGAATTCTTGCTTAACGTGTCGACAAAATCTTATGTGGTATTTTCAAAAGCTACTATCTACGTTTAGACGCACGCAATGAAATCCAGAACTTATCAAATTGTTGGAAAATTCTATTAAACACCGTACCGGCCCGAACCCGTCCTATAACAACTCAACCGGAAATACCCAATCGGCAAGCGGTAGGCGTGGCCACTGCGCGCCAAGCGTCAATCATACGCAGCCGTTCACGGTGCCAACCGATAAGCGCCGACTACATACAGCGCGCGCGCTCCTGAAAATTTGAGTAACTAGAAGCGAAAGTAGAAGGCTACGAGAATTATGCCAACCGACCTGAGAAGGACAGATATGACTCTGCCGAAACGTCATTTTATCGTTGATCCCGGCAGGGATCAGTTATCAACTACGTGGTTGAATTCCCAGAAACCACCGAACACATTTAGTGCCCGCGAAAAGCAAAAACTTAAAAACAATATATATATATATATATATATATATATATATATATATATATATATATACATGTGTGTGTGTGTGCGTGTTAGTTGGTTTCCGGGAATTCATCCGCGTAGTTGATAACTGATCCCTATGGGTATCGATGGTAAAATGCTGACCTTTTGGCAGAATCACATCTGCCCTCTTCAGGTCGGTTCTCATAATTCTCGTAGCTTTCTGCTTATATAATGTTGTAGCACCCGGTGGCTTAGTGGGAAAGTCCTTCAGCTCACACAATTGTATAAAAATTGCAGCTTTATAAGACCTTAAGCTCCTCATCAGTTTCCTCAAGACCTTAAATGTTTCCGATCAGCTCTTCAGTTTTTCCTTCAATAATAAATTACCTCACTACCAAAAATATGTTCGTCTTCTCATTCCTTCCAGCCAGTTCTTCAATGCTTCAGTCCTACACTTCTTCTTCTTCAGTTAGTCAAAAAGACTAAATGTCCACCTATCTTCAATTCTCTCTCCTTCAGTCCTTCGCGCAAATCTTAAGCTCTTTTTAATTTCTTCTCAAGACTGTAAGTTCTCCATTTCTACAGCGTTTCAAGTTCATCTGAAATCTTTCAGTTCTTCAGGGATGTTGACCATGAAAAATTGGTTGAACACAGCTGCATATGATGATGATAATATCATTAACATAATGTAATGTTACAACAATAGTTTAAATTCACCCAGCCACTTCAACAAGGATCTAGGCTGTGTTAAGTTAATTCATGAAACAACTAGAAAATAATTAAATTATATTAAAAAATCAGTTTGCAACAAGTCAAAGAAAAAAACCAATTTCATCTACTCCCTTGTACGTCAAAGTTTTTACTCGAACTCGGTGCAAGCAAACCAACCCAAACAAACATATTTGATTGGTTTCTGTTAAAGCCTTAGAGGAAACTGCTAACTTGATATACACGTCAAGCTACCGGACATGAATAAACTTTATTTACTCTGCTTAATTTCTATAAACTTTTCACGTTTCTCAGATATCCGTTGTTTATTCATTTGTTACAACTTCATGTAGAATTGCTCCTCTAAATAACGGAAAAAGTTGAGAAGTGATGTTTGAAAAATTTCCAGAAATTGGCAAAACGAAATGACAACTTGTTATTTGTAATTTCTTCGGAAATGTAGGTGAAAGTTGAAAACCTAATTCATCTTGATGAAAAAGTTATTCCGAGTTTTTTAATGAGCAAGTATTCAGAGAAAATTAGGTGACTGTGAGTTCTTCCGTCACAAAAACTTTTGAATGGAGTACACAACTTAAATTGAACTTACTGATTTAACTTCTATATGCAAGAGGGTTCTTTGAAAAAATGATAAGTCTGTCAATATTAGGTTCTAAAAATACAGTGATTTAAATAAATAAATTTTTATTTATTAGTTTGCTAATAACTTGAATGTATTAGTAGCAATTTACCTTGCAATCTTCGAAGGTAACTTATATTGGATATTGGAATTTTTAGGCAATTTACATTGAATTGTTTCAAAAAGTAAACTTTTTCACATTTTGCATTTTTCTTTTAATTTTCTAACCAGCTAATCAGTACCAAAGATTTTAAAAACACTTCTAACAAAAGTAATAGTAAGCATTTACAAATTACATAAAACAATTAATGATAACTACCTAAACAATAGTTTTTGAATAAGTACAACAGAAAAACAAATTATAATTAGTTAATTGTTATTTCGCTTTTTAGTTAAGTTGCTTTGTGTTCTCTTTACTTATTTACTTTAAAATCTTTACTGACTCATTTTACACATTCATGCAGTTTATCTATAATGACATCCTTGGATACTGAATCCAACGCAGGGAGAATCATTTACGTCTGCTCATAGACAAATCAAAAACGATATATCCTCAATTTACCTAAAACCTAGTACTAACCAAAATATTAAAAGTCATAAATTACAATAAAAATAAGATAGAATTTAGAAAATTTAAGCAGCACAGGCTCATACTAATCCAAAATTTAAAAATATCTTACACGAATATAGTGTAGGGGAACTCAGCATTACTTTAATACCATTTTTGCAAAAAAATTCCACAGGTGTTTGAAAGGTTTTACTTGAAGAAGATACACCGCATAAAAAGTTTGTTAACACATTTTTACTTCTTAGTTAATTAGGTGTTGAAAATAGCAAAAACCCTATTTTTGGCAGTTTCTCAACAACAAAATAAAAATTAAAGTATCAAAGGTAAGTTGTATGCGCATTTTTAGAACCTACTAAATGAGATGTTGATCGATAGGATTAGTTAATTAATAAGTTAATTATTCGCCCAAAATGTGAAAAAAGGCGTATTTTTCAATCACTCGTAACTCTAATCTAAAAAAATTTAGAACGGTGAAACTTGGAAGATGAAACTTGGCAAAAAGTTTTATTTGCCTATCGAAAATAACTGTTCTAAATTTGAACTTCATTTGAAGGTTTTCTCACAAATGTTTTTTTTTCGAGAGCTCTTTATTTTTGGTGATGTTTAAAATGATCCCTTTCTGCATCAAATTATTTTTTTATAAATCTGAATATAACATGGTAATTATCAAATCTTTCGGTACAACTCATCATATATTAATATTTTTGGGTTTGTTCTATTGTCTGTGAATTTAATTTGAAATTGTGCATTTTGGTATTCGGCAACGTTTAAATTTTAATAGAGGGGGATCATGATTTCCCCTCAGGGTAGAATAAGAATAGCATGTCATCGAATTGATATGACGTTTAAAATGCTTTTGAAAACAAATTACATTATATTCGAGGGTAAATCATATAAACTGTAATTTTGTTACTCTGCTTAGTATGCAGTTTCGAGCTAGATTGTGTTGTTTGGAGTAGATGTTTGGTTTCTGGGTACTGGGGAACCCAGCCGGGTACGCGCGTATGCTTGGCTTTGTCGTCAGTAACTATTGTATGTTGTGTGGTCAATATAGAGTACAGCCATGACCAATCTAGAGGTACATTCGTCTGCTATGCAACAGATTATCATAATGTTTTTAACCAGTAAAAGCGTTAAACCCTCAGAAATTGTATCTCATTTGAAGGAACAATTTGGGGATAGTACACTGTCTCAGAATCGTGTGTATATGTGCCTTAGAGCTGACAATACCAAAAGTGTTCGACAGTTATTGAACATGACCATCGATTAACCGTGGAGGAATTTCCTCAGAATTGGGTGTCAGCTATGGAAGTTTTCAATCAATTATCATTGACCAAATTGGTTTCAGAAAAATTAGTGTCGATGGGTTCCGAAGTTGTTGACTGTAAACCAAAAGAATGTGAGATAGGAGATCGTTGAAAGACTTCTAAATAGATTTCAGCGAGAAGGGAAGGCCTTTTTGAAACGCATCGCCTACAGTGGCGAAATAAGAGTAAAAGCCAAAACTCTCTGTCATCTGTAAAAGTCCTTGCCACGATTTCTTTTACTCTAAGGAAATTTACTGATCGTTTTTCTTCATGCCCAACGTAGAGTGAATGTGGATTACGGTTGGCAAAAGCCGCGTATTCGAAAGAAAAAAACAAGGAATACACTGCAAGAAATGGGAACCCCTGACCACCCTCGTTATAGCCCTGACTGGCCTAAAACTAATATGCCTTGGGCAGTTGACAGCTTCGGAAATTATTAAAATTCAAAGTAAAAGCTCTTCTATTGATTAATTTACGCTGCACGATCTAGTATGAGCTTGAAATCTATCTCAACTACAGCTCAAAAAATTCAAAATTCTCATTATATTTCGAAGTTATGACCTTTTATATTTTGGGGTTTAATGATAATTCCTATAATTTAAGTTATCTCTGAACTTATAACCAAAAGTGGTCAATATTTTTGCTAAAAGGAGTATACTTTAAAGCCCCAAATCAAAATTTTCAAATTTCTATCATGTTTACTTTCTCTAAAGCGCCTAAGCGGTTACAGTGGATGCGAATTCGTACGAAAATTAGTTCGTAGGAATTTAACAGTATCATTTACAGTAGCAATCAAGGTTTAATTATGGGAAACCCTTTAAGTCCTCTTTTGGCTGAAATATTCATGGACAACCTAGAATCTCTAATATTTAATCATGATTTAAGTAACAAATTCTTATATTGGTACCGATACGTTGATGATGTTTTCGCTTGCTTTACTGGAACACAGAGACAATTACAATTACTACATAACTACATAAACCAACTCCACCCCAATATTCAATTTACACTAGAAACAGAAAGAAACAACACAATAGATTTTCTAGATTTAACTATAAAAGTATCTGATAATAAACACAATTTTTCGATATATCATAAAAAGTCCCATACAGACCTCACTATTCACAATACTTCATGTCATCCAATCCAACACAAACTTGCAGCATATCACTCCATGGTACACAGATTAGTAACTGTCCCGTTATCTAAACCTAACTTTGACAATGAACTCAATAGGATAAAACTCATTGCTATCAATAATGGTTACAACCCCCAAATCATTGATAACATATTATCCAGAAAATTAAAGAAAAAAGCAATAGAACAAGTATACCCTTCCTCTCCCAACTCTAACTCAAAATTTCACCAATCTATATCTTTAAATCCAACAATAATTTAGCCAAACACATAAAAATAATAAAGATAAAATTAATCAGTATGAAAACTCTGAAGTCTATAAGTTAACATGTGGTAGTTGCCCAAAATTTTACATCGGTCACACAGGAAGGTCATTTAAAACAAGATGGTTTGAACG
Organism: Octodonta nipae; assembly: GCA_034190945.1. Classification (NCBI taxonomy): domain Eukaryota; kingdom Metazoa; phylum Arthropoda; class Insecta; order Coleoptera; family Chrysomelidae; genus Octodonta; species Octodonta nipae. The sequence continues at coordinate 98,678,215 of CM067221.1, forward strand.
TTTAAAAGCCTATAAAAATCAGAGATACAACATATCTACATTTGCCGACCATTTATTAAATGAAAATCATATTCCACAAACTACTTTCGAAATTTTACATCTAGAACAAAAAAGTAAAAAATTAACTCTGTTAGAATCACTTGAAATCAATAAAAATAAAAATTCACCACATTTTTTAAATGACCAAACTTCCAAATTATATTAATAATATTTACCTTCACTAATATTATACAGTAAACATATTGTGCTTTCTACCTATATATACATATACTCATTATTATCTTACAACACTATATAATATATTCAGATGTTTAGTATTTAGTTTAATATTTAATTCTGACGAAGCCTGTCATCAGAGCGAAACAATTGACAAGAAAATAATAAATTTGTGAAAATTACCACAGTGGTTAATTAAAATATGAATTTTCACCAAGGAATGACCGAAACAATCATCAGTTTAAAAGTAATATGCTTAATTGCACATGGTGTCTTACAAATTAGTACGACTGTTATCATAGGAACAAACTATTTAGTTTCTTTGTCAGGGTTTGTACGAATAGATTGAGCCTGGATGTTGAAAAATTAATTAATAATTACATTGGTCGAAGCAAGGTGGTTTTTATGGGATGAAAAATGTAACAGTATTTATAAAGTTTACTTTTTTACAGCTTTTAATATTATGTAATTTAACTTAGATTATTATTGTTCTAATATATCTAAAAATTCCTTCCAAGTTCTTACCATGATCTCTCCTGTTTCCAATTCTAGATAAAAAAATTCTCGTCTATTCAAAAGCGTCTTCATTTTATCAGTAAAGCAAATTTTACTAAAGGCGTTTCCAACAGGTAAGTGTGATTTAATAACTGCAACCCTTGCACTGAAGTGCACAAACTCAGAACTAAATATATGCAAAAATCTAGTCTATGTTTTCACTTCCAATGTAACCACTCTGTTCGTACGTATTCGTACGAAAGTATGTCTTATGAATAAATGTTCTGACCAATTCCTATCCACTGCAACGAAAGGCTCACGTAGCACCTCCATTAAAAAATATAATCACATAAATAATTATATTACCAACACCGTGATTGATAAAACGTTTTGCTTGGTCTGGAATTTAAGATGAAATCACCAAATCTCGTTTTTTTCAATACAATACAATTGTATTGCTTAACACTAAAATGTCTTTGTTTTTGCCAAGCTTGGAAATAGTCATCCTTTAACATAATTAGTAATGAATCCAGTTATGGGTTAAATTTGCTGATTTCTTATTATAATATTGTTTTTATTAGTTCACAAATAAATTCTCCGGGTAAGCAACTTCCAAATTGCCCCTTCCATCAAATATGATAATTCAAAGTGCTTCAAAGTTACTAATTACTGAAAGTACGTAATTTCTAGCAAACATGTTTTATATGCTCTCTTCGAGGTGTCATTCATTTGTACGCAAGACAATATATATTATATATAAATATAATATATATTGTTTCTGGTCGGGGACGTTCATCAGCTGCGCTTCCCACAATTGAATGTCCTCTCGAACACTTCTTTATGCATTTGATGCATTTCATTAAATTTGAAGACGCGAGATGTAAGACCGACATCTAGGATTTTCAAGAGAATCAGTACACAGAGGTTCCGAATCTGGAGCCGTTCCTTGTAATTGCTGTTCTCCCTCTTCGAGGTGTACAAAAGAATGACACCTCGAAGAGAGTATTCAATATCTCTGACAGGTGAAGTAACGTGAAAGTTAAGGGAGAGCAGCAATTACACGGAACGGCTCCAGATTCGGAACCTCTGTGTACTGATTCTCTTGAAAATCCTAGATGTCGGTCTTACATCTCGCGTCTTCAAATGTTTTATATGTTCAAGTTAAAAAGTAAATCGAATTTTGAATGTCTTTACAATTATTCTAATACAATGCTTTAAGTAGTTGGATAGTTCTGTAACTTGTTTCAAGCTTCTGAAACTTTCTGGCGTATCCATGTTGTTCAAACTTAAGTAGATGCGTTCTACGGGAAAGGTATGTAAGATAAGGTAAGACGCTCCTTTTAGATTCTGACGAGACTATGCACGCTATCTAGTTGTTTTTTCGAGTAAAGTGTAGGTTCCTGCTCCCACTGATTGCAGTCAAACCGTCATAGCTGCGTGAAGGACGATTACAGTGTTTCACTCCAAAGTATTGATATTGCCTTACGTGTTCCAGAATCCAGTTCGGCAGCACGAGCACGGTTCTTTAACAAACCAGTGATTGATTTTTTTTGTTCTCATTCAGGAAAAATTTTTCCACCTCATCGGGCGTTTATACTGTACCGACGAAAACTACAAAAGCGTTCGCAGCAACTGGGCGTAAACCGGTAGCACGAGTGACATCTGCTTAAAGAGGCGATACTACAACGGCTGTAGTTTGCACTTTTGCATCTAGAATTCTCGTGCCTGCTTGGTTATTTTTCAGCGCATCCGCATGAAGATGAAATTGATGGAGGGTGCACCACTAGAATCCATGTGGGCGTGCAACACATCGAGTTGGATGAAACTAGAAGTATTTACGTGGTACGTTATTACACCATACTAAGCCGACTGCACAAAATCCCGTACTGTTAATTTTAGAGGGCCTTCTGTATCAAACTAAAAATTTAGACGTGATAATAGGTTCGTTCCTTCAGCCTAGATAACCGATACATAACGGTCGCGTACCTGCGCACAAGAACAATAGCGTTCCTTCAAAACAATAACCGTTTAGTGAACGGTTCAGTTTCGTGTTCCAAGTGACACGGTGATTGATTCGCAACCAGTTAATGTATGGTAATTTCGATCACCGGCTTTAAGGTAGAATCGGTGGTGCAGCCACCGACTGGTACATGCATCGAGTTGCGCAATAAACTGTTCATGTACCAATGCATTAACCAATTGCCGATCGGTCGACAATCGGTTGAAGGAACGAACCTTTTAAAAGCTCGGGAAAACCACGTTACCATTCTCTGTTTACCACCACACTGTACACATAAACTACAGCCGTTGGATGTCTGTGCGATGTATCCTCTGAGGCTTTACCATAATCAATCTCTGGAGAAATGGATGAACAATAATCCTGGCAGAACAGTGACGGTGTTCCAAATTGAAAAAAATTTCGGTGAGGCTTACCTTAAAGCAGCAGTGCCATTGAATGATATAAATGGATTTTCTAAAACTGGAATCTATCCCTATAACTACTCCAGCCAAAAGATATTTGAACTGTTGATCGAATATGAATGTTTTGTTTCTTTACCAAATACCGTGTGATTAATAATTTGTATACGTACATGTTCTAAGTTAAGATTCTAATTGTTAATGTTGAAATTTTTAATATATTTGATAGTGATTATGAATAAGGATTGATATGAGTGTTTGAAACACATATTTGAATAAAGTTTTAATAATTATTATTTGAGTAAAATCATTTAAAAGATACCTAGGTATATATTTGTTTCCTTTATTTCATAAAAAGACATGATTTTGATTAGTGTGGCCCTCAACGGTGTGGCCCCGTGTCTAATTAATAAAACTCTAATCGATAATGGATATCGAGAACATAAAGTATGACAATACCTAGACAGATAAACTGACTATTTCTTTTCTGATGATATTTGTGGCATATTTTTCAATGTTTAAGTAGTTCTTGGGAAATAACACCACCAAGTCACGAAAAACTGCTGTATATTCTAAACGTTTCGGGGTCTAGGTCAGACCCCGTTCTCAATGGTTAAGAAACTATGAATAAAAAAGTCACAAATCTAAAATGTAAATTTAAAATGTTTGACAATATCTATTATTTGACTTCTAACGTAACGTTTCGAATATGCAGCAATTTTTCGTGACTTGTGGTGTTATTTCCCAAGTAGTACATAAACATAGATAAACTGTCTATTCAAAATAGTAAGATTAGATTGTATATGCTCGAATTTATGAGAATGCTCCCTTAGAGGGATCATCTCATACCACCTTCTCCTACATACAGACAAAAACAAAACCTGCACCTTATTTGAAATAATTTCATTCCATTATACAATCCAAATAATGCAAGTATTACATTCTTTTACTATTGGGTGGATAAGAGAGTAACTAATTTTAATACAAAACAAAATTTTTCTTATGATTTTATTTCTTATCGAATATAGTTTAAGCTATCCAAATCAGTAAAGTTTCGAGTAAACAGAAATGAAAAACTAATATACAGGCAAATTGAGAACATTATTTTTTTTTAAATGATTTAAAAAATGTAAATATCGGTCTTTATTTAAATTATAAATATGTAGCTATTTCAAAACAAGTAACTTATTTAAGTTTCAAGTGATTTATCAAAATAATACATAATAGTACGTTTTTTGTCACTCGAAATCTCAACAAATAAATATTTTTCCGTGTTTAGAAAGAACTCAATCAAAGTAACTATTTCTTACATTTATGCATACAGAGATTTGAAAACGGCAATCAAGACTAATTAATAGCTAACTTGTAATGAGCAGCCTCGTCCTTTTAATATAATTAAGAAAAGCATGAACTTGCACCGTCTGGAAAAGGCGTAGAGGTTCAGTAAATGGGTGACTCATAATTGAGTTCGTGAAAACAAAAGCAGGAACTCAGTATTTGCTCTGCTCTTATTATTTAATTTAAAACAGAATATATACAGGGTTCATACTATAGTTTGGAAAACTCCTATAAACTTACTTATCTGGAAAGCACTAATTGTTAATCTTTTCTAAGATTAGTTTAATTTATAGATGGCAGACAAGTTAAGCTGTTGATTATATCGATTTATAGTTAGTTATGCTGCACCATTCAGCGGCTCTCGCATTCCAGGTACGTCACATTCTAATCCTCGTGTGTTCATTACATCTTCTACACCTTCTACTGCCATTTCCAAATTCTGTGGTGGCATTTTCATCATGTTGCCATTCCATTTTAGTCGGTTAGTCTCTATTATTTTGATTATATTAAGGTCAACTTTCAATCCAGTTTCGTATTTTATCGTTACTCATTTTATCTATTTTCAGTTCCAAATAAATATATTATCTGATATAAGGTTCCCCCCACTGATCATACAAGAACCAATCATATTAAGTCCAGTAATTCCTCTCCAAACGTTCATCTTATGTGGCTGTTGTATAAGGTTTTCTTCAACCCAATTTGGAGTAATTGCAGACCAGTATCTAGAGTTATTTCCTGAATAATGATTGTTGCATCTTTACTTAATGTATATGCACTTGTTGGGAATAACATCACATATACTTCTTGTAAATTCTATATATTTTCAAACGTTTCAATAAAGAAACTATATAAAAAGGTACAAATTGTAAAATTTTAAATTAAAATCTTTGACAATATTATATGACATATGACATAACTAAGTGAATTTAATTTGATATTATACAGGGTAGCACAATAAAACCTTACTATTATACGATAATAAGGTTTCTTTCACATTGGAAGAATTTAAACCTAGCGAATTTTATTAATATAAACAAAATCACTCAACACCAGACTCCCCCAACCCACATAGACTCCCAAGATTACTACAATAAAAATACCACAAATACAGAAAGACTAAAAAGAGTAGGAAACAGATTTAATATTAAAACCTAATTCAAAACAAGAAAGACACTATGATCAATTATATCAAAAACAAAACCAACAAACACAGCTCTAAATACAAACTATAGCATTTATAAATCTAAATGTTCGAATAAATGAATACAAAAAAAAAATAAAACGACAATCTGAATAGTCCAAAATTTGTAAACATGCCTGGGTCCTTGTATTTTACACAAAGAAGAACACAGCACGAAACGAACGCTAAAACAGTTGGATTTAATTCTATTAATTGAAATACATTACATCGAACTACCTCCATGGAATTCAGTAGTTCCTGGTTGCCAATAATTAAGGAATAAATTACTTTAATGCTCATGTCGTTGTGCACAACCCAATATCGGGATAGTAATAGCATATTTAAGCAGTCTTTTGGTTCCTAGATTCAAATTCGTCCAATTTTACTTTAATAAAAAATCGATTAACTTTGTGGAATCACTTCTCAACAAAAAACTTTGATAGCATTTTTGGCAATCATGCTACTCTTGGTGCTACATAAAATAATCAATAAATTATGAAAATGTAACATCCAAAATATGATTTTTGTTCAAATTCTGTTTGCCATATTCTAAATTAGAGGCTTGACGTACCTCAGAATTCAGAAAACCACAAAAAGAGCAATGACGTCAGCTGTGGTTACCATACCAATTACCGAGTTGCCAATACACTACAGTTACATTACATGCCACCATGCTATTGAAATTCATATTATAAAGTAAATATTTCACATTACTTCTGAATAATATTTGAGTTTAGAGTAAATACCCTAATTTCTTTATCCATAATTTTAAATTTCTTTATATCGAACTTTAGAGCATATAATTCTGGAAGTAGAGAGCAATGTTCATTAGTAACGCACCTTAGAGCATATATTTTATATGACTATAAGAACATAAACAAAAAGTTTATTATTCATGAAATCATGTTTGACTATCTTGGAAATTTAAACACTCAATACCATAATTATAATACCTAAGTATTTTATAAGGAATAAAATTATTTTCTGTCGGCTACCTGAGGGGGAGTTTTAAAAAGTAATTATTTCAGAAAAAATACATTTACTTATACATAACTTGGTGAAATTTCGAATTCTTGAAACCCTTCGACGGCTTTACCACTCAACAAAAGACGTATGTCGCATGAAAACTAACATTAATGAACAACATTTATGTCAATGTTCATGGGACTTACGTCAAAAGTCGAGTTTTAGAATAGTCGAATGGTTTCGTAAATCGGCCCCCTTGGTACTTGCCACTATTCCCGTTTGTTCTAAACTAAATAAATGTTTTAATATGTATCAAATCAAATTATATTATACCAGCTATTTTGAAAAATAGTCCGGAGAGATTTTTATATAATGATTCTAGAATATAATCTATTTTAACTGTATTGACTTATTATTTCAAATTGTAATCGATATCAATGTTATTCAGAGTTGCATATAACCTTAGAATAATGTTACGAAATTTACCAAAGCCGACCCTGTTTCATTTCAGTACGACAATGGTCGCTTTGAGAAAAAAATGGTTCTCGAAATGACTCGACAGCTGTAGGAGTGATGATTGATTTTACGAGAGTTTTCGATGCTGGCTTTAAAAAGGAAGCAGCCACGATCGCAAGGGAGTGATACAGAGACGACTAGCGTATACTGTAATGTTATAGTGAATCAGCTGTTCTGTATAAATTGATGTAAATCCAGTTCTAGAAAAGTGAGAGTGAATATTAGTTTTATAATTTTAAATTGAACCCACGGACTATATAACAAAATTTGGTGACCAGAAGTGAAGGATTAATTGCAGTTAAAATCGTAATTTGATTTATGGAAACTCGTAGCATGGAAAAAATGGACGAAACTACCAAAAAAATAGTAGTTACGGAGGGACTAGACGAAAAAATTGCACAGATTCTAGAAAAACGTGACAAGAAGGAGAAACAACATCAAGAAGAAATTCAACAAAGCTTAGTAAAATCTTTTGATGAAAAACGTAAAATAGAGTTAGAAAATCTTGTTACTACGATGAAAAGCGAACAACAAAATCTTGTTTGTTTCCACTATGAAAAATGAACAACAAAATCTAGTTTCCACGATGAAAAGTAAACAACATAATTTAATTGAAGGATTATTCTCGAAATATGGAGAAAACGAGAAAATGATTTTAAAATATTTGAACAAAAACAAGATCACATTGAATTAATCAGCTGTTCTGTATAAATTGATGTAAATAAATTTCTAGAAAAGTGGGAGTGAATATTAGTTTTATAATTTTAAATTGAACCCACGGACTATATAACAATAACAAATTTTGTAGATTTGGCTATTAAAAAACTAATGTGATGTTTAATATATATGAATATTTTTTATTATATATTAATGCTTTATGATTTCGAAACGAATTTCATTTGATAGGAGATATTATGATTCTTAGGTCACATTTTGAAATATCTATTTCCTGATTTCCTTTATATCCCTTAAAAATTGGGTTTCAAGTTTGTGAGAAATATGGGCCACTTATTGAAAACATCACTGAGACTTTATTTTCAACGAATGTTCTTTTTCTTCTGAAGGAGCTTTTCATAACAGTGGACAAAACAACAAGAATTTGAAATTACTTTAGAATTTTCATCTTGACATCATCCCTAACGGGAAAATGTAACGGAACTGTAGACAGCTTTTCATTTATTACTCAGTTTTTATTTTGCACGATCTAAAGGGTTTGAAAAGCATTGGACTTAACGTTATTGCTGAAAGGACTCTCCGTGGAAAAATAAACACGATTTTCCTCACAACATTAATATTTTTGGAATCGATCTTGAGACTTTGAAAGAAAGAAATAATAAAACTTGTTTGATAAAAAAGTTGGCAATATATTTCTTGAAACTGAACGGGAGTTTGTTGAAAAATTCAAACAGTAGCGCTTAGCTGTCAAGATCAAATACTTAATGAACGACTCTCATATATAAAACATCCTCACATAAAATATTTATAAATACAAACAAACGATGCAGTCAAATCCCATGGTTCCGATAATTTATTCTGTATGTGGCATATTCCCTTTTGTTGAAATACCCAGGGAAATCATTGCCGTGAAGGTAGCGAAATAAATATATGAACATACACACGGCCTGGATAATAATACTTTAAAGACGACACCCTCGCTCTCGAATTATTCCTTCAGGTAAATTTCATAAAAGTTTTAGGACTAGATGTGCGGAATAATTGATTTCACAGACCTGTATGTCATTTAAGTGAAATTGTCTCGTCAAATATTTAGGAATCTCGTGTCCAAAACCTACGACTCTATCAAATAATGCCGGGTCTTTAAAAAATAGTTATGACCAGTTTTTAGAACGAAGTTCCTTATCAAGACGGTTGCCGAAATGACAGATAAAATGTAAGACACGACAGTATTGATATCTATTAGGGATAGTCATTTGAATAGAAAAACTCTCTCGCAGGATAACTGAGAGAAAATAGGTCTATGGATTTGTCAGCTAGTTTTCCTGTATTCCTGTATAATCCCCTATATCGAACTAAGTCATTAATAACCATATACAGGCAAATATCCTAATATTGTAATTGATATTGTACGTTAATAATTCTGTTGTATAGAGAGCAGTTGTATAATGGTAAAATATTGAATCCATTTGCTCCTTTTGCAACTTAGCGTTACTGGTACGTTTAAGGTGAACTCCCTCTCAGGGTTGGGACTGCTATTACAATTGTAAAACATTACATTTTAGAGAATTACTATTACTATTACATTTTAGAGAATTTGTTACCCTATTACATTATTTTTAAATCTAAGCTAAATCTATTACAATATTAGGTTCATCTTAACATCGTTCCACTTTAAACTTTTATTATTTGTTATTGTTTTATTCCAAACTCAGATTTTTTTTGTTAAGTGTAAATACAGAAAACTACTCCGTATTTTGCATTATTTCTTTCCCGAAATTGTAACTTTAAGAAGGTAGAAAATTAGGTATGTTTTCTAGATGATGTCTCTGGTAGCAAATGCTGAATCCAGTGCATTTTAGATAGCAGATTATGGAAAAAAAATAATAAACTAGGGGTTGTACCCATTTTCGGAAAAATGTTACCTGTGAATTAATGGCGAAAATGCAAATTATCATAATCCATTTTTACCTGCCTTGCCCTCAAACGTAATGACAAACTTCGATCTACAAAATGCTCGACACATTTTTCTATGAGTTTTAAAGCATATTATGTAAATAATAAAATTTTGGGAAAGAACACTTTTGGCACAATAAAAATATGAATTGGGACAAGGATCCAATCTCAATCAGTCCATCATATAATTTGCTTAAAAATCCTAGAAATGAGTATTATGGGAATTTGGAATATTTAGTAAATCCATTCAGCATCATTCAGGAAACAAAAAGAAATCATTCATTTACCCTATTACGGTTCTGGTCTTTCCGGAAAAGAAGGTTCTTAATGGTTATTGTAATTTAATTTTACTGGTACTGTTCTAAATTAGTGCAAAATATGCAAATATCGATTTATTTCCTTAATGGTTGGTTTTTAAATAAATAATTTATTGTAGACATAATTTGGGATAAAAATATTTAAAATAAACAAAAAACAATAAAACTCTTTAATATTTGAATTTCGGTTTGCTTTAAGGGCCTTCCTTTAATCCCTACCCTACAATTTTACACTGTCTCATATATGGTTATTAACAGAATTTGGATTAATTTGATGATGGCGGGATAGGCTCTCATAGCTTAGATTTCAGTAATTAATTAGTAATTAATTTTGGCGCAAGGAAAACCCCTGTAGCCCGTTTGGTTTCCGAGATATCGGGCTGACTATGACAGCTTAAATATAAAAATAATGTAATAGGGTAACAAATTCTCTAAATTGTACTAGATCTATTACAATTGTAATAGCTGTCCCAACTCTGAGAGAGAGTTTACTTTACATCAGTTCTTTCTCATACATTCAAACTGCGGTGTAAGATATCACACCGTGATTCAAACCTAGTACCAGTAATGCTCAGTTGCGAAAGGAGCAAATGGATTCAATATTTTACAACTGCTCTCTAAACAACAGAATTATTAAAGTACAATATTAATTACAATTAACGGAATTTGGATTAATTCCATATAGGGGTTTATGATGGCGGGGTTGTCTCTCATAGCTTAGGTTTCAGCAATTAATTAACAATTAATTTTGCCGTAAGGTGCACCCCCGTAGCCCCCTTAGTTTCCGAGATATCTGGCTGGCCATGCTAGCTTAACGGTCAAGCTGAAATAGCCACCCTTTTTCGGAAGGGAGGGGGGAGCAATTAATTTTCTAGTAGCGTACTAAATTAGAAAAAAATTAGCAATAAATTATGGTACAGGTTAGATTTTGGCCATATGAAATGGATATTCCAGCTTAACATATCTGACGAAATACTCTTCTGGTGTAAATTCACAAACGGTATGGTGAGTTGTTATGAAACCATAAAGACATTCGTACCAATGAACATCAGACCTGATAATTGCTAATAATTATTTTCCAGTCACGAATTCTTTCGTATGATATCTATCCTAGGAATCACAGGAAAATGACGTTAGACATAATACGACTCCAAATTCCGGGTCTGTTTTAACTGAACTCCCAGATGTCGATATTCATAAAATATTAAATTTAGTTATATGTAGTAAATACATAAAAGTTATTCGAGATATCAACTACTTAAGCGAAGTGCAACTGATCATTCCAATACGACATCGATCGCTGGGAGGACCAAAAATTAATCTCAAAATAGCTCGGCAACTGTAGACATGATACTGGATTGTACGAGAGGATTCGAAGCTGATTTTAACAGGAGCGGGCTATCATCGCAGTAGGCAGTTAGTGCGGCGAAGAGCTTATGTTGTATTATTATTGTGATATTCGAATCAGCTGTTGTGTATATTTGATGTAAACAAAAGTTCTAAAAAGTGGTAGTAAATATTAGTTTTTAAATTTTAATTAATTGAACCCACGGAGTTTATAACAATATTGTACTGCGTTCAATGGATTGTCAAATCTCGACTAGATAATATCATAATAAACTTTATTAATCAATTATCAGATTTTTCATTTCAGTTTACACGGAATCGTAAGATTATTTAAATAATTTGCTTGTTTACCTCAATAGAAATAACTTCAAGGAGTATTTAACAAATTTTAAGTTTAATAACGCAGCTATTTCAGTTCAACGTAGCGTTGTTCTCCTCAAAGAATTACCTTTCCGATTACAGCGAAAACACCAGCTGCACACCAAGCTGCCACACGTTGATAATGGAGAGATTTTTCGTGAATATTGCGAAGATTATCAGGAGCCCAATATCGAAAGTTCTGTTTATTTATCGTACCATTCAAATGGAAATGAGCTTCATAGCTCATTATCAGTACTGCGTTCTGGTCTTATGCAAGCGATATGCATGTACACATCGTAGTCCCGACATTGTGGGTAGTTTCTCATATTCAGCTGCAGAAACACCTGTATTTTGAAATTGTAGAATTTCAAATTGAAATGTAAAATCGTTCTCACTATTCACTGTTTATCTGCTTCTCGTGTGCGTATTACACTGATGATCGACTGGTTCTCCGATATTAAAAGGGCGATAAAAAGTGCACTCTTGCATTGAAAGATTTACTAATAAGAAGAAACTTACATAAACACACATAATATAATTATATATTGTATGAATAATAATTTAGGTAAGATTCTCGAGGAGGTCTTTGAGTATTTTGCCTGTTTATGAGGGTTGTCTCAACTCAATTTTTTCTTGCAACTGATAAGAATTTTGAAAAATGTCTCGGATCACTGGTAATGGGTGCAAGTATTCTTCTATATCTGTATCTCGACAATGGTAAGACCTAGAGCTTTGGGAAACTAATCGTGAAAATCGGGAAACAAAAGTGGGTAAGAGACATGGCTGGAAATGAGTTATTCGACCCGTAGAGGGTGTAACTGTTACGAAGAGACGTAAAATTCTTGATATCTGGGAAAGTTTAATCATGATGAGCTATTACTTTGTAAACATCATTTGAGCATTTGATAATAATTTTGCTTGGCGAAATTTTTTTCTTATCTGCCATAATAAGGGAGGGGGATTCCAATGTATTTAACAATATTAAAATGTCAATAACTTTATAGTAATTTCCGGCCATTTCTCTTACCAACTTTGCAAGAAATTTTTCCCAATATTCTAGGTCCTACCATTGTCGAGATACAACCACTGCGTATGCTTATCGGGACACCCTGTATATTGTGTGATATTTATCTGTATTATGAGACGTTTCAAACCCACCTCTGAAGTAGTCAATCGCTCTGTGTTGTAGCTGAAGGTTTAGTCTACAATTTTTACTTTGATGTTAATTTTTTTGAGGGTACTGAGGGTACCGCTTTTTGCTCTTCTAGCAATAGATTTTTCCATCCCACATTGAGATCTATTGATTTCCGCGTTATTAACCATCATACAGCTGCTGCCTTTTTTAAATTTTCTCTTTATTAAATTAGTGCTGGTTAGTACGTGGTTGACCAAAATAAATTTCCCCACATGCCTTACTACACTTTGTTCTCCATTTACAATATTCAAAAACTTAGCTGTTGATTGAAAAATCTGAGGAGGGAAAACCTTAATGTGAGTATAATGTAAATAATTGCGGAAAGGTTGTGGAGGATTCCTTTGATTTATCTCATTGGTTTTCTCTGCTCGGTTTTTCCTTGTATTAAATAAATATTTAAAATTTGTAAATGGGGAACATAGGGCAGTAAGGTAATTTCTAGAAATTGTCGCTAAATAAATTCTTCCTCACAGATAATGTCAGAGAAAAAGATCTGCCAGTGCAGGGTTGACGAAATTTGATAACTTCTGGAAATGTTCTATTGGTGTTACTTTTTCCTTTCTTCTACAGGTCTTGAAATTTCACTACAATAACACTCAACCTTGAGCGTAAAGTAGGTATTATTTGTTTAAATGTTGTATTTTCTGACAAAATTAAGCTCTTAGGAACTAAATATCATTCCAGTTTGTCCTCTAATACATCGCTCATACTGAAACAAAACAATTTGTATAGAGTTATGTTACAAAGGCATTTTTCCAAATGTTTGGTTTTCTTTAAAAAAGAAAAATGTACCAAAAAGTGCCATTCTTTTAAATTTGTGTAGTAAAATTACTCAACTTTTTTTTAAGTTGTCGGTTATTCCCCGAGTCTTTGTGTGTCGGTGTGCTACAAGAGTCAAAATTAATTTGTCAGGTAGAACAGATTTTTTTAGTTTTATTACAGCGTAAAAATAATAATCGTTTAAACAACTTGAAGTGTTTTTTTTATTCCACCAAATCGAAAGATAGATATTTTGGAGACCTCCACTTTGATCTTTCAAAAAATCTATGTTGTTCAAAAACAGTTTTAGGTTTCATAGTATCATTGTTTCTTCACGTTTAACATGTTGATTTTAACTTATTTCAAACTTGAGACATTGCTTTGTACAACCAGTTTGGAAAATCACTCCAAGCGAAGACTAGTGTGCAGCTGATTTGTACGAACTTATTTTTTTTCCAAAATAATCATTTCATACCATCTGATAAAGCTACTTAAGTTCAAACAAACATTTTGTTGCTAATAAAATGTTCAATAAATCTTCATTTTTTGTTAACATTCTCTTTTGGTTACAGATAGCTGAGGTAACATCACACCTTGTGTAGGTTTTAACATTAAAACTTTTTTCATTGTAAAAGGTTTCTCAGAAGTGAAAATTCCAGGATACATATAAACCTTTCTATTTGAGTCATTTAAGACTGAACGATGGAAGCGAAATTTTCTTACGACATATACTTCCCGTTATCTCGTGTCTGCCTTTGTGTCATTCTTAGTAATAGTTATAAATTTTAGGAGAATTAAAATAATTGTCACTATTTGGTTAGGACTAAAGTATTATTAATCGTAATGTGTAATTCAGTTATTATTAAATTATTTAAATATATCTACCAAGGAACATATGACGTGTTAGTTAATTTTTAATTAAAAAATATAAAAAACTATATTTCAAAAATACCTATCCTATTTAATATTGGGGCAGCATATAATTTAAGCAGATACTTTTAAACAGCACAACATTTTCAACTATTCTTCAAAATAGCTGTTATAGTATAGTTTAATCCAATACATTAAAGAAGTTCACATCAAAATGTACTAAATTAGGGTGGCACTGATTTAGCAAGATTTTAAACAATACGCGAAAAGTTTCTAATTAATTTCATAGATATTTAGGGAACAAAATATAATTTACACATATGGGTTGGAACAAAGACAAACCGGTATCTTAACAATAATATTATTTTATATTTAGCAGTTCACATCATAACCTCTTTGTACACCAGCGACACCTTGGTCACTACTTGAACTTCTGCCTTCAGCTGGACACTTTTTCAGTTTAATCCGTATATTATTTGTCATCACTGACTCCACTATCTATAAATTTCAACTTTTAGCAGAGTTCTAGTTTGTGGCTACCATCTATAAACAAATTAATTGCAGGTACTGCATATTGATCGGAGGTTATCTTTGTCTTTTTTACTACATGTTATGAATTTTCCATATATTATGTAGGGACCCTTATTATAATACCCGGTTCCTGTTTCTCACACAGAAAAAAAAAGTCGTACTGATATTTAGAGATCAAGGTAGTGTTGTGTCGGTCGGAACATAGTGTCGAAACAAATGCAATTTAAGTTTTTAAATTTCATTATCATACTAGTTTATTTCACAAGAGTAAGTGTGGGCCTCCGTTTTCCGCTTTTGCTTCAATAAAAATTAATAATTGAGTGTGATGTTTAGAGTTGTGTATAACTTTATTTATGCAATTAAATAAACTGTATCAAAGAATGTGAAAATATTTTTAACCATTGTAAATTTTAATAGTAAGGTATGCAGAAAAAAAGATTAATGTCTTCCATTATTTTGCAATTGCAATTTATCAAAGTTTAGTTGGAATTAGGGTAAATTTTTGCATCAAACTTTTATTGTCTTCTGAAGCTTATTTGTAGGATGTTCTAGTTCCTATTAATGAATTTATTTTGAAATAGCACTTGGCAAGAAAAGGTTGAGTATGCAAAAAATCCAACCTTTCAAAGTCTGATTCTTAATTGTTGTTTATAGCATTAAAATCTGTACAAAATATAAATTTAAAATTGAAAGCTATCCTGTTTTTTTTTTTTTTTTCGGAAGAATAATTGTGGCATCTCTGGCTTTTATTATTTCTGAGTTCTTCGGGAATAACACCACATATACTTGAAAGTCTGTATATTTCAAATAGTCCAAAAGTTTCAGGGTCTAAGGATTCGTAATGACAAATTTAAAGAAAATATGTAAACTATCCTGTTGACAATTTTACATGAGAAAACAAAAAAATCCATATATAATAGTCACGTTGCTTTCAAGTTAGAAGAATTGGAAAGTTGTATTAAATGTGAGACTCCAAAAATATGATTAAAGAATTTCTGTTGATGCAGTGATCCCATTTACATCATAAGGGAAAATCTAGGATAAACCTTATGAACTATCTTGATATAGGGTTCTCCAAAAGAAGATTATCCTTATTAATTTCCTCCTTAATTATCAGCAATCAAATATGATTGAATTTTAAGGAGGTAGTAGCGATGTAATAGTCCCTATGTAACAGAATAGGCATTCATTTCCGTTTTGTGTTGTCCTTTTTTGTATAGTAATATGAAATTGTGAAATTGTATTTTAGAACCTAGGTCCCCATCATGTTCACAAATTTTAGATTTCTCAAATTGTTGAATCTTGAACTTCAATGAGCTAACCAAAGAAGGCACATTTGTTGGCTATTTGGTCAGTAAAGGTCAATCAAAGAGACCAATTACCACCAAAATGGACCTCTTGTAACTCAAACTGGTACATTTTTCCGAATGTTGGGTGCTCTCAAAATGGCGAAGGTTGTTTTTAGAGAACAAATATGTTTTGGGAAATCTCTATAGTTAAAAAAAAGGGTTATAGCTACAAAGTTACTTTTATTTCTGTTTTTATCGGAATATCTCAAACACGCGTTGCTGCTTCATCAAGTGTGGATAAAACTGTTTACCACCCTGTATTGAATCACCACTTGCAGCTGAGCACTAGTCGTTCAAAAACCGTCTGAATCCTATATGTTACCTTGTACATCAATATCACCTAAGGAAACCAACGAATGCGGTTTCGTCTATACGATACTTCTTCCATGTTCATAAATATTACATATTGAGAATATCAAACCCCGGTTTTGTTCATGCAAAGGGAATGGTCGATACATTAGAGCTATAAATATCAATAAAAAATAATGGTCCTTAAAATATCGCTCACTTCAACCTCATAGCATATCTGAGAAACAATCTATTTCAGCAGTCCAAACACCTCTCGTAAAATGTATTTTCTGCAGAAAAATTGTTATAATATTCGACCCCTATATAGAAATTACAGTTGCTGATAAATGTTTGTGTGGATAAAAATATTACATATATTTGAAGATCCCCTTTTGTTCCATTTATGTATTAGTGTGAATTCAAGTATTGTGGAATCATTTCAAGTAATACAATTTTTATAATAAAAGTTTTTATTCAAATACATTACATTGTGGCGAAGATTAGCCACAGGCCAGGTATAATTCGGGAATACTTTACAACCTTCCACTTACAAAAAAATGTATGGCCAGCACCATTTCTTAAAACACACAAACACGTTCCTATACGTCCGTCGTCCGAGAAGACGACAACCAAACTTGAAAATTATTAGGATTCAATCTACCAGTGAAAAGAGCAAAATTTAAAGGCATTTCAATATACAAATTTTAAAGGTTGTTAAGTGTTATATCACTTAAAAACCTCCAGTAACTGAACTTTGTGATAAGGTTTCTTTCTTTCGGCATTTACAGATTGAGATTTTATTACTTTTTACTGCACTCTGAATATTTTGGCCTGACAGTTATTGAAATTTCCTATTAGGAAACGACCCGAAACCATCGATCCATTGCATCGAGTCGCGCTTTTGTAATTATCGACCTTTGATGGATAGGACTGACGGAACGAAAAACACCTGCATGAATAAAATTAACACCGAAGGCAAGCAAAGGGTACAAATTGGTCGAAATATCTTTCATCCTGGTAAATGTTTGGGTAGTTGAAGGAATAGAATGAATATATCCATTTATAAAAATCGCATTATAAAGAAGGGTACGAACCCAACGTGGGTGGTCATGTTTTGCGGACGACGGACGTGTGTACCTTCAGCCTTATTACACTTAGCACTAATGCACTAATGCAACTATATGAATACGTTTTATTAACAAATCAAAATAAATAAGGAATACAAAATTTAATATAGCAATGTAAATTTACTACAGAGTCCATAATAAAAAAAGATTTGATATTAAATTACCAGTATATACACAGTAGTACAGCACTGCTTCAGCGTTTTTACCATTTCACAACTAAAAATCTAATAGCAGAAAAAAATGGTATGGAAAGATGGCCAGAACTTAAATTTCCGCTCTCGAAAAATAGTATACTTCGAGAAAGAAAAAAGTTAGAAGTTTACACTTTTACTAAGGATAGATATAGCATCACTGTTTACTAACTTTTGTCAAATATTAACCTAAAGTTTATAATTTATAACATTTATAGATGCAGTTTCAGAAATAATTATGCTATTGTGCTTTTTTTTTGTATATGCTATTTAGCCAACAAACCGACCTTACCAACCAGGGAAACTTCAACCAGTCAGCATAAGGGGGCGAATGCTGACTCACCATCCACCAGCCCCCAGGACAGTATCCATCCGGGGATTTTGCCGAGATAGAGGCAGCCTAGTCATCAGAGGCACCATCAACGGGCGAGCAGTTACCATCACCATCGATACCGGCGCCGCTGTGTCCATTGCCAAGTGAAATTTGAAATCAGTGCTATTCAAAACAAGGTAGAAACAGAAATCAAAAAAATGCAACAGGACTTACAGCGAGGAAAATACCAGAACACCGTGAGTACCAAAGGTTCCTTTAGTAAACCACCCACATTCGACTGCAGTTCATCTTGGCCCATGTATAAACGGCAAATTGAGGCCGTGGCTACAGCTAATGGATGGGATAATCAAGAAAAATCTACTTCTCTGGTAATTTCATTAAGAGGTCCGGCCCTAGAACTCCTTCAAAGCATCCCACTTCTGACACCAAATTGCAATATACTTCGTGGGTTCAATTTAAAATTATAACAACTAATATTTACTATCACTTTTTTAGAACTTTATTTACATTAAAACAGCTGATTCACAATACATTCTCATATACGCTATGTCGACACGGTATCACTCTTCGGCGATCGTGGCGGGCTTCTTTTATATCACCAGCGTAGAATTCTCCAGTAGAAATCATCATCGCTCCTTCCGCTGTCGAGTCTTTTCGAGAATCCTATTTTTTATATTGAAGCGTTTGTTGTCGTGCTGAAATGACACAGGGTCGGCTTTGGGTAAATTTCGTAACAATATTAAAACGGACACTAAATATTCAAAATTTATACTTGACCTGAAAGGTAAGTTAATGGAAAATAAATCGAAAAACTGCTACTGAATTCGAGAAACATATTATACCGAATAATATCGGTTATCAAGACTTGGTATTCAGTAAGGCAATAATATGGGAAATTCCAAAATCAAACATATGACAAATCTAATTCCTTGCTCCCAAACAAATAAAACTGAAAACAATTTAGAAAAGAAAAAGCAAATTATATCACTTAACAGAAGGTTAATATCTTATACCTGTAACTGGTACTAACAGGAAGATAGAAAATAATAATTACCCTAATTAGATTTGAAGACGCGAGATGTAAGACCGACATCTCGCGTCTTCAAATTTAACGAAATGCATCAAATGCATAAATAAGTGTTCGAGAGGACATTCAATTGTGGGAAGCGCAACTGATGAAGGTTCCCTAATCAGAAACAATATGTATTATATTGATATATAATATATATTGTCTTGCGTACAAAGGAATGACACCTCGAAGAGAGTACCCTAATTAGAGCTGACTGAGAAATTGGCAAACTTTAATCTATCATAAGTAGGTATTTAAAAAATAAATGATTCATGCCCATTGATCTCTTACCATCTAAATACCGTCTAGTATTATTAGAACTGCTTTGCTTTATTAAGGGTGCCAAAAGATAGGAAACCAATAATTTTAATTTCAATCATGAATAGTACTCATTACAAACAGTTTAACAAAATAGTCAGACATGAATTATTGTATTGTATAATAAACTTGGAGTCAGATCGTACATAAAAAATATCTTAATTATTCCACTTTTATAGACAAAAGGCATTTTTTATTTGATTTTGATTATCTGCGGTATTAACAGTAAACATTTTCTAGATTTCTGGGAGGAAAGGAAGTTTGTCAATCAAACACGGTAATATTAAAAATAGAAATGCCTACAGACAATATTTTTCGTTTGTAAACACTTTAAGCAGATGTTATATTTTAGTTATTGGTACACTAGTTTCTTTTTTCTTTATCTTGTTGACACTGGGTAAGGAAAAGTTTGTCCACGACTACTAATTCAGAATAGAAGAACCTTTGAATTAGTAAATAAGTAAAAGAAAATATGATAAAACAATAGATATGAATTTTCTGAAAGTTATTAAACACTCAAAGCTAGATAATTAACGTAATTAGGTACATTGGGAATCCACTTCAAATTAGTTAAATATTAACAGATTTGCCTGAGGGAGCTTATCCGGAATAAACATTTACCCAAACCCCCACGGTAATTTTTGTAATTTGGTTGATGTTCATTTGCGATATACGTCATATATCGCTTTTATCGTTGTATCTTCCAAAAAATTATAACATAATATTAATGATATTATTACATGTTGTGTATCTATAGCTTATGAAGTTGATTATATAATCATTAGCAAAGATTAAGTTTTTGTATTTCACATATTCTGATGGATGTTAGTTTTTTAAAGTTGCAATATATTGATAAGATGTGTTTGTGAGTTCAAACTTTAAAATGAACGACCTGATTCATATCTTGGCTTCACAACTAACTAGTTTTGGACGTATAGCTTTGCTTTGTTAAAGTGACTGGAATTTTTGGTAACTTTTCATTTTTTCGCCAATTGTTTATTTCGGAAAGGTAGTTTTTGTCATTTGGTTCTTTTTATTTTTAACTTACATTGTTCAGCCATTAACACTCTTCAGGGAAGAGTATTCTCCATTATTGGTCATAGAAACTCATATCTTCCATTGCTGTATATTTGTTCCAAATAACTTGTGTTTCGGGCGGAGACCTCGGAAAGTCTTAACTGAACTGATCTCATCAGTTAGATCAGAGGTTTTAGTATGAAATAATATACTACCTGCGGATCAAAACAGACTAAGTCAAAGTCGTGAGGTAGGGCGATGTGCCAACAACCCACTTTTTTAATAAAAAACGTCTACGAATACGGACTTTGATGCGTGAATCTTCTAACATACAAAGAATCAGAACAAAGATAAAGGAACACGAAACAAGACAAGCAGAATGTCGAAAAATACATATACATATGTAGTGGAATTACAATAGACAAAAACAAAAAACATCGCTGTTTATATAAAAAATAGTTAAACGTCAAGGTGAATTTGAAAGGTACAAAATAACAACATTGATATTTAAGGCCTCAATGATGACGCACAAGTAGAAGAAAAGCACTGATACTATGAAGTACTAAATGAGATAATATCAACCGATTTCAGAGTATACAGGTCTGCAGAGTGTAAAATGACCACCGTTTGTTAAAAGCTAAATTAATAACGCCTGTAACCGAAAATAACAAACATCAACGCAATTAAATACAACATGACGTCACACTTAAAGACATTGGAATACCACAATACAATTTAAATCTCTACAAACAGATATTCAATTAGTCGCCCAAGAATTTGAACATGAAATAACTGAAAATACCTATAAATAAACTTTTAATTCAAAGCTTGCAGTAGGCAGCAAACAAAACTTAGGACATAGAAATTTATTGGAAATCTATAGAATATGACATATCAGAAACGAAGAATAAATGAAAGTACACTGACCGTTAGCAGAATATATAGAGATGCAACAACTGATGTGGTATGGAGACGTAAAGAAAAAGTAATCTGAAGTCCAATCTTCAAAAAGAAGCCACGTATAATACTGGTGCAGAGGATTACGAAAGCAATTAATAAGACATTTTGTGTTAGATCTCTGTAATTTTGAAAAAGTATATTAGGCCCAGTTGTTCCGCTCCTACAACTTTATCCCACTTAACATATATACGTTGGTTTATGATTCTGAGGACTAACCTCAACGATACTGTGAACATTAGTAACACTTGTTACAGTTTTTAAGACGTTGAAAAGTTCATTATTCAACAGTTTTAGCATATCAGCCTCGTCAGGGGATTTACTGATCTCTCAGATCTTAATTGCGTATTTAATTTCTCATGTAAAAAATTTCAATCGTTGGCCTTCACGGTCTTATTGTTTTGTTCTGTTTATTATCATCAAGAAGTTTGTTATTATCTAGGCCTAAAATGATATGAAATCTGATCAGTTTTGTTTTTAATTCCTATTTTCACTTTTATCATTTTATGCACGTTAAAAATCGTGTTTTCCTTGCAAATCTTTGAGCGTATAACAGTGTTACTACATTCTACATATTTTTGCTCTGATATGAGTCTCCTAATCTCTTGGTGAATAAATGTGAATTTATTTTTATATACAATATACGGATACCCTTATAATATCACTCCGAATTTCTGCCTCTGTCACATCACAGCAATTTTCTCCTAAACTACTGAACGGAAGAGGTTGAAATTTGGTATCAATGTATAGTTTGGTGACCCGATCAGGAGTACATATCGTAAAAGATGAAATTTTGATTTTAGGGGTACTTCTGGGGGGAAAAACAAAAAAAATCGACCGTTCCCCCCCCTGATCTCCGAACCTACTGAGCCTAAAATTTTGAAAAATAGGAAATATAGAACGTTACCCGAACTTTACAGGAAAAATAAGGAGAAATCATTAATATTAATTTTGAGGGACAAATTATAGAATTAAATGAAAATTTAAAAATAAAATAAACTCAAACGCATCATGTATACATCAAATGAAAGGTATCATTCTGAGGAATACAAATATATTTTTTTCATGTTTAAAAAAAATAGTTAAAAAGCTATTAACGAAAATATACTAAAATTTACCCATTCCCCCCCTTATCTCCAAAACTATAAAACGTAAAGTTTTGAAAAAAATAGAGGTATAGGGTCTGACCTGATGTTTACTGGAACAATAAGGAGAAACCTCTACTTTTAATTTTTTTTATTACTAAATGTATTGTTTTTTTATTTAAAAGATGTCAAAGACGATAATAACTTTAGAAAAAGTTATTATTGTAGAGAAACATGTTAGTAATCAAGAAAAAAGTTGAATGGAAGAGCAACATTCGTTAGTATTTATCAATTTCTTACGTTTGAAGGCCTAAAAATGGCTGTAAATTCATTAAATATTGGTAAAAAAAAAAACAAATTTTTCAAAATCAGTTCTTTTTTTCTCCCTAATTTTTGCAATTCACTCAAAAAAAATTGAAAAATAACAATTTATTCCAACAACTGCACTTTGATCACTCCTACTGACGACCCAGTGCAAGTGACGAAAAAAAATACTAAAGCAATTTTAAAGAGCGTGGAATTTCCCGTAAGGTCCATAAAACTGATTCAAAAAATATTAAAAGGTGTCTGAGCATTAGGAATTTGAAAAAAAAACTTTTTTACGTGCTTTTTAAAAGAGAAAACTTCATATTTAAATTGCAAGTACTTAAAATTAAAATTAAGAGCTCAATCTTGGTGAGAATTTTTGTTTCTATGGGTAAATTAAACTTTTGCTTGAGCACCGAGAAAAAAAATTTTGCGGAAATGAATCACCCTAGTATATAATGTGCCAAAAGTTATTATTCAATAATTTACACACTGCTGTTATAAAATCACTCATCACGTCATATGCAATATAAGCAAAGCAAGTCATATAATTTCACACGCCCACAAATTAACAATAGGAGTTTATATTTATGGACTCTGGGAAATAATCTCCACACTTAGAGAACTGTGTATTTCAAAAGCTCTAGTTAAGTTTAGTAATTATTCGCAAGCATCCATAAATGTGAAGTACAAGATGCCACAATTATCTTTCAGAAAATAACAATCAGAGTTATTTATACAGAAATATCGCAGTAATTTCGCTTGCGGGATAAGCCGAAGAAAATCCAACAACGCCTGTAATTAACACATGCTTTGGGTTCTGAGATAAATCGTTTACATACACATTTTCTCATTACATAGTCTCTCTCTCTCTCTCTCTCTCTCTCTCTCTCTCTCTATATATATATATATATATATATATATATATATATATATATATATATATATATATATATATATATATATATATATATACAGTATTCGAGTAACTAGAAGCGAAAGCAGAAGGCTACGAAAATTGTGCGAACCGATCTGAAGAGGGCAGATGTGACTCTGCCGAAACGTCGTCATTTTACCATCGATCCCGGCAGGGATCAGTTATCAACTACGCGGATGAATTCCCGGAAACCACCTAAAACATTTAGTGTCCGCGAAAACTTAAAAACATATATATATATATATATATATATATATATATATATATATATATCCAGTCCTTTTTTACTTGTTTCATCCACTCTTCTAGTTGTCCGCCTCGCTTTCTTCTGTAAGGCCCTTCACTACATTTATAGACCAATCAATAGAGCAAAAATTAACTGATAATGTGTAAAAAATACTATGAGCATACCAACTATGCCATCACATTAACAAAGATTCCTAGCGATATTTTGCTATGTTTTACACTCGCAACTATGGTTTTTTACTTTGTTATAAACGATTGAAGCAAGAAAATTACATTTTTTTTTTCTTAGTATGTTTATAAATTCAAAAATAATAAACTAATCTCAGTGGTGTCAACAGGTCAATTGTAAAGCATGTAAACACCAATGAAATGAGCCCAGGCTCGATCCGATTGGATCATTAGTAACAGGGAAAAACAGAAAATACTGAAAAATGTAGCATTTAAAAAAAAATCGTATCTTCGTCACGTTAAAAGCTGTAGAACTGGGCTTGTAGGAACTGATAGTAATTTACATCTATTTTATGTGTGCCAAAACCAGACGCTACCAGTTTATTAGTTTTTGAACAATTGTGATATAAACTTTTCTGTACACTATTTTTGCATTGTGTCATAGATATCAAATTTCAATTTTGAAAAAAGTTATTGAAAGTAGAGGTGTCATTCTACAATGTCTCTACTCTCATTTTTCACTAAATATTTCTGAAATATCTGAAAAATGTTAGCAAACATGACAAAAAATGGGTGAACGTATGAATGTATCCATTCGTAATGTATAATTTTAATATTTAAAATCCTCATAAGTAAGAATTTTTTTAATGACCGCTCTCTTTCGATGTTCCGTAAACCCAAATTCCACAAATTAAAGCAAAAACGTGAAACCATTTACATATAAATATATTAATAAACAAACAGTTCTCATTTGATATAACAAAATCGAACAAATCACTCGGTATAGAAGTTTTTTTAGCGATTAAATTCTTTCACCATCTGTCAGAGTGACAGTTGCTATCGATAATAATTATTGTTAGCAGTTCCTCTAAACAATCCTGTTCCCCCCACTACTCGAACGGATTCATACGCTCACCAAATTTTTGTCATTTTTGCTACCATTTTTCATATATTTCACAGATATTTAATGAAAAATGAAAATAGAAGCGTTGTAGAATGATACCTCTACGTTCAACAACTCTATTCTCAATTGATATTTGTCGATCCATGTCGCATGGAGACACACTGCAAGAATAGTGGACTAAAAACTTCAGATCTCAATTATTCAAAAACTAATAAACCGATAGCGCCTGGTTTTGTCACGCATAAGGTAAATATCAATTACTATCAGTGCCCACAAGCCCAGTTCTACAACTTCGATAGTGACGGAGTTATGATAATATAAAAAAAAACGCTCAATATTCCAGTATTTTTTGTTTTTCCCTGTTACTAAAGATCTTATCGGATCGATCCTGGGGTCATTTCATTGGTAATTGCATGCTTTACAATTCACCTGTTGACACCATTGAGATTAGTTTATTATTTTTCATTTTATAAACATGCAACGACAAAAAAAACGCAATTTTCTTGTTTCAATTGTTTATAATAAAGTAAGGAAAAGGTAGCAAAATATCACTACAAATCGTTCTTAATGTGATGGCACAGGCAGCAGATGATAGTATTTTTTGCACGAAAAAATCTCTATTGATTGGTCTATTAAATATTTCCTTTGGCCAGCGATTTTCATTCGTACGTCATAAGTCGTTGTCTCACAATTCATCTTTTAAAAGTTTCTCTGCTCCCAGTTCTCCTATTTCATTTATTTGACTCTTTGCACTCTTGACACCCTCGCTTCTAACCTTTGTCTATGGTGTGTTGTTATTTTCCATGTTTCTTATTCGTATATATTATACTTTGACAATAGTTTCGTAAATTCTGTTTGATGTACCTTTTTGAATTTGATTTGACCACAGTAACGAATTTAGCTTATTTCTTGCTGTTATCGCCTATTAATGCGATGGGTTTTTTTTTAGTAGGCCCTTATTTTGTTATTTTTCAAACCTAGCTAGGGGTAGACCTGATATGCTTGAATTATTTCCCTCTATTTCTATATCAAATTGACTAGAGTTAACCGACCAATGTTTGATTTTTGAGAATTTATTTTAGAGCCTAGCCTTCTTATTTTCGCATAATATATTCCACATAATACCCTTCATTTGCTATCAACATTAGTCATCTGTCCCATTCCGGCTCATTTATTTTGTTATCCCTAAAGAATTCTCGATAGCTTTCAGTCAACTTTAAGACTCATCTCAAGTCCTTTGTACAGCCGCAACATCCTTTCCATGATTATTGTCAAGGTATAGTTTTTTGAAGGGAACCGTGTCTTAAGCTAAGACCATAATAATCAGATGATTAATATTGGTTCCGTAATCGTCTTTTTTATATCGCCTGTTAAATAGTAAATATATTGTGAGACTTGACCGCTCAGCTGCACATCCACTTTTTACTTTGTCTATTTCTACATCCTGTTCTTAAAAATACCATTTTCCAATCTCTCTGGGGTTTTCTTTATCTAAAATGCTTTTGTAAAAAATGGTC
Source organism: Octodonta nipae (assembly GCA_034190945.1). Taxonomy (NCBI): domain Eukaryota; kingdom Metazoa; phylum Arthropoda; class Insecta; order Coleoptera; family Chrysomelidae; genus Octodonta; species Octodonta nipae. Next base: position 98,705,167 of record CM067221.1, read on the forward strand.
TTTAGTAAATCAAACACCAGATCTTGAGCATTTTTGAGTTGGTCTATTGGAATACCTGCGGCACTTGGTGGTTTTACGTACGTCATCTTTCTCAATGATTTTGTAATTTTTAACCGACTTCCAAAAAGGAGGAGGTTATCAATTCGTCGCGTTTTTTTTCACTTTTTTTGTATGTATGTTACCTGATTTCTGCTCCTGTAGTGCACCGTTTTGAATGAATATGGTCTTGTTTAATAGAGTATATATCCGGATTGGTGAAACTTCAAACTTGGAAAAGAATTCTATTGATGAAGTGATAAAATATGTGAATGAACACATGCGTGCATGGAAATCGATCAATATCCCTAATATTTTAGTCGATTTTCGATAACTCCTTATGTGTATAGTTTTTAACGTTTAATCTATTAAGGAAGATCCTTAGGTGATCTCAAATACTTTTCTGCGACGTGGAACTTGCAGTTTTACAGAAAATCGCCAAAAATTCCAAAATTCTTATCAAAAATTTCATCGAAATGACATAACGGACATTTCCTCATAAATATTTTAATTCCAACGTAATAGTGCGGTAATTTTAGGCACTGGAAGTTTTAATTGCGACTATGTATTCTATGTACATAGAAAATTTTCAAAGTCAAATATTTAAATTTACATCTTGGAATTGTACCTTTTTAATCCGTAGTTTCTTAGCCATTGACAACGGGGTCTGATCTAGACCCCGAAACGTTTGGAATATACAGCAATTTCCTTTAAAGTGTGGTGTTATTTCCCAATAAACACTTAGACACATTCAATGTTGTTAGATACCTACCCAGGCAGTAAAAAATGTAAACATTAAAAGGTGCTCATTCTGTACAAATTAATTACCTACCTATCTAGTATATTTTTGAAGTCGGTGCCAAGCAACAATCAAGTTTGATGAATTAGTAGATAAGTACGCAATGAAGGATTTTAGATTTGCTTGGCACGGGCTTCAAAAATATACTAGATTGGTAGGTAATTAATTTGTACAGAATGAGCACCTTTTAATGTTTACATTTTTTAATTCCTGGGTAGGTACCTAACAACATTGAATGTGTTATTTATTTGCTAGAGTTGTATTTTGTTATAATTATTTTTAGCTTTTTAGTTACAGGTAGAAGTCGGTTATATATTTTTTTAATGTTTTATTACGGTTCCATATATACAATACAGGGATACCCTTATAATATCACTCCGGATTTCTGCCTCTGCCACATCACAGCAATTTTCTCCTAAACTATTGGACGGAAGAGGTTGAAATTTAGTATCAATGTATAGTTTGGTGACCCGATCAGGAGTACATACATTTTAGGGGTACTTCTGGGGGGGGACTAAAAAAATCGACCGTCCCCAACCTGATCTCCGAAACTACTGAACCTTAAATTTTGAAAAAATGGGAAATATAGGTCGTTGCGCCAACCAACTTTACAAGAAAAATAAGGAGAAACAATTTATATTAATTTTGGGCGGCAAATTATAGAATTAAATCAAAATTTAAAATTAAAAAATTCTGAGGAACACAAATATATTTTTTTCATATTTAAAAAGATATTAACAAAAATATGCCAAAATTTACCCATTCCCCCCCTTATCTCCGAAATTATAAAACGTAAAGTTGCGAAAAAAATAGAGGCATAGAGTCTGACCTGAAGTTTACTAGAAAAAAAGGAGAAAACTATACTTTTAATTGTGGGGGGCATATTACAGAATTATATGGAAAATATAAAATTAAAATTGTTTCTAACGCATCATGTTATATATCAAATGACAGGGCTCATTATGACGAAAACAAATACGTTTTTTGCATATTTTTAAAATAAATTAATTAAAAGATTTTAACAAAAAAAAATAACCATTCCCCCCCACCCCTTATCACCGAAACCATAAGCTGTAAAATTTTGAAAAAATAGAGGTATAGCGTCTCACCTGAACTTTACTATGAGAAACCTCTAATATTCATTTTTGGGAGCAAAGTATAGAATTAAATAAAAAATAAAAAAATAGAATTGTTTCTAATAGATGAAGTAAAATATCAAACCAAAGGGCTGACGAAAACCATTATATTTTAAAAAAAAATTAAATAAATATTTTAAATTATTTAAAAATATATATATTTAAAAAATTACTCATTCCCCCCCTTATACGCCAAACTATAAGACCTTTTTTTTTGTTTACAGGAAAAATACGAAGAAATCCCTAATATTAATATTGGGGGCGAAATTATATAACTAAACGGAAAATAAAATAATATTACTTAACGCATCATGCAATACATCAACTGAAAGGGTTTATTATGAGGGATACAAATATATATGTTTCATATTTTTAAAATTAAATGTTTACAAGATATTAACATAAAGATATAAAAAATTCTCATTTTAAGCTTTGTTTCCGAAACCATACTACCTAAAATTTTGAAAATAATTTGGGATACTGGGGATCACTTGAAAATTTATAACAAAAATTATTAGAAAACCCCATAGTAATTTTAGGGACAAATTATACAATTAAATGGAAAATAAAAAGTAAATTTTCAAACGCATCATATCAGATAAAAGGCTCATTATGTGAATTACAAACAAACCACGTTAGAAACTACACTATTTAAATTTGTATTTTTAAATAATTTGAATAACAGATTTAATAATTTATAATTTAAAAGTTGACCTATTTTGCCTTTTATCTTCCAATCTACAGAGCCTTAAAATTCAGACAGTAGATTATAAAAGGCTTCCCTGAAAGTTTATTAGTATTAGTGAAATAAAATTCTAATGTTAATTTTTGGGGGCCAAATTAGATAATTGTGTACATATGTATTCTTATAAAAATCAAGCGAATCTTGAAGCAGATAAAATAAAAAGTCTCTGTGTGGAAAATGAAAGTGTATATTTTTTATAAATTTAAAACGCTTCCTTTAAGGTTAAATATAAGAAAATGCACTAATTCCCTTCTTGTCTGAAACTGGAATATTAGAATCTTGAAGGTGGTACGAAACCTTAGTATGCGAGTCCAACTCGCTCATGACCAAATTATTTTCTATTCATACAACTTTTATGTTTCCTGTGATGATTATCTTATGTCTGTCAACATCTCTTTGTAATATTTTTTCAATCGCTTATGTTAATTATTTCTAAAATGAGTCGATTATTATGTTATTTTCTTAAGCTGTTTATTTCCTGCCAGGCTATTTTTGATTTTGTTCCTCCAATATGGTTATCAATCTCCATAAATTTTTTCTCCCAATCATCATTCTTAGCCCTTTTAACCGTTTTCTTTACTTTTCTGTCTAGTCTAGCTTATAGTATTCGTATTTCATTATCCTGAGTAGAGAGCTATTAACCTATCAAAAGTCTCCACGCCTTTTTGGTATTTTTACTCCCAATGATTAAAAGGCTGCATTATATATTGCCCTTGTTAGATGTTTATACTTGTCTTCTATTGTGTCTTCTGCAAAATTTGCTATTTTATTACCTAAACGCAGCTAGCAGAAAAATCTTATAGATTCCTTTTCCTTTATATGTTGCTCTTCACTGTTATCATCATTAGTACACATATAATTGCAACAGAAATAAACGCTTCTACATTCCAGGCCTCTACAGATTTAGTCAAGCCTTTTGTTTAACTATGACTTAGGCTATTTTGAATTTGAGGTGACTTGCTGTTTGTCTCCAAGTGTATTAGTGAATATATCAGTGTTAAAAAAATTTATTTCATATTTTCAATGTAGCAGTTCATATATCTATTTGGCGAGGTCCGTAGTCGTTTATAATTTTTGTAACAAATCTTCCGACAATTAGATCGCCTGTTTTGTTTCTACGTTGGTTGAAATATAAACCAAGACTCAAGTGTAAGAATCGTGTTCCGCTTTCCGAAAAGACCGAGAAGTGGTGGTAAACTTGCCACAGGCGCGGCGCACCAAAACAATTGTTACCAATGAGAACGTCAGCGCTGTAGAAAAACTCATTTTGGAAGACCGACGCAGTACTGTACGGTATATGGCTAAATAATTGGACATCAGCATAATAGTATTGAGCAAATAATTTCAGCTATATGGGTGCCAAGACTTCTGAATTTTGACCAGAAATTCACAAGCTGGGAAGTTTGCACGCGTCTCCTGCAGCGATATGAAAAGGAAGGAGAAAATGTATTGCACCGAATATTCACCACAGACGAGACTTGGGTCCACTACTATACTCCGGAGAGTAAACACGCGTCAAGCGTGTAGTGGAGGAAGAAAGACGAAGGCACGCCAATTAAAGGGAAGGTTACACTATCAGCGGGGAAGGTGTTGTGTACCGTGTTTTGGGACCTGAGGGGAGAAATTGCAGTTGATTTTCTCACTGAACAACAAACTGTGAACACGCAGTGTTATAGTAACCACCTAAAAGACACGGTGAAACTTGCTTGCAGATCAAAACGACGCGATATTCCAATAAGTAGTGCGATATTGCTGCAAGACAACGCCAAACCGCATACAGCTCGGCTTACGAATTGGGTTGGGACACAGTGGAACGCCCTCCTTATAGTCTCCATTTGTCGCCATGCGGCTATTATTTATTTGGTCCATTGAAAGAGGCACTTGGCGGACGCGATTCGAAAACAATGTGGAGGTAGAATCCTTCATGTGCGAATGGTTACGTGACAAGCCGAGAGATTTTTACGAAAAAGACATACGAAATCTTCCGGAGAGATGGCAAAACTGTGTAGAATGTGACGGAGACTATCTAGTAAAACTGTGAAAAATATCAGCTCTGTAACTTAATAATAAAAATTTTTATAGCAAAATTCCGGTTTATATTTGAACCACCCTCGTATCTAATGCCTTGCTTTCCTATGATTAACCGAAGTGAGCGGGTTCGACAACTGCGTTTGGAATTCATCTTTTAAGTTCCATTTCTAGTTTTATTAGTCTTCCGAATGAATGATTAAAATTTGGTAAAGTTTGGTGAATGTTTTTTCATTTCAACTTTTCTTTCATCAATTAATATTGTAGTGTTTTTGGCTTTTTTTTTATTTGCCAAAAAAACAAACTGTTTCATGGGATCCATAATCGATGTTTATTAATGTTATCATACCTAGAGTATGTTTACGCTGAACGTATCGAATTTGAAAGAGGTCAAATTATTAGTATAGGGGAGGCGGGTTTTTCATTTCGAGAAATCGATAACCGCACAAACAGAAATCCCACTAATGTTATGAGATGTTGTCAAGCGTGATTTAATAATACCCAGAATCGGAGAGGAGTAGGCACCGGACGTCGAAGGGGACAAATGAAGTTCAAGATTCACTTCTAAGCATTATCGACCCCATCTTGGGCGACCTCTGACTGTTGAACATCCACAGCAACGACTACAGTGGAATGTGGAATGGTATCAGGTCGTCTTCTCTAATGAATCTCGATTCTGCTTCGGTTATCCGATGTGGAGGAGAAAGACGTCATTCTCAATTTAATGTAGTGCGATATGTACCCAGAACAGTAAGGGTTATGGTATAGGGTGCTATTGCACTTAGTCTTTATTCGAGACAACATAACAGCGCAACATAATCTTCAGGAAGCTGTATGTACTCCCTTACCTTAATCGGCTCATGTATCCCAAATTTGAACAAGATAATGCTCGGCCACATGTTGTTCGAGTTAGTTTAAACTTTTTTGAGGAGACCCATGTGAATCTGTTTCCATGGCCGCCCAGATCTCCCGATTTTACGCCAATAGAACATGTTTGAGCTATGATAGGCAGAAGGCTCGGAAATTTACCCCAACCCCTCTTTGGAGTTTCTAAGACCTAAAATACAGGTGGCTTGGGATAGTATTCCTTAAGAAGAAATAGACCACCGTATAGGTAACTGCTGTGGACGAACACATTATTAGAAAACTTAAATAAAAAAAATGTATTCTCCTTAGTATTTTTTGTTCAAATTTTTAAAAACTTTTTCTTACTATAGCATCTATATTTTACCGAAACAAAACAATATTAAATTTAAACATCTCCTTTTGATTGTTGCGATTTCTTTATCCTTGAGTATATTTTCACTTTGATATGACTGGTTTCTTTCAAAAAGGTTATTCCATTATCAAACAAGAACAAACTGGTGTCTGAATTAAAAAATAATAAAACTTTACATACATTCTACAGGTATTAATTAAATGTAATAATATAATAATAAAATAACATGAAATTTCTAGTTTCTGAGATTGGGTATACAAACAGAAAAACTCACTCTAATTATAAGTATGGCTTAGAAAGAAAATGAATATAATCATATTCAATCAGAGTAATTTCAAATATTCAAACTGCTTACCGTTTAACTTCTGACAATACGCCAGCCTGTTGACAAATTCCCCATTTACCTTTTGTACGACTGTACGGATTAATTCATATTCATCCACTATTCTTTGTCTCAACTCCTTTAAAATAGTTGCTTGTCTAAAGCAAACAAGTAATTTGGGGTAACCCCAAGGGAAAAATCTAGTGGCTGGAAGGAGTAATTTCATTGTTTCGTAAATCGGTGTTTTTGAAGAAAAATGCTGAAGACAATATTTAATTTTAAAAGGACGCTCCCTAAAATAATGCTCGTGAAATTATGTGTACGATAAAGTTGGACAGATTTATTATTTTCAGTTCAGTATCATAAGAATTTCATACTTAAAGTGTTTTTAAGTAGTAAGTTATAAAGTGAACCCAAATATGAAGAGGTTAAATGTCAAAGATATATCTCATTGGCTCCACATAGACGTCCAACCTAACGGAATATGATTTTTCGCAGGCAGACTCGTCAGCAGTACGTAAACCTGACTAACATATTACGAATTACTGCAAAAAATATTATACGGAATATTTTCGTCCTCCAATTATATTATTTGCCTATCTACTTGCCAAAAGGGTGGACAGTTTTACCGGGTGTATCATGACGAACGGCCGTTAGAAGCTATAAATCAACTTCGCAACAGAGTTACTTCAAACTTGGTATCCAGGGTATTTTAACGGTATTCTCTCCAATGCAATTAGTGTCAACCTCGAGCGCCCCCTGCATATGCAAGAATAATTAACAACAAATATATTTTAAATACACCTTGTACATTGTAGTACTTTTGAATTTACTGTAAACAATAAATATGAGTTTCATAAAGATAATGTAAGGGTTATAGTTTTGACATCCTGATGTATTTATGTGTACTAGCGATCGCCCAGTGGTCGAAATTCGACCAATTGTGTCAATTCATAACAAAATTCAACTTGTTTTTCGTATGTAATTAATAGGACTTTATTTGTGAACACATTTTTAATGCATAGCTTAATGATATAAGGTATGGCAAAGAGGCAGTAAGTGAAAATTAAAGACAAAAATCCAGTTAACATGAAACTTCTTACAATTAAATAATTCATTTGTTAACCGGTAGGATAATATAACAAATAAATGTAAATGACAATTCTATTCGAATTGAAATTTCAAAAGAATCTGTTTCATTTTACTACTAATACTTATTCTATTTACATTTGTATGGTTAATTAATCGTAAATGTAAAGGTTCATCAAAAATGTTGGTAGGTACATACATATATACATATAATCGGATATTTGGTCTAATTGTTCTCAAGATGATGTGATTCAGTTTAATTTCAACTCTCTAACACTTATTAAAATACTCATTACAATTATTCCACTTTATAATATATTTCCACCACCCTGTATATGTAACTGTCTACGGACTACCCAATATATCAATATATGTGTGTATGCAACTGTTTATTTCTGGAATCACCCTGTATAATTATAACGTACAGCGCCTGATATCTCAGACAGTTTATATAAAATAAATAAATAAATAAATATTCCTTTATTCAACATTTACAAAAGAAATAATCTTACAAATACAAATGATTTATTTGCCTTGTCAAAACAATCACCGCCCGTGTCACTCAGCATCTTTCAAAAATTCATCATACGAGTAGTATGCTTTTCTGGATAGGTATGTATAGAGCTCCGTTCCAAACTTCACTATACTTTTCTCATTCCCTCTAGCTCGCGTATATTTATTAAAACTTATAGTCCCCCTATAGATATGGGAATTTTGCCCAGCCTAGAGAATGGCTGATGTAGTCCATTGCTGCTACGAGTTGAATAATTGTGTATTTGATCATTTGTAGTAAGTGATACTTGCTTTTTAATATTCATTATTAATAGGTAAATATATAACGAGTGGACCGTCAGAATATTAAACTCAATAAAAAATTGCTTGCAGCTGGTTAATGGGAGAACATCAGCTATACATCGTAAGATATTTTTTTCTGTAGAGAAGACTTTGTTAATATGAGCTGAACAGCCCCAAAATATAAGGCCATATGACAAAATCGACTCCGCTTGGCCGAAATATGCTAATTTAAGAACATTGAAACTTAAAGTAAATTTTAATTGGCGCATTAAGAAAGAGGTCTTACTTAATTTATTTGTTACATAATCAATGTGTTTTTCCCAAGTAAGTTTATTATCAACAATTATTCCTTAGAACTTACATAAATTTGTCTGCTCAATAGATTCACTATTTAACCTGACAAGATAACTTAAATTATTTGTGTTGTTTTTAGGTAGGAATGACATTATTTGTGATTTTTTAACATTTACCGTTAAACCATGTGAATTACAATAGTCATCAAATTCCCGAGTGGCTACATTATTTTAATTTACATATTAGAATTGTGTCCTTTTTAATCCGTAGTTTCTTAACCATTGACAACGGGGTCTGATCTAGACCCCGAAACGTTTGGAATATACAGCAATTTTCTTTAAACTGTGGTGTTATTTCCCAAGAAGCACTTAGACATTGTAAACTGATTCGTTTTATTTTATTGCTAATACTGTAATACTTATTTAAGTTTTATTTGCACATGGCATAATTGTAAATAATTAAAAATATATTTGCATATCACATCTCCTGAGTATTTTCGTAGCTTTTGATAATGGATGCATATACAAATTGTTATTAGATTTGTGAGACATTCATGACTAAAATACTCTTTAGGTTCGGAAATCAAATGTATCAATTAGCTTTAGAATCTCTAAATTGTGTGCTTACATTAAACTTTTCATTTGGATTCTTCTGTAAATGCGCAAACTTCGTATACGTAAACACATTCGCTTTGGTCAGTTCATAACTGTCATCGTTTTTGTAAAAAATTAATGTCATAAATGAATAGAAAAGAAGGCTTTCACAGCATACATCTTTGTAAGTAAAAGTCGATTAATTTACTAATATTTTTTATACCTCGCTATGATTGTCCACGATTGGATTTTTACTGTTGACGACTGTCAAAATTCGAATATTAGATTAAGCTACCTGTTCATAGTGGGCGCCACTCACTTGAATTTTTTTAATAATTTATGTCTGAATTAGTTATTTTAGAAGATATAAATAAAGATTTTTTATATATTCTGCACTGAAGGTCGTCAATAGCTACTAAATAAATCAAAAATAAAGAAAATCGGTCGAGAAACACAGGAGAAAATGGTACCTAACCGTTTTGTCTTTGCCTATTTATATATAGATTGATCAACATTTTATGGCATGATTTAATATCTGCTCCAGGATATGATTGTATAACAGTTCTCTTAGTTCTGAACTCTGTGTGAATAGTTATGGGAGATCAACTTGATGTCATATTCTATATGCCTAGTCTTCTGACCGGAAAAAAAAGGAGTAAATAACGTCTCGTCTTTCTCTTTATAGAATTGTAAAAATCGAGTCCCTGTATCATTTCGTTGGCCCAGAACGTATATTGAAATATGTGATCTTCTTCACTTTTTCTGTATGAAAACCGTCAGGATTTTGGTTATGAGCTATCTAGATAGGTGTATATTCTTGTACGATTTTCATGTCAAGAATCTTATATCAAAATTGCAACCCTGTCCGAAAGTGAAACCAATCTAGCTAAAAATACTATTTCAATAGCATAAAGGCTTTTTATTGGTTGGTTGTGATAATTTACAAGTAAAAGATGTAATGTTCTCCTACTGTACATAAATATGTATCAGCCTAGCGAGTTTTGCTTATTATCTATAGGCAGACAGTTCGTCTCTGCAGAATTATATGTGTTTCATTACGAAGAAGCATGCTTCTAACATTCCATGTACATATTCAATTCACCAAATAACCTAACTTAGTTTAATCATATTATAAGTTCAATAATAACATTAGGGAATGATTGTGCACTACATTGTTTGCTGTTGTCTTTGTACACTGTAGGAAATATACGGAAAAAATTATGGGGTATTGTGGGCAGGATTGATAAATGATTCCTTTTCTAGAGGAGCTTCTTTGAAGTAGGTCAGTGCCAGCCTACAGATTGCATATAAATTGTAACTGCACCTATTACAAATGTTATTCCCATAGGGATAACAATCCACAAATGATAAATTTTATGATATACCTAAACTATTGAGTATAATACATTTGTATCCAAAAAAACGAGCCATTTAACAGATTATATGATCTTTTTAGTCGGAGAGATGAACCCGAAATTTCAGTGTCATTTTTAATCTTGACTAAACTATAAATATGACAATGTATCTGTTGGTTTGTCCGTTTTCGTACGTATCAACAAATAAACTTATTCTTTTCTATTGAGTGAAGAGTAAAAATTGCTATTAAAATGGTTGAAATTTCAGATAGATTTCCATACAACACTCGATTGTACGAAATACATAAATTATTACCCGAGATTTCAATCAGTTGACTGAAGAGCAACTGACTAGAACTCGACTAGAAACAATATCTTGTTCTGCCTTGAATAACCTGTAAAATCACGAAAATAGAGGAATGTTTTTTGGTTTTACCAACAAACCTTACTACACCCTTGTTTTTTTTCAGTTTGTCTGTACCAGGTCGACTTCAAGGTGATTCCATTGTCAAATTATTAGCTTTTGGCAGAAAGATAATAAATAAATTAAGGTAGTAGTATCAGATTTTGACGAAAAAATCTGAAAAAAAGTTTGCACATCGGATTTTTGCAGAAATTTGATAATTTTATTAAAATGACTTTGAACGCGACCTTGTACAGACAACCCAATGGTTCACGATATTTTGACAGTAGATATAAGAAAAGTGTTTATGTAATTATTGGACATTTCTATGTTAGTAGAAGCGTTACTGAAACTCTAAACATCTACAACGTCTAAGCATTTGTGAATACTTTCGAATAGTTCGACTTTATTCTTAGGAAATTGGAAAAATAATATAAATACATTTTTTACGATTTATATATTTTTTCCAAATTTAATTGAAAAAAAATTATAAATGGTATAGGGAGACTTAACATGGATTGAAATGTATTCAATTGTGCTACTAGAATTATTTAAAACATACAGAATGTCCAATTTTAAATATACCACTTTTAAGCTATTTTTTAACTTCAAAGTTAGAAATGAATTATATTCAGTTTCTATTCGAAAATAATTGTGTTCGAATGTTGCATATTTTATTTATCACATTTCTGTCTTTTTATAAACTACAGCACCTAATGAAGGTATTAGGAGAAATAACTTTTATTCCCGGATTAAATTTAAAAGATTTACCAAACCCTCTACTATACAATACATTGAAACCAAACAACTCAGTAAACAAGAAGCTGTTAACAAAATAAAATAATGACTTGACATTTCAGTCTTAGAAACAAATAAGGTCCTTAAAAGAGATTGAGAAATCTTAACAGCTAAACAGCTAAAATAGTAAGAACAACACACTAAAAACAAATGAGAAAAACAATTATTTTATCGCGAAATGTATTCCGACATCCAGGAGTTTCAGGAAAATCTATCTCACAGAGACTCCAAATCGGGAGTTGTACTGTATATAAAGCCGTTTCCTTGTGATTCCTAGGGTAGAAATCACACCAAAAAATTCGCAAGTTTACTAAAACCTTTCAAAAAAATACGATACTAACTTTTCGAGAATTTTAATCCATTGAACGAAAGACAATGGATTGAAAAATCTGGAAAAGTTAGAATAGAGAAAAAACATACTGGAACATGTTGGAAACCAACACTGACTACAACAAATTCTTTCATCTAGTATAAGAACACACGACTAACAAAAAATCAGTAAATGCATAAAGGAAATATGGAAATAAATCTGCTGCCGCCAAAACATGAATTTCTAATTATATATTTATAACACAGAAGCTCAGAAAAAGAAACCTGAAAGGTGCAACCCTGGGAATCAGTAGCGGAAACACTCTGATCAGATCAACCGGCTAAATTTGTTGAAATACTATACTGAACAACGTTTTACAAACAACAGATGAGAGCTTGTTAAGACACAAGCAAAAAACACACCCCTAAATATAATAGTATAGGTATATGTAATGCTCTAAATAAGATGAGCTCAGTAAGTACATATAATAGGTTTAAACAAAACACACACAGAAATAGACTAATTAGATAAATTAATAATTTCACCAAAATATTCTTGTCTGTTATCCAATTATGCATGTAGAACAACATGAATCTATTATCAGAGCCATTCGGATTTCGAGACTCCCTTGGTACAGAGAAACCACAGTTTAACTACAAACAATTATCCAGAGACGTAGAGTTACGAAAAGTGTCATGTTCATAAGTTTCGTTGACCTCTCCAAAGCTACGGAGTACGATAAATTGAAAATAATCAAGTCGTACAAAATATATGGAAAGAAACAAAATAGTGAACAATCTCTACAGGAAGCAAATGACTGTGGTTCAAGTAAGCGGCAGTAAATCGAAAAAATCGAGGACTGTGTTCTTTGGCTTTAGCTATCTAGTATCTATTTGGAGAATGTGTATTTATTCAGAGCTCTGAGCAGACATATCGAATAAAATTTAATAATGAAGACATCCACAAGATCAGTTATACAGATTATACCACCATCCTGACTAATAGCCTTGAATAATTTGAAAGTTACAAAACTCAGTCAATGCTCTAAATCTAAACACCAAAATAATCATTGCATTCAAGACCCGCATTTGAAAGGTCACACTATTAAAATCTCACCAACAATCAAGTCCTTGAAGGATTGAACAGAGATACAGAGGTTATCTATACACACTAATACACATTATTGCAATTAATTCTAAAATTAAACTTGCGCCATGGATTATTTAAAGGATAAAATGTTTGACTTCTCGTATGATGTGAGTAAGGTGCGATAATTTGTTGATTGTTTTCGTATCAAATGGTCTAAATTATGCGGCACATCCACATTTCGAAAGTCTTGTTTTTTTTTTCTTGAGGTTAGGTTTTTTCTCGAGGTCTTAGGTCCTTAGAGTAAAGTGGAACAATCACAGCATTTGATTTCAATCGCTAGGTGAAGTTGATCCAGCAACCTCGGTATCTTAAGCAGTGTGCTCTGCTCTTCATTTCTCCATTCACGAAAATAGATTCCAAGATATTGACATGATCTCCCTTTTTCATATTTATAGGCCAACCATATAACTCTCAGACGTCACACATTCTGCTTACTGTACGTAGTAATCTAGTGTCAGAATCGGCTAGTAGATTTCTGTCATGTGAATGACGAATGTTACATATGTTGGCAGCATTTAGTCTAATGATTTCTGTATAATTATACGTTAGTATGATAATAGAGATTTTATATGTCTAATATTCTAAGAATTAAATATAGTTTTTCATGCTTGAAAAAGTAGAACCATTTTTGGAAATTGTAACAATTTTTGTCAATTATCTGAAGACCGTTCCAAATCCTTCATGAATCCAAATTGTTCCATGCTAATGTCAGTTTCACATTTACGATATATGCTCTTTTGTGTAATTTGTAACAGGATCATTGGGAATTCACTCATGAGAGTAATCAGTCGGTAATCACCACAAGTCCAAGCCTTTGTTTTCTTTGGAAGAGGTATAAAAGCTGACCTTAACCAGCTTTCCAATAGTGTACATTTTATTAAACAGACGTAGCAGACAGTCGATGTTATCTTCCTTGATGAGTTTCAATACCCCCGAATGCTCTCTGGACAAAGGCTTTTGTAATTTCTCTAAGTCTAAAAGAACTAAATATATATGTCGAGTAGTTTCGAATATACACACGTAAGGGAAGTATAAAACTAACGTGTTCTTGGTTAACTAAAGGTACAGGTATATTGAGATAGATGGCGTTATTTTGATTAACGCTATGCTACGGACTATTGCAGATAAATAATTTATAGCCTTAATTAAATCAACAGGGAAAATTCATGACATTCTTTCATGAATTATTTTAAAAATATTTTGGTCTTTGACTATCTTTCAAAAATCGCTTTGTACCGAACAGACAGATAATTTTTTTTGACAAAACCAATTTTGATATTTTAAAAGTTATTAACGTAGCCTAAATAAATGTGTGGCATGCTTTATTTTGGAAACAAGAGATGTAAAGCCCGACATCTAGAATGACACCTCGAAGAGTCAAAACAAAAAAATAAAAATATGTTTTTATTATTCGGCTATTTATTAAAGTTTTACCTCCGTCGAAATAAAAAGAAAAATAGAAGATTCTGGGTGCATCCCTGTATCCACAGAAATCGTAATAGGACATTAGTCATTGCAGCCAGGGAGTTATGTTACAGTAGAAATAAATCATAATTTAATATCGAATTTTATTTTAATGTTTCTGAGCTGTCCATTCCATAGTTCTTAATATTTCTGCCCAAATATTTTCTATTGCATCCTTTCTGAAATAGTCTTGTAAGGTATTATTGTGCAAACAGTAGTGATTATCAATTAATAGCACAAATTGTGTGGATTTATCAGTCATTTTTAGGGTTCCGTATATACAATATACGGATACCTTTATAATATCACTCAGGATTTCTGCCTCTGTCACATCACAGCAATTTTCTCCTAAACTACTGGAGGGAAGAGGTTGAAATTTGGGATCAATGTATAGCTTGGTGATCCGATCAGGAGTACATATCGTAAAAGAAAAAATTTTGATTTTTGGGGTACTTTCGGGGGGAAAAACTAAAATCGACCGTCCCCCCCTGATCTCCGAAACTACTGAGCCTAAAATTTTGAAAAAAAAATAGGAAATATAGAATGTTGCCCGAACTTTACAGGAAAAATAAGGAGAAACGATTAATATTAATTTTGGGGGGCAAATTATAGAATTAAATAAAAATTTAAAAATAAATAAATTTTCAAACGCATCATGTAATATATCAAATGAAAGGTCTCCTTCTGAGGAACACAAATATATTTTTTTCAAATTTTAAAAAAATATATTTAAAAAGATATTAAAGAAAATATACCAAAAATTTACCCATTCCCCCCCTTATCTCCGAAACTATAAAACGTAAAGTTTTGAAAAAAATTAGAGGTATAGGATCTGACCTAAAGTTTATTGGAAAAATAAGGGGATACCTCTACTTTTAATTTTGGGGGGCAAATTACACAATTAAATGGAAAATATAAAATTGAAATTGTTTCTAACCTATCATGTTGTATATCAAATGACGAAAACAAATATATTTTTTTCATATTTTTTAAATAAATTAATTAAAAGATATTAACAAGAATATTAAAAAATTCACCCCTTCCCCCCCTTATCTCCGAAACCATAAGCTGGTGAAAAAAAAATGGAGGTATTGCCCCTCACCTGAACTTTACTGGAAAAATAAGGAGAAACCCCTAATATTTATCTTGGGGAGCAAATTATAAAATTAAATGGAAAATATAAAATTAAAATGGTTTCTAACCCATCATGTTACATATCATATTAAAGAGCTCATTATGACGAAAACAAATATATTTTTTTCATATTTGTAAAATAAATTAATTAAATAATATTAACAAAAATGTAAAAAAAATTACCCATCTCCCCCCCATCTCCGAAACCATAAGCTGGAAAATTTTGAAAAAAATGGAGGTATAGCCCCTCACCTGAACTTTACTGGAAAAATAAGGAAAAATCCCTAATATTCATTTTGGGGGCAAATTATAGAATTAAATGGAAAATATAAAATTAAAATTGTTTCTAACCCATCATGTTATATATCAAATGAAAGGGCTCATTATGACGAAAACAAATATATTTTTTTCATATTGTTTAAATAAATTAATTAAAAGATATTAACAAAAATATAAAAACATTTACCGATACCCCTCCCCTTATCTCCGAAAACATAAGCTGAAAAATTGTGAAAAAAATTGAAGTATAGCCCCTCACCTGGACTTTACTGGAAAAATAAAGAGAAACCCCTAATATTAATTTTAGGGGGGCAAATTATAGAATTAAATGGAAAATAAAAAATTATAATTGTTTCTAACGGGTCATGTAATATATCATATCACAGGGCTCATTATGACGAATACAAATATATTTTTTTATTTTTTTTTAAATGAATATTTTAAAATATATTAAAAAAATATTTTAAAAAAATTACCCATTCCCCCCGTTATTCCCCATACTATAAGACCTAATTTTTTTTGTTTATTTGAAAAATATGAAAAAATCCCTAATTCAATTATTTGGCCCCCAAATAATAGAATTAAACGGAAAATAAATTATTAGAAAACCCCCATAGTAATTTTAGGGGCAAATTATACAATTAAATGGAAAATAAAGATTCAATTTTCATAAGCATTATGTAATATATTAGATAAAAGGCTCATTATGTGAATTACAAATTTGTTGAAAAGATATTAACAAAAATATTAAACATCGACTTAATTCCCCCTTTAGAAACTACACTAATTGAATTTTGAAAAATATATTTTATTTGTATTTTTTAATAATTTGAATAACAGATTTAATAATTTATAATTTAACACTTGACCTATTTTGCCCTTTATCTTCCAATACACAGAGCCTCAAAACTCAGACAGTAGATTATAAAAGATTTCTCTGAAAGTTTATTTTAAAATAAAACTCTAATGTTACCTTTTGGGGGCCAAATTAGAAAATGAAATACATATTTATTCTGAAAAAAATCAAGCGAATCCTGAAGCAGATAAAAATAAATAGTCTATGTGGGGAAAATGAAAGTGTATATTTTTAATAAATTTAAAACGCTTCCTTTAAAAGATATAAGGGTAAATATAAGAAAATGCACTCATTGCCTGCTTGACCAAATTATTTCATAAAAATACTATCTTTCAACCTATAAATGCAGCTAAGCGACTGACACTGGTATACGCCAGGAAATGTACAACTTGTCTGCTTTGAAGAATCCTCACTGCTGACGCCTCAAGTACAGTTCTCTATAAAACCACAAATGACCAGCACAAACGCGTATACATTCCGTATAACGCAGCTAATACGCGAGTATGCCGACACGCTCTGTGTGCAGAATGCTTTAGTTTACACTGAGTCATAAAAAAATATGAAATTTGAGAGGAATCGGACAATAGCTTCATGTGATTCTAAAACCGCTATTTTTGATTAAGTAGCTCTAAATGAAATTATTACTATTCAAATCTGATAATCGAAAAAAAAATTCCCCTTATCTTCGTAACATAATGAATTTTTAAAAATCGACGAAATGTCCTACAATATATTTTTACTGTATTTACAATAAACGTGCCCTATAATTGCCACTTACTTAGATGTCAATAAACAGATAAAAATGATAAACAAATAAGACATAAAGTGTCTAATTTTAACGGTATCTCTGCCGGTCACTAAACAGTCGTAGGTCGTATTTTCTAGCACATTCATGTCAACGTCACTGCTAAACCCCTAACTGGCATTTAGTATTATATAAATAGCATACTGAGTACTGGTTTAGCCTGCACAACCAATTATCATTAAATTTTCAAAATTGTTACCGCGTCAGTGACCATATTAATAAATTCGATCACTTGAAATATTTGTGTACACCCTTTACTAACTTGAGGGGCACGATAATAATGTTCAATTTAAACGTAGAGTAGGCTTTGTAATAAAGAACTGTTTCCATAATTAAGAAATACTTAATATCATCGTTTTCTCCTTATTTTTCCTTCAATTAAGTCCCCATATTTTAAGTTTTTTTCAAAATTTTATGTCGTATAATTTCTAAATAGATTTTTTTCATTTTGTTAATATTACAAATTATTTTAAAAATAATTATAGTTTAAAAAAACTAAAAAAACTACGTTTTAATAGCAAACCAAACTAAAAAACAGAAAATAATTTTCAATTGGGAACAGTTTATATTACAGCAGTAAAACGTCGAACAATCAATCATGATTAATCACCTCAAAATAAAAATATAATAAAATTTAAGTTATTAACAGGATAATTCGATTCAGAGTAAAAAGGGTGGGGTGCATTTCAATATATTTGCATAACTCTCCTCTTATAAATAGTTGCAATGCAAGAATTGTGAAATTTAATATTTGTACTTAAAGAATTGTATTGTCATCGGCCCTTGACACGTGTGTCAAATTTCAACTTAATTGGACGTCTTTTAAGTTTGTGAAAATTACGTTGAAAGTTTCCGTTACATAGAAAGATACATACGTACAGATCGACCTAATAAAAGCGTATTAATATATTTGTATTCCTCATAATAAGCCCTTTCATTTGATATATCACAAGATGCGCTTTAAAATGTTTTATTTTCCGTTTAATTCTATAAATTGCTCCCCAAAATTAATATTTTAGGGTTTCCTTCTTATTTGTCCTGTAAAGTTTAAGTTAAACCTTATTTTTTATTTTTTCCCAAATTTTAGATCCTATAGATTGAATGGATAATTTTTTTATGTTTTTGTAATATCTTTTAAACAATTTATTTTAAAAATATGAAACAATATATTTATATTTCTTATATTTTCTTTTATTTCATATATTAAATTATGGCTTTGGATAAAGTTTAATTTTAAAATTTCCCATTAATTCTATAATTTGCCCCTAAAATTAATATTAAGGTTTTCTCTTTATTTTTTCCGTAAAGTTGAAGTGAGGGCCTATACCTGTTATAGCTTCGGAAATAAAGGGGGGGTAATAGGTACTTTTTTCTATATTTTTATTAATATCTTTAAAACAACTTATTTTTAAAATAGGACAATAATATGTTTGAAATCCTCATAGTAAACCCTTTTATCTGATATATTACATTTTACAAAAGGTTAATAATTTGATTTTTCGAATAATTCTATAATTTGCCCCCCCCCCAATTAATATTTGGTTTTTCTGCTAATTTTTCTTGTAAAATTCAAGCGAGGTCATGTGCCCGTAAGGGCTAATGGGTATTTTCTTATATTTTTGTTAATATCTTTTAAAAGTTTATTTTAAAAATATGAAAAAACATATTTGTATTCCTTATAATGGGCCCTGGAACTTGATGTATTTATTGCATGATGCGCTTGACATATTTTAATTTTTATATTTTTCATGTAACTGTCTTTTTTGTTCCTCAAAATTAATACTAAGGTTTTCACCTTATCTTTTGTATATACTTTGGGTAACATCCTATATTCCCTACTTTTTCAAAATTTTGGGCTCAATAGGTTAGGAGATAAAGGAGGGAATGTTCGATTTTTGTAAATTTTCACACTAGAAGTACCCTTCGTCGAGTCACCAAACTATACACTGATACCAAATTTCAACCTTTTCCAGGAGTTTCTGTATACTGGATAAATGGATACGGATTGGATGTCTTGAGTATTCATGTCTAAAAATTAAAAAGTCCTATATTTCTGAGTAAAGATTTGAAAACCTTTTTAAACGCGGTATCACCCGCTACACTTTTTCACGATTTTTTTATGTGTAGTTATTAATTATGCATAGAGGGTTGAAGGAGCAGATTAATAATGTTATGTACAAAAAGTGACGGGTCTCGGGATTTTTCATTTCCATTTATAATTACGGAGAAAATAAATTTATCCATTACTTTGGAGCCTCACTGTATATAGAATATAATTAATATTGCTAAATCTTAAATTGTGTGAAATAATACCTTCATCCACCACAAGTATTAGTTTATGATACTTTGTTTTATTTCTCGGGACGGCATGATCAGTGGCATACTTGAGGTTGTATCTCCTGTTGGCTTTTATACAGTTGATACAGGATTTCCTCTTCCCCCTTAACGAAATATAATATTCCTGGCAAAGTTAAATATTTGTCGTAATAATAACACAGCAAAAAATAATTTGTTAATTACAGTAATTGGAACAACAAATAAATATTGATACAGCTTTTTTTGCTTTTTAATTGTGTTAGTTTTCTGTTTTTTGTTTGATGTCAAGTAAGTTATTTTACAAAAAAATATTTATGAAAGTAAAATTCAATTCATCATTTTCTACCGATTTACAAAACAATGAAATTATTCATTTCACGTTCACTAACTACACTTAGAGATTCCAAACCCTCAGTCCGGAATGCCGAGCTGATATTTTCGTTTGCCAGGATTTTTGGAATTATATAATATTGGAGTTGATGAAATAATCTGCTAAAATATTATATATTAATTGAGCGATATGAAATTATTGGTTTAAAATATTGCGTCATGCGAAACAACGTTTCAATGTTGCAACCTCGGTAAAAGTTTTTTCATTTTAACTCTCTTTGTGTCTATGAACTACAGGATATCATTAAATTTGTACGTCATCATTTCAGACGGGCACTTTGTATTTTGTTAGTTAGCAATGCTATTTATAAACATAAGTTTTGCTTTGAACTAGAGCACGTAAAAGAACGTTTTCTCTTCCTAGATTGCGAATGTCGGTGAAGCCGCCCTTCTTACAATGCCTGTTGGTTTTTCCTTCTTTTTTAGTCACATTGATGAGATAATTAAAGTTTTGGCTCACGCTAAATTAACTGCTGAGGCGCTTTACCAGTCTGCCGCAAATTTCTGTACCGAGTAGACAAATAAGACCGGCTATCTGTCATATCTCGGGAAAATGAGTGACGAAAGTGATAACGAAAAAAAATCTGAAAGTAATTTGAAGAATCTTAAGATAAAAGCAAGATGGCATAAATACCAGTGCCTAAGCGCTTTTGGGAGACAATAAATATTAAAATGTATGCCAGTATAAGGGAGATGAAAATATTAAAGATAATTGGTGAAAGTTGTGTGCTTTTTAAGCTAACAAATGTTTTTGACGAATTATAGAAAAAGTACACCTTCTTTCGAAAAATGTTTAATGTTAAAGTTTTGAATAATTAAAAACTTTTAGTTAAACGATTTTGATACGACAACAAAAATATTGAAAAAAACATTTTTTATATTTTTTTTTCCGATTTTTTTATATTTTTTTTCACTATGGTGAATCTGTATATTTATACATTTCAATAGAGCCGTAATCTTTTTAATGCAATATATTTATCTCTGTATTTTCTTAAGAATTTATTGTAAAATATGCCTAGATTTGAAACAAATCAATTGACGAAACACTTATGCTCATAAGGCATAGAAACTATTTTTTTCTTGCCTATTTTTTTCATTTTTAGTTGAGTTCTTGTTTAAAATTAAGGTCGATCCTTAAACAGTTACATACAGTTTACAGTTACTCTATAACATATTACAGTGAATTTACTGTTTTAAAGATTTCATTTTAACGAACAATAGAGAATTAAAAAAATATATTTTAAAAAGTTATATTTTTGATATTTTCCCATAGTAACAGTATGATGTTTTTACAGAACTTGTCAACGAAATAAATATGGTTTTTAAATATACAAAAAAATGAAATTGTTATTTATAAACTTTATTGAAAACTAAGCCTTTTAGTATTAAATTGTCTAAAAAAATCATAGTTTTTGAGACACAAAAATGTAGACATCAAAATCGAATCATGTTTGTGAAAAATAAAAATTAAAAATTGTTTTTTATCGTTTTTAGGGTTTCGTATATACAATATTATAATATCATTCCGGATTTCTGCCTCTGTCACTTCACAGCAATTTTCTCCTAAACTACTGAAGAGGTGGAATTTTGATATCAATGTATAGTTTGGTCCCTGATTTTTGGGGTACTTCTGGGAGGAAAAAAAATTATAGAATTAAATGAAAATTTTTTCAAACGCATCATGTAATACATCAAATGAAAGGTCCCATTCTGAGGAACACAAATATATTTTTTTCATATTAAGAAAAAATAGTTAGAAAGATATTAAGGAAAATATACCAAAATTTACCCATCCCCCCCCTGATGTCCGAAAATATAAAACGTAAAGTTTTGAAAAGAATTACAGGTATAGGGTCTGAGCTGAAGTTTACTGGAAGAATAAAGAGAAACCTCTACTTTTTATTTGGGGGGGGGTAAATTATAGAATTAAATGAAAAATGTAAAATTAAAATTGTTTCTAATGCATCATGTTATATATCAAATGAAAGGGCTCATTATGGTGAAAACAAAAACGTTTTTTCATATTTTTAAAATAAATTAATTAAAAGATTAACAAAAATATAACAAAATTTTACCCATTCCCCCCCCCTATCTTCGAAACCATAAGCTGTATAATTTTGAAAAAAATAGAGGTATAGCGCCTCATCTGAACTTTACTGGAAAAATAAGGAGAAACCCCTAATATTCATTTTGCGGGTCAAATTATTGAATTAAATGGAAAATAAAAAAATATAATTCTTTCTAACGCATCAAGTATTTACTTACCCATCCCCCATACCACCGAAACTATAAAACGCACAAATTTGCAAAAAATAGAGGTGTAGCCCCTCACATGAACTTTACTGAAAAATAAGGAGAAACCCCCTAATATTGATTTTGACAAATTACAGAATTAAATGAAAAATAAAAAATTAAACTTGTTTGTAACATATCATATAATATATCAAATCACAGGGCTCATTATGACGAATGAAAATGAATATTTTAAAATATATTAAAAATATATATTTAAAAAAATCACACATTCCCCTCTTTATTCCCCAAACTATAAGACCTAAATTCTTTTGTTTACAGGAATGACTTTGTCTACCGTATCCGTCGGGCTAAGTTGAAGATGGTTCATTTAGATCGACTCGTCCCCTACCATGGAGAGGATATTTCTGGTCTGGACGATCGGAATTAAAAGGGGGCAGTGTTATAAAATTTATCTACGCCCTCCCTAACTAAAGCAACGTAAAGCATTATTCATCCCAATTAAACATCAATCGCTGGGATAGCAAAAAACGAACTGGAATTTTCGAATGGGCAAAAACCGTTTATCTGTACGCTGTGCGAACAAAAGTAGAACGACCAGAAAACTCGACGTACGCTACATAAGACGATATTAATTTCAGTATTCAGTTGGTACAGCTTAGCTAGTTGAGTTTATATTTGTGTGAATTGTTTTTTGAAATCAGCTGTTGTCATATTTGATTTTTACGTATAAAAGTGAAGTGAATGTCAGTTTTTAAGATTAATTAACTTTGAACCCACGGAGTTTATTGCAGTATTATTGCATAATTATAAAAATCAAGAAAATGTCCGAAAATCCTTTTGTCTGCTCTGCATACTAATTTTCATTAAAAAGGCGAGTTTATTTTGAGGGGTAAACTTGTTTATCCCGTTGTGAAAACCGCATGTTTCAATGTAATATTTACCAGACAAAAACAAAATTTCTATATATATATTGAAATTTTACACTCTACCGTTTCTGTTATTGATTAGAATGGTTAGCAGTTTAGTGTTCAATTATTTTTCCGAGGCTTTACTGTAAGCTGCTCTCATATGTGCACCTGGTACGTTTTCATTCAATACAAATTTAAATAGGTATTTACTTAACTCTAATTCAAAATATTTGCAAAGGAGTAATAACTTTTAAATTACATAACGCATGTTAGTTTTAATTATACTTTAGAAATAAACGCTTTTCATAATATAATTGTGCCGTTTTAACCTTAGCTAGAATTAAACTGTTGTTTACTTTTCAACGTTCTACGCTCGCCTTCTGGAGCTTAGCACGGCATTACAGTTAAAAACTGAAGCTGTGTAACAACGTAATCTCGTTTTGGTAGTGATGTATTGAACGGAATTCGTAACAGGCATTACCAAAGCTTCGCAGACAAGAAAACAATGCAGATAATGCATAACAGTTTTTATAGGCAGAATGGGTTAGTATTCATAACTCATTCTCTCTAAAACCTCGGATGATTAAAATTCAGAAAAGGTACTGCAGATTACAACTTTTTCTTTATTGTTGAATAAATGTATTCAAATATGGGGGTTTTAGAATTTCGCTGCAAAAAGTCAATTTTAAGCTGTTGAGAATTTTTACGAGAAGCTATTGTAAAAATAAATATGCTATAGGAATATAAAAATGTAGGGAAATATACAGAAGTCTAATTATTGTCAAAAGTATTTCAATATATAACTCTACGAAAACTAAACTAACCACTACTTGGGCAAGAACAGAAGTAGGTAAAATAAAAATGTATTGCGTAATAATTTGATAATATAAGTTATTACTTATTACATTTTTTGCAAATTAGTACGATTTACTAAAACTAGTGTTCGCCTTCAAATTTGTGAACGTTTTAAAAGTATATTTCTCTAGGAAATAACACACCAACCATCGTAGACATCGTATTGACCAATATATCGAAATAAAAAAAAATATCAGAATTTAATCAAACATGGGTATTCCAAATAATTTTGAAAAATATGTGACCCGCTCAGTTTTCGCTAGAACCGCTCCTTGTAAATGTTTGATATAATAATTGGAGGATTGTTGTTTGTCCCCTGATTGACAAATCTTTTCATAACACCTTAGGAAGATTATGAAAATTATATATTAATATATGTACGAAAAATCAATACTGGTCTTCTATATTGACTATTTTATTACTGAACCATAAACAACGCGTGATGCTGAACAATCAAGATTTTCACATGATGATTAGAAAAGGCGTTAATCTGTCACTGTCAACCAATCAAACAGCAGCTAACGCGCTGTCCTAATATAATTACTCAATAGTTTAACGGTTGAGGTCAGGCATGCAGGATTTCCAAGTAAAAATATATTTTATTCTATAATAGAATACTAGGTGCATAAACATCCTCTTGAAATCGTTGAACCTCATTAACAGGCAATGTGATTTATACACCATGGCGCTCCTGTCCATTTTAGTATGAGAGCATGTCAAAATTTGATCAAAACATATGCAGAACGCTGGATGGGTCGAGGTGGGCCTCAATTTTGGCTACCTCTTTCACCTGGTTTAAATCCAATAGAATTTTCAACTTGGGGACATTTAAATATGTAGGGTTAATGTGCAACTCCTGTTCAAGAATAGAAGACTTTAGAAACCGCCTTTTTGTTTCTTGTAGGATTATTCAAGATTCTCCAGGGATTTTCAATCGAATACGAGGTTCTAGGTGCCGACATCTATACTCCTATGTAATAACTGAAGGTGGCCATTTTGTGAACTTAATTACATCTCTTCCTTTTCAACGTTAGTTAAACTTTTTTTTACTGATTTTGAAATCGAAATAGCATATTTCATCACATAAAGATTGTTTTTACGGTATACATGATGATCATTTTTTTACACAAAAACAGTGGCAGATACGAAAAAAAACGCAAGAAATAAAAAAGATTGCAAATTCATAAGACCCCAGAAGAAGAACTACTATCCCCGTAGATTTGATTTTTTTTTATTATGAAGACCTCATAAAGTATTAATGCTCAAAAATTAATCTAAATATCTTGAAAACTTTAGTAGTCAGACGAAAAAAACTGAACAAAGCTGAAGATTTGAACACCTTGTACATTGTTGAAGAAGCGTTAAAATGACTCGAGGAATCGAGGAAGCATATCTTCAAATCTTACGCACTTATTCATTTACACCCTGTATATCTCTGGAAGTCTTCATAGAACTCCTCTCGGTCCGTGGTTTAGATAATAGAACAGAAAACTATAACATACTGCAATTTCAGCAAAATCGATTGTGACCCTTTTTCAGTTGGTCTTGAACCGAACATAAAACTTAGAAAACCAGTATTGATATAAAATGTATCTACACTGTCCCTGACTAAAGCAATTATTCATTCCAATTAAACATCAATCGCTGTGATAGTAAAAAAAGTTCTAGAAACGAAGTGAATATCACATTTTAAAATTAATGAACTTTTAACCCACGGAGTTTATTGTAATTTGGTGATCAGAAGTGAAGGATTAAGTGAAGATAAAATCACAAATCGATTTATGACCACAACTCCTAGTATGGAAAAATAAAAAATGGGGAAACTGCAAAAAAATATATGCAGACAGGTTACGGATGGACTAGATGAAAAAATAACTCAGATTCTGGAAAAAAGAGAGACAACATCAAGAGGAAATTCAACAAAGGTTAGTGAAATCTATAGATGAAAAACAACACAATTTAATTGAAAGGTCCTTCTCGAAATTTGAAGAAAAACAAGAACAAATTGAATGGAAAAGACAAAATAATTTTAAAATATTAGAAGAAAAACGACAAAATGATTTTAAAGTATTTGAAGAAAAACAAGGCCAAACTGAATTTGAACAATTAATGCAAATAGTATAGCAAGATAATGAAACAGATAATGAAAGAATGCGAATAGTGGAATCAGACATAAAAGAAATAAACGACTAGATAAAAATCCTAAAAAGTAATGTGCCGACTCTTGAAATCAAAGTAGATGACATCGATTCCATCCAGAGCCAGGTGAAACTTGAAATCGGTTCCATTAACAATACAGTACAAAGTGAAGTAAGTTAAGTACGTGATAAAATCGAAATTAAACAATTACAACAAGATTTGCAGAGAGGTAACTAGATAGTCGGGCGTCCTGAAATCGTTATGGGCCCAATGGGACTCTCTAAGATTAGAGAATGGAATGTTCAAGCGAGTTTTGGAAAGCACTAATGGCCGAGAAACCAAGTACAACTGGTAGTCCCAAAGAAGAAGGTACCAGCCATCCTGGCCGAAGTACATGTTGGGATAACCGGGGGTCATATATTAATATATATACGAAAACTCAATACTAATCTTCGATATTGACTATTTTATTACTGAACAATAAACAACGCTTGATGCTGAACTATCAAGATTTTCACATGATGATTAGAAAGGGCGTTAATCTGTCACTGTCAACCAATCTAACAGCAGCTCACGCTCTGTCCTAATATAATTACTCAATAGTTTGACGGTTAAGGTCAGCCCTGCACGATTTTGAACGAAAAAAATATTTTATTCTATAATAGATATAGTAGGTACCTAACTAACTATAACAAATTAGTAAAATTTATATTTAATTAATTTATTTTTTTATATTTTAAATTTTTAAAATGTCAATGACATGCTTATTTTAGGTAAAAATCAGTTATCTTGTAATAAAACTACGATTATGAAAAAATGGGGCTATGCAATGAAAAATATATGGACGCTAAGTTACCCACTTTGTCAGAAAACAACTTTTTCTGCCTTTAAATATACCTATTTATACATATATTTATAATATTTTTGATTTGAGACTGAAAAATTCCAATAGTTTTAAATTATATGTAAATTTAGGAGTAATTAGACTATTTATCCAGACATTATACAGTTACGATTTCAACTCATAAGAAGAAAATGCAAAAGAAGTTAAAAGTTAGTCTGAACGTGAAATAGGTGCCTACTATTACATTACAAATAATCACAATACGTAAATAGATATTATAAATCTTCAACCTAGGGTATATCTCAAAATTCACTACAATTTCATCAAATTGCGTTAAACACACTTACCTAATAACCCAGTTTTATGAGAAAAACACTTTTATAATAGTTTAAAAGTTACGTATATAATAATGATCGGAAGCTGAAAGACAATATTGAACTTACAAACAGTAAAATATTTAAAAAATTCTAATAATTAAACATTTTCTCATAAATCATGCGTTACATAGTTGTTTTGATTTATATTTTTAGTTTAAAAAAAGAAAACATAAAAATTAATTTGTTTATAACAAATTGTTTATTAAATAAATATTAAACGGCAATAGAAACAATGATTTTTCAAAAAAATGGTTACTTAATACTAATAATAAATGACCAAAAAAATAGTTAATTAAAAAATGTATTTTTAAAAAATAATTTTTTTAAGAAACGTCTTTTTTTCAAAAATCATAATATTTTTTGATCCTTCGAATCCTGGGAAACAAATTCATTACCTCATAAACAATGAATTTGTTTATAACAATTTTTTAACAATAGAAGTAAAAAATTTAGAAAAATTATTTTCAGTAAAAAAAAAAGAAATAATTAAAAATTTTTTAACCAAAATTTACAAATTTTGTTTTAAAATTAAAAATTTTCAATTTTTCCAACGGAAATATATTTTTTCACCTCTAGAACAACTGTACGAAGCAAAAGAAAAAGGAGCTTTTTACTTTAATATATACTAAGGTTTTTACATTAACTTTCTATTTCAAAAATGTTGTTAATTAACAAATGCATAAAACAAGAAAAAATTCAAATATTTTTTTTCTGCGCGGATTATTGTTTATTAACCTATTCCAAAGATACGTATTTTTGTTTCTTTAATATTTATATTTAATAAATTTAAATATTTTTTTGTTTACCATGTCCGAATGATGCCAAACTCTCCATTTTAGGTTTTAGGCCTCTGTTCAAATTAATTACTATTGGAGATACAGTTTCGGGAGTTTAAAGTTTCCTCCTCTTCTCAGATATTTTTTCCAATTTCAAAAATCTTTTATCGTTTTTTAAATTGTTCAAAAAAACGGAAGCACTCTTTTTTCTACTATATTGTTTATAACTAATGCAAGTTTTATCGGCGCCATTTAAACTTTTTCAAAAAGTTCCTAGACGTCAATCAGAATCGAATTGCAGCAAAATTATAAGTTTCGGTGAATTCTATCAGGATTTTACCAAAATGGCTCTTGCAGACTAGGCTACGTGTACATACCCATTTTAAATGCATATTTTTATAACAGTCAACAAGGAATTTGTCTGATTTAGGTGCAATTCGGGTAAGACAAAAATCGCCATACTCGCAGTGGTTTGGTTTTTATTTTTGCTATATCCCAAAATATCAGAAATCGATGGCTTGCAATACGAAGCTTATGGAACTCTAGAAATAATACTGATTTTCAAAATCATCAAAAATACGCACTTGAAATGAATGTTTACAAGTTGCTGAATAAGTTTAGATTGTCAAATGGTTAGACAAATCAAGCACAATTACAAAAATTCAAATAAAATACCTTAAAAACTTCAATTCAATTAACAAAGCCCCAGCCTCATTTCGACGGATATTCTACCGAGTTGGATACTTTCGACCCTAGTTTGAAGTTATAATGCATGAATATAGCAAAACAGGCGAAATTATTACTACTACGAATAAGTTATCTTTCTCTTTTACATAATTTTCTTCTACTTATATTGAGAGAAAACAAGATTTATTAATACGGTTGGATAGTTTTGGCTAAAATATCTATTCGCCATGAATTTTATGTTAATAAAACTTAAAATGATGTACAAATTGTTTTCTTTTCGCCATATATATAACTGAATATAATAATATTGGAAACTCACCCATGGTAAGCCAATAGAGAAGCCAGGAAAAATATGCATGCCAAAACGTCGGCTCTGCCAACTATTCCGGTAACCTGCAACAAATTATTTATGCATAATAATAGAATAATAGTAGACAAAGGCGTAGTTAACATTGCATGAAATTCCGCTTCGTTATACCGAATTAACGACTCAATAGATTCCGTAATTTCTGCAAAACCATACGATATTATCCTGGCAACATATTGATTCGGAATATGCATTAAATGTTAACTTAATGTCGTGTTTTATTGCTTGATTGAGGTATTAAAGTTTCGTTGAACAGGACCTGTACAATAAATATTCTAATAAGTCTTTTCACAGAGACTGAATAGACGTGTAGGTGATTCAAGGTTTTGTTATTAATATATTCCCTTTGCTCGTACTTAGGTTATTATATATTTTAGTAATATTCTCATTAATTAGAGACAGAGACTAGAAATAAAATACAATACATACACTAGAAATCAAAAATTCTGAAATAAAAATTTCTAAAATATACAAAAAGTATAAATTAAAATATTTACACAGTTACATCAGACATAATATAAAACATTTAAAAAATATATATATAACCGACTTCCACCTATAACTAAAAAGCTGAAAATAATTATAACAAAATACAACTCCATCAAATAAATAACACATTCAATGTTCAATACTCTCTTCGAGGTGTCATCTTACATCTCGCGTCTTCAAACATTCAATGTTGTTAGATACCTACCCAGGAAGTAAAAAATATATACATAAAAAGGTGCTCATTCTGTACAAATTAATTACCTACCAATCTAGTATATTTTTGAAGTAGGTGTCAAGCAAATCTAAAATCCTGCATTGCTTACTTATCTACTACTTCATCAAACTTGATAGTTGCATTGCACCGACTTCAAAAATATATTAGACTGGTAGGTAATTAATTTATACAGAATGAGCACCTTTTAAGGTTTACTTTTTTTTTCCTGGGTAAGTACCTAACAACATTGAATGTGTTATTTATTTGCTAGAGTTGTATTTTGCTATAATTATTTTCAGCTTTTTATTTATAGGTGGAAGTCGGTTATATATTTTTTTAAAGGTTTTATTTTCAACTTTTTAGTTTTTTTTAAACTCAGGTAGTTTTCATTCTTTATTTTTTATTTTGTATGTATAACCTTAATAGACAGGACCAGGTAACATCGAAAGCCTCAAGTTTACGCAATGATACATTTTCATTTAAATTGACAGGTAAATGTTTACGAACAAAATGTATTAGTACCCGTTGATTTAATAAGCCCAAAATATATTTATGCCTTATGGACCACGCCATATAACCTTTTTTTTCAACTTTTTTTGACAACTCTGTATAACTATAGATAATTCCACTCCACCCTATGTACCAACTATCCTGTACATACGAGTGCCCACGGACAAGCATAAATTTGTTAGCTGCCTTCTGTAAACTATAGGACGGAGTAGAATCCATCTTATATTTACGAAGTCAAATCCGTCCTATATTTCAACCATAGTATATAACTCCTTGTGGGCTACCCCATAAATTATTTCATTTTTAACATTTCATATTATCGCCCTGTGTAACATTAATTCCTCTCCAAATTTTATGCAACTTCTTATGGGCTATAAAAGAAATAATTTTTTACTCAAACTGTATACATATAATTCAACTCAAGCATATATTTCAACCGTCCTCTATATGATTTGTTTAGGTCCACATCATATAACAGTTTTTTAATCATCCTATATAATTCCACATTTTTTCCAACATGTTTATACCACCAAACGTCCACTCCACCCTATATTCTATGGTCCACTATCATTCTACTCCGTCCTATATTTCAATCATCAAATAAATGCAACTTCTTCTATTACTTTACTTTGTAATTTTGTTTGCTATAAATAAACACCCTGTGTATAAACTCACCAAATAGCAGTTTAGAGTTTGACATGTGTTGTCACTAAATTTTCTATTAAGCCGAGAGAATGTGACAACCAAACTGGAAAAATTTTCATTTAAATAGGTATTTGCCTTGTATATAAACAAAACTACCTTGGTACTCATTGATTTAAGGAGCCGAAAATACTATGCTTTGCTACCTATATGTTTGAGATGTACATAGAAAATTTTCAAATTCACAATTAAAACTTCCAGTGCCTACAATTCCCGCACTATTACGTTGGAATTAAAATATTTATGAGGAAATGTCGGTTATGTCATTTCGATGAAATTTTTGATAAGAATTTTGGAATTTTCGGCGATTTTCTGCAAAATAGCAAGTTGCACGTATATGAGATTACCTAGAGATCTTCCTTAATAGATTAAACGTTAAAAAACTATACACATCCATATAGAGTTTTCGAAAAATCGACCAATATGTTAGGGATATTGGTCGATTTTCATGCACGCATGTGTTCATTCACAAATTTCATCACTTTACCAATAGAATTATTTTCCCAAATTTGAAGTTTCACCATTTCGGATATATACTCTATTAAACAAGACCATATTCATTCAAAACGATTCACCACAAGAGAAGAAATCAGGTAACATACGTAAGATGGCGGGACACCCACAGATGTAAATAGTCAAGTAGTTATAATTTCAATAGACGCTCAGTAAGTAATTAATTAAGTACCTAACTTAAATTTGCAAGATTTGTTATTTGAGGAAATTATAAAATAAACCCCGACTAATATAGCCATACAGTGTGTATTTGTTTTGCAATTCTTAAATAAATGCTCGAGAATAAATATTATGTAACTAAGGAAGTATAAATTGAGAGAAGACGATTGCCTACAGGAATACTTGTCTTCTGTCACAGACTAAGGCTGGGTAAATAACCTAAAAAGGTTGAAGCCATCAAAAAAGGAGACGAAGAAGGCTGTAATTAGTTTGAAAATTGTTTAGATTCTTTTTATCATAATATATGGAACAAGAGTGTATTTAAGCACTGGAAGTTTAACTGTGGTAGTTATTATTGTAATAATGATGTTACCTTTAAAACTCGATGCAATAAGTTTGTTCGAAGAAACCAGTTGCCAAAAATACTTACGGTTTAAAAAAATTTAGGGGCATCAAGTCTTGGCACATCAAACTGTGGAGGTCGTTGATAATTTATCAAACCGTTGCAGTTATTGGCAACTGGTGTCTACGAACAACGCTAATATTTTCTTTTACAACAATTAACGCTGTTTCTATTTTTTTTATTTATAATTATACAGCCGGTTAATAGCTACAAACCAAAGAAAAAAATAAAACCTGTTGACAAACAAAGGGTAAAAAAGGTGCCTCACTGATTAGGCCCGTGCAGTTAAGTCTCCAAAAAGTAAAAACAATTAAAATTCTTAGCAGGATTGTGATTGTTGGAGTCCAGTTGAATGATACAAATTACTAATAACACCCTATAAAATATACCAAAGTGCATAGAGTGAAATGGGGATGGC
Organism: Octodonta nipae; assembly: GCA_034190945.1. Classification (NCBI taxonomy): domain Eukaryota; kingdom Metazoa; phylum Arthropoda; class Insecta; order Coleoptera; family Chrysomelidae; genus Octodonta; species Octodonta nipae. Next base: position 98,738,099 of record CM067221.1, read on the forward strand.
AAATAGGAGATTTCTGACCTAACTATATGTTCTAGCAAATAATGTCCAATACAAAAGTTGTAGAGAATTGAGAAACAGACAATTTTCTTCTGGAGCAGTGTTTACTCAAACCTCAAAAATTTCGAGATAATGTCGAAAAAACGTTTTTCCGTATTTTCATTGGTTTTTTCATTTTCATTTCGAAAAAAATTATATTAAGTTGATGAAATTTTGATTCATGCATAGCTATTTTATTTTTTCAAACTAAAAAATGTAGTTAAGAGTACCGATTTTCTTCGCTACTATTTATACTTTACAATAGAGGAAAAATATATGTAGCTTTACCTTCAGAACCATATCGAAAAATGATAAAAATAGAAAAATCTTTGTTTATTCATTGATTTCATTATTCCATGGTGCCAGATTTAAACAAGATTTGGTTTTTTATCGTATAAAATGAGTAGAAATTGAATTATTTTCAGTGAATTGCACTTCTTCATTGTTGGTCTGGATGTTTTACAGGGCAAGGAAAAAAACTACTGTAAAAGTTTTATTAGGTCATCCACATTTAACAAAAGAATGACACATCGAAGAGAATATTCAATATCTCTGACAGGTGAAGTTAACCTGAAAATTTCATCGTGACATTCTAACCTAGGAATTACGGGTAACAGCAATTACATGGAACGGCTCCAGATTCGGAACCTCTATGTGCTATTTTCCCCGAAAATCTTAGATTTCTGTAAAAAAAAAACAACTATTCCAGACATATTTAACTACAATTTTCCACAATTTCATCAATTTAAAATCATTTTTACGAGAATCAAAAATGAAAAACCAATGAAAAAGATAAAAAACAGTTTTTCGGTATTACCTTGAAAATTTTGGGATTACAAGACTGTATATTTCTGAATTCTCCAGAACTATTTTTTTGATATTTTTTGCGAGGATGTGTACTTTGAGCAGAAATCGTAAAAAACTTCATCCAGCTCCATTTGTCATCCCAAGCACTTTGGTCTAGCTTATTGGATGTTATTTCTGATTTGTACATTCACAATCCTGCTAATATTTAAAAAAAAAAGTATTTTGCACTGGCCTATTTTGTCTTTGACTATTTATGTATGTATAGATTATTATTGATATTCAAACAAAATAATAAAATGAACTTGTTAGAATAAATAATTTTTTATTTGCTTGATATACAAAGCAATAAAAAGACAAAATGGAAATGTGACAAGATTCCGATTCCGTGATCGATAAACTTTCTACATACATATGTATGAAACCCTCAGGACACGAGTCCTACTCGCAATTCGGTCGGTTTTTTAGCATCAAATTGAAAACTTTCTATTCCAATCGTTCGGCAGAGAAAACACACAAGAGGAATACACAGATATATTTTGCAAATGCACGTTTTGTTAATTTTTTGTTCAGTTTTGACATTTAACAATCCTACATTTAAAGACTATAGGTACTTCTTATAAACAGTACATAACGAATTTTAGGAATCATTTTCCTGAACATTTAACTGTTTACGCCAGTTATTAGAGTTAGTTAGTTATAAAACTATTTTGGGAAGTGAAATTTAACAGCAAGCCACCAATGCCATCTTTTGATGATTGGTTCGTAGGTGATAAAAAAACCAAAATTAGGCATTTTTAATTTTTTTCCTTATAACTTGAAACCTAATGCCTATATCAAAATACATCCAACAGGACATGTGTAGAGAATTTACAAATCTACTAAGCTTGATAAGAGTATTTTTCACCAAGAAAAACTGGAAAACCGCCAAAATTCGCAGTGTACGACATGTTCTTTAAACATCCATGGTGGACACTTTCAAACGAGTTTTTCCAATGCTCGGCGTATTAACTGCGATACAGCCATTATAATTTAGCAAGGGGATTTTGAATGTAGATGTGGTAGACTATAACTTGTGTACGTTTTATTTCCAGATGGTCGGGAAATGTGTTAAAACACCTTTAAACATAGTAGAAAACGACCGATCTTGTATCTTGTAACTGTGGAACTATATATACTCGAAGTTCTTGCCATTTCATTCCGTCTAAAATAAGATTCTGAATACATCCTCTACGTGGTAGCCTTGGATGATACTTTATAGTCTTGATCTGGATTTTTAATAAAGGTAGATAGAGTTTTAAAAAATAATTGTTACTGAAGTTATTATTTAAACATTCAACTATTAAAAGCAACTCAAACAATTATTTTCGAGAGATTTCATAACCTTTTTTATTTAAAAATAAATCGCTTTATCAATAACAATTATACCTACATAAGGGCTTATTGTTTTGAAAAAGATTAATTAAAAAAAGCTTGATTTCAGACTTCTTAGTATCTTGCACTTCGAGAATGGCGTCTGTGAAATACGAAAAATGTCATGCGCCTGTAGCAGGTAGTAGAATTGGCGGTTTTTCGGATTTTCTCAATGGAAAAACTGCGATCGCATTTCACTTTGCACGTTTTTGAATTCTTCACAAATATCCTTTTGGAAGTATTGTATATAGTTTTCAAATTATGATCAATAAAACCCAATAAAAATTCCTGTTTTTTTAGTTTCGTGGTGGATTTTGGTTTTTCATCACCTACGAACTACTTCACTAGATGGTATTGGTGACTTGCTGTTCACTTCCCAGAAAAGCTCTAATGACTGGTGTGTAGATAAACAAACAATTTTAATCGAGAACAAGTAAGACAAAATAAAATTTTTGGTTTAAACTGTTTTGAGGTACCGTTATAATTTTTATATTTATTTGTATACCAAGCCCATGTTAGAAACAATTAACTACTCTCGAGACTATGTCATTATTAACTTGTCTTTTAATTCAAAAATCAAAATTTTACGTAACGGCTATCATATTTTTAATCTAGGGAATTATTTCAATACACATAAAAATCCAAAACTAGTAGTAGTGCCATAATTTGAGGCTCTCACTCCTATACACATCAAGAGTCCCGAGGAAGCCTTACTCCCAAATAGCATGTCACCAGTCATTAAGAAAATTATGTGCAGCATTATTGTCCCAACAATTAAGTCAAGATTATTCTGCTTTATCAGTATCTTAAGGATTAAAAACAGCAGAGATGGTTGGGCCGGTTTAAAAAAAATCAGAAATAGCCGATCTGAGGGAAGTGGTGGACAACCAAGCAAAAAAACTTATACCGATACATCACACACAATTGAACTTGAAAATATAGAAAAACTAAGAAAATGAACACGAAACCAAAGTTGGAGCCAAAGAATGAAGCATGCACTAAATTAAGAAACGGACAGTAGTAACGATAAAATGAACACAGAAATAGGTTTTTAAATTTTTACGTCAACGGTTGACGAAATTTTGCTATTAAATCCATTGCTGCAAATAATAATGAAAACAATAATTTTCGTTTGTAATGATCATATACATATAAAAAACGGCAGTTTTAATTAATCGTTGAGATGAAAAAAGTATTTTTAATATTACGGTTCTTCATTACTACAATGATACAGAGTTTAAGGTGGGGCAACAGTTTATTTTTTAGTGTTATTACTAGTTCTAAATCAGCTGCGGCTACAAGTACAGCTTATATTTTTAATTTGTTGAGTGATAAAATTATTTTATTAGTCTTGAAATTAAACTTGATTGTTCTCATTTGTTATAACTAGATGAATATAGATAAAATTTTTTTCAGTTTAATATTATTGATATGGTCAACATTTTGTTCTTCAATGTATAAGTTTTTTTACTTTTATATATATTAAAAATAAGAGCTTAGATTTTTAATGTTCTCGTTTATGTAAACAATTAAGATAAGGAGGCCTTTTTGATCCATTTATGTAATTATATTTGTGTAAGAACTTAATTTGTTATAATATTAAAGATAATAGAAGTATGTCGCTCATATTGATGCAATGTCTGAATCTATTATATTGTGTACGGATGTGTCCCACCCAGTGTCCAAAAGTATATTTGCACATTTTCAAAATCCTAAAAAAATGTATTATGTTGATTTTGCCAACTTATTTCATTTATATTTACAAAGTCAATTATATTGGCTACCCAATTTATGCATAATAAATATTATTTACTTTAGTATCAAATTCATACTATCCAGAGCCGGCCCTAGAGGGGGAGGGCAAGCCGGGGCCTATTTATTTAATCTCAGTCATAAAGGAATTACTTCTGGTAAATGATAATTAACTCTTAAGTATTTTCTTATACAACACTAGAATTGCTCCTTAATTTACAAATAATAATTCCAAGCGATGCTCAGCATAGAAACTGGCGAATTCTCGGCAAGGAAAGAAAAATATGAAGGCTAAACTATTTTCAATTTTTCGGTATATAATAAAAATGTATCTTTTTTTTATCTCATCCGAATACTTGATGAAACATACTTCGTTATTCGATTAAATTCTTAATCAATAGACTTCACTGAAATTCCGCACTAATTACTTCTTCATCAACTATCCCTAACTTAAAACTCAACTATGTACATTGTGGAAAACTATTTCCAATATTTACAAAGCAGACGTATGCCTTACTGAACCTTCCACATTCTTCGTATCATTCTCGATTGGTTTAGTGTTTTGCAGTTTAAATTGTTTTAACAGTTAATCCTTATGGATTTTTGGAATCAAGCACCACCCTTGGCAGTAAATTCTGTATATTTCTAACTAATAATATTTGAAAACTCCGTTATCACTAGAAGTTGTAATAATAATTAAATTAAAAACTGAAAACTGAATTTTTTAAATGATGGGACGCCGAAAAATGTCAGCTTATCTTATCTGAGGGTGAATCAAATATGAACCGGACTTTTCTGTTTCTCGTCCTGTAGGTAATTCGAGTGGCGTGACGTCTCGATATATGTTAGGTAGGGATGTTAAGAAGAGGGGAGTTCGTCGGTTTGGCGAGGCGTAGTCGATGCGCTGTTAGTAGCATCATGTCAGAGCAAGAGGTGCATACGTCTGTTGCGCAACGTGTTGTTATCAAATTTTTGGTGCGGGAGGGCGTTAGATCGTCTGAAATTTTGCGTCGACTATCTGCACAGTTCGGCAATGAAACACTTTCAAGGACCCAAGTGTACGACTGGCACAAAAAGTTTTCAGATGGCCGAGAGACAGTGGAAAATGAGCCTCATGCACGCCGTCCCACGACAAGCATCAATGAGGCGAATATCTACGCAATTCGTGAGCTGATTGAAGGTGACCGCCATCTTATTTCAGATAAGCTGGGTTACCGAAAAGTGTGTACAAGATGGGTTCCTCGCCTTCTAAGGGAAGATCAGAAAAAGGCTGTTAGCAAGATATCGAGCAGAGGGGGATGAGTTTTTGAGACATATTGTCACCTGTGATGAGACATGGGTGCATCATTATACCCCGGAGTCCAAACGTGCAAGCATGTAGTGGCGAAAACCTGGAGAGGCAGCACCGCGGAAAGCCAAGACCCGTCTTTCTGCAGGGAAAATTCTTGCAACAGTTTTTTGGGATTCGAAAGGCGTACTGCTGATCGATTTTCTGCACGAACGCCGTACAATTAATACTGCGAACTACTCCAACAAGTGAAACTTGCCTATCGGCAAAAGAGGCGGGATATGTCTATCCGAAGTGTGATTCTGTTGCATGACAACGCTCGGCCACATACAGCTGCATTGACTCAAGGAAAATTGAACAAAATGCATTGGGAAACCCTTGAACACCCGCCTTACAGTCCTGATTTGTCACCATGTGACTACCACATGTTTGGGCCACTTAAAGAAGAACTGGGAGGCTACCACTTTGAGGACAACGAAGGTGTAGAAACGTTTGTGCGCAATTGGTTATCGACACGACCAGTTTCATTCTTTGAGAAAGGTATTAAAAAACTTCCGATTCGGTGGGAAAAATGTATACATAAGAGAGGAGACTATGTAGAAAAATAATATGTATTAAAATTTGTATTGATCGTACCAATAAATTTTTTAAAACAAAAGTCCGGTTCATATTTGATTCACCCTCGTATATAGCCGTCTACTTAAGTTGGAATAGTGTGGAAACTTCCATATTATTATTATTATTATGAAGAAAACAATAATGCTTCATAAAAGTTCTACACATTTGGAAACCAATAATGAAATGACCAAAAAACCAACATACCCAATAGATTGGTCGATTTCTCCAAATCCTTTACGGATTTTTATAGGTTTTTTAAATTTTATTCTAATTAAAAAAGATTCCGAGGTGGTCTCATATATTCCTGTGACTTGCAACATGTAGTTTTGAGAATATCACTGAAATTACTAATATATCAAAAACACTATCGAAGTGTCTGAAGTGACATTTCTTCATAAATATATGAATTCCAATAATGCGGGAACGGCAAATAGTGAAAGATTTTAATCGCGAAGTTGAAAATTTTCTATGTACATCTAACGCATAAAGGTATAGTATAGTATAGATAATTTTATTAGGCATATTTTTGGGGCATTATATCAACCAGTAAGTTTATTTTGTTAGTATACCTGATAACATGAAAAGTCATCGATTTCAGGTCAAATAGAAAATTTAGTGACAAGTCATGCTCTAAACTGAAAATTGAAAATAAAACATTTTAAAATGCATATTTTCGACTTTTTGGTTCAACTGGCGTCAAAGTAGAACTAAAAACTCAAGACTCATTAACAAAACGTAACCATGTACAATAAATTCAATGGTGTTAGTACCTACACACAAAGTAAAAACTATAAAAAATAACAGGTACTCATTCTGTTCAAATTAATTACCTAACTACCTAATATATTTTTGAAGTCGGTGCCAAGCAACAATCAAGTTTGATGAAGCAGCTGATATGTAGCAATGCAGAATTTTAGGTTTGCTAAGCACCATCTTCAAAAATACAGTAGATAGGTAGGCAATTAATTTGTACAGAATGATCACTTATTGTTTACATTCTTTACATGCTGTATAGGTCCCTGACAACAGTGAATGTGCTATTTATTGTCTAGGGTTATGTATTCTTAATTATTTTCGAATCTTTAATTCTATTTCAAAGTCGATTAATATTAAAAAAACTGTTTTATTTGAATTACACACGAGGATTCATAAAAATATCCATTTTCCTTGAAATTAAAGTCCTTCACTTTTGATATTGAAAATTATTATAAAAAATTAAGAGTACATACACACTACACAAATCTGCTGGCAAGGCAAACATCACTGCAGATCAATTTCATTGTTATAAAAAAAGCATAACACTTAGGGTACCGAAAGGGGACGAAACTTTTAACTAGTATGACCCAGGTGGTGGTGGTTGCGATAGGCTCTAATTTTGATAGCTCAACGTACGATTGTGAAATGATCCAAGGAGTACAGCAATATTACAACACTGAGACATTTGAATCTGAATTTTTTTTTCAAAGTCAAATAACTGTATATTTAAAAATGCAAATGTTCCAAGATTTGATTCGACATAATATAATTGGACCCCAGTATTACAATGGCATTTCTAAAGAATTTATTATATTTTGTATTACAAGGGGTCACAAAAAATTCAAAGATCGCATATAAGAGTCAAGCTGCAATAAGTTGAAAGAGAAAACTGATAAATTTATATGTGAAAGGCTACTTTGGCTACTTACTCCCTCATTATATATCTTCCCGTCTCTCTGTTTCTTTGTTTCGTCCTTAGTAATAGACTTAAATTATAAAAAAATAATTAAATTATGTTGAATTATAATAACTTCACCCATTTAATATTCTGGCAATTAACGAGGTCACTTTAATTAGTTTAAATTATGTGAACTTTTTATGAGTAGATAGATACATTTTTTAATATCAAAATTTTCTTCAAAATAGCTGCTATAATATAGTTTAATCTAATACATTTTAAAACAAGTATTTGTTTTAGAACATACTTTAATAATAAAAAGTACCTGGGGGACCAAGCTTCGCTTTAGAATTCAAAAGTTCATGAAGTTAGCTAAGTGCAAACGCAATTTTCTTGAGGTGGTTACCCTTTAAAACTCCCTCCCACTTACCTAACAGAATACAATTTAAATCTAATGACATATTTATTGGAATTATGGTAATAAGACTGTAAATTCCCTAGGTAATCAGACAGTATTTCATAAGTATTAAATTTCACACACAAACATAGACAAACCTGCAAAGTAATAAACTTTTTGTTCGGTTTGAAATAAATGTATTTTTTGACAATACCTAAAACCACAAAACGATAATTTTTTGTTTATGATCTTAAGGTCATAAGAAGTATAGGTTCTAAGAAATTTTGATATTACCGTCTTTACTCTTTAAATGTTAATGTAGAATATTTACTCTACAATATAAATTTGGTCAGCATTCTGACTTCTGACGTATGTGCAGTCTCTGAATAAAAAATTCGCAAACAGAGGATTAGAATGTTTACTACAACGACAAGCAAGATTTGAGTTGGTATTGTATATTAATTGGATGTTTTATTTGTTTATTTACCACAAGTTATTGATTTTTATAAACAAAGGAGACTTATAATATATAACTTTGTCCCTGTTTCTTACACACAAAACTAAGAAATATGGTTATTTCAAGATCAAAGAAGTGTCGGAATTAAAACTCGGATCAAATCTATTTTTTGCATTTCACTACCAGACTAATCCTATTTCTTATGTTTAAGTGTGGACCTCCGATAAGAAGCTTTCACTTTAACAATCATATATCATATATCGAGAAAGATCTAGATTTTCTTAAACGATTTTAAAGGGATTACTGAATCAACAGAATTCTTTGATCACTATTTGGCCCCTGGGAGCGCCACGTATAAGTTATTAAGACAATTCTTTTTGAAACTTAAAAACATCTAAAAGCAAGACATTTTCTTCAGTTTTGTCGTAAAACTACCAAACATATGTTTCCAAATGTATATGTCTAATGCAAAACGATGTCTGAATAAGACACATTCATGTTTGAATTTTTACATATAGATATATCGTCTTATTTCCCAAAAAACTGTAAAAATTAAGAAGCCCAAAAACCTTTCAAAATTAAACAAATTCTGCCAGAAACTCAAAAATTATGTGGATCAAACCCAGCTTCTCACACTTCTCTTATGAAGTTACAGAGAAACGAAGAGTATACATTACCAAGTATTTTATACTATTGTGCAGTTACGATCACTATCTTTTATTGCTCAGAATTCATATAACAACACACTAAATTCGAGGATAAATATGCTATTAAGAATTCATGGGAGTAAACAATATTATATCAATCTCGCGCAAAATCTATTTAGTTTAATATGAAAAATAGATTCCCTAGAACTCGGATTAACCCTAGAGACGGAGTAATGTTAGTAAACAAAGTATGGGAACAGCCATCCAAATCCACTCATTAAATATTTTGTACGTGCTTGAGCCCTGTTTGGATCATAATTATTTTGTATTTAATAACATTGTAGACAAAGCTAATAAAGGTTTAATAACTATGGGAAATCCGTTGATTCCCCTGTTAATTGAAATATTCATGGATAATACAGAGAATTGAATTTTAAATATCTATTACAGAAAATTATAATTAGACGAAATTCCCGTTTGATTTATAATATTTAACTAGAGAACAACAGAAATATTTTATTGAATATTCACATAAATAAATTTTAAATTCAAATCTAAGTTATATGTTGGTAGTCTTGTATAACAATTTAAATATACATATATAATAAAATTAACTGTTGTGGGACGATCAAATTAATCTGAAATTTTATAGTATGTGCCTTTTTATATATTTTCTTGCCATTGGCAACGGGGTCTGGACTATAGCCCGAAACGTTTGGAAATATCCACAAAATTCTATATGTGGTGTTATTCTCAACAAGTGCATCAACATTAAGTAAAGATCGGAAAATGAATATCGGCATCAAAGAGTTTCAAGGAAAAATAGTAGCTTTATGTTATTCATTTTGGGCTAGTAGAACATTGTATTCAGTTATATTACTAAATAAATAAATATTCCAGATTTCAATCAGTTGAAGGAAACTTAACTGATGAAGGTGCTCGACTAGAAACAGTATATCGTCTTGCGTAAAATGGATTGAAAAATATCGGAAAGTTAGTGTCATTAAGTAAAGATGCCGCAACTATCATTCAGGAAACGATAAGCACTCACATAGGCAGGAGGTATCCACTTTGTATTTATACAAAAAATACGGCAACTAATAATATGTAAAGTGTTTTATAAAAATCAAAACTTGGTTGCAATAGAAACTGGAACCTTAAGCTCTCTCCTAATTATAGCTAACAACATTGAGAATAATTGGACTCAACATCGGTATTGTCTGTTAAGTAGATCTTGCTGAATTGCAATTTAAACAATTTGAAGAAATATATTGCAGAACGTAACGTATTAGCCACGATTTTGGTTTTACGGGTATTTATAGGGAGAAAAATTTACAAAAATTGACCATTATCTCGGAAACTATTTAGCCTGATTTTTTTTAAAAGTTATAGGAAGTACGTTGCCAGTAGTAACAGAGGAAAAATAAGAAGATAACCCTAGTATTAATTTTGGGGGCAAATTATAGAATTAATTTTTTTTTCAAATGCACAGTGTAATATATCAAATAAAATTGCTCAGTCTGAAGAATTGAAATATATTTTCTTCCAATTTTAAAATAATTAGTTTAAAAGATATCAACAAAAATTGACCCATCCCCCCTTTTAACTCCGAAAGTATAAGACCAAAAAGTTTTACAAATAAATTGGATATAGGGTCTTACTTGAACTTTACAGGAAATAAAAGGCCTATATTACTTTCGGGGAGCAAATTATAAAATTAAACGGAAATCAGAGGCATCATGTAATATATCAAACGAAAAGGCTCATTATGAGGAATACAAATATTTTTATTTCAGGTTTTTAATACTAAACATATATAATATAAAAATTACAATTCCCTCCTTTATTTCTAAAATATTAAGACCGAAAAATTTAAAAAAATAGGGGTGTAGGGCATCATTTGAACTTTGCAGAAAAACTAAGAATAAAATCCTTACCTTAATTTTGGGGGCCACATTATAAAATTAAAGAGAAAAATAAAAATATAAATATTTAATATACAGGGTGAGTTTTTTTTGATGATCAGTATGGGTATCTCGGAAACTAGCGGAGATAGAGCAATGGTAAAATTGGAAAAGATTTGCAGTTTTACTGACCCAATTTAATGACACAATTTTTGTAAAAAGTCATGGCTTACTAGAAATTTTGAAAAAACGAAATTCTGTCGATTTATGCAAATCCCTCTAGCTCCTTTGTTTTTGATTTTATAAAAAAAGTGTAAATATCAAAATTGAAGGGAATTGTATCCCGAATATGATTGTTATGTCCTCGTTTGCGTGACAGTTCACGTTTTCGAGATATGACACAAACTTATCTTTTTTTAAATGGAAACCATAGTTGGCTATGACGTCAAAAAATCAGACATTTTTAGAGCTTTTCAACGATATAATACTCGATATAGTTATTCATAAAAATAATTCATAAATAAGTTTTGAATGCTTTTCTCTCTTATTTTCACTTTTAACGTAGGTAGCCATGAAAAAGATTATTTTCAACTTGACGTTTCCTCATTTGAGAGTAATTCCATTACAGGTGCTGAACTGACAGTCGATTTTGAGTTTTCGTGATAAAATGGAATATTCTAAAGAAGAAAAACTGAATATGGTGGAATGTTATATCATATGCCATAAAAATTCAGTTCATGCAGCTGAGGAATACTTTCATAGATATGTTTATTGTCGTCAACCTGCTCTATGTACATTTAAGAGGCTCCACGATAGTTTAAGCAGATATGGATCTTTTACTAAACCACCAAAGGAACGTAATCAAATTAACGAAGCAGCACAAATAAATGTTTTGGCAATGGTAAATCAAAATCCATCTACATAAACTCGTGAGATTGCGGCAGAAGCTGGCACATCTCAACGAACTGTAGTTAAGGTACTAAAAGCGCACAAGTTCCACCCGTACAAACTTTCAGTTTCTCAAAGTTTGTATGCTGGTGACGAACATCGACGTTTTTTCTTTTGTACATAGTTTAGAGACATGTGCTTTGACAATCCTCAGTTTCCATTAAAGGTGCTATGGTCAGATGAAACTAGATTTACTAATTGCGGTATGTTCAATAGACACAATGAGCATATCTGGGATAAAGAAAACCCTTTCCATGTAGAACAAAGACGACCCCAGATAAAATTTGGTTTTAATGTTTGGTGTGGTATCATAGGGTATACTATTCTGGGGCCTTTTATCTATGACGAATCACTTACTGAGGAGCGCTACTTGCATTTCTTGCAATACAGTTTTCAAGACATGTTGCATAATTTGAACTTGAGAACTTGTTTAGAAATTGAGTGGTTCCAACATGATGAAGCACCGGCTCATAACTCGTTATTCGTAAGACAACACTTAAATTATATCTATCCAACCTCTTGGATAGGAAGAAATGGCCCACGGTAATGATCACCCCGGTCTCCCGATTTGACAGTTATAGACTTCTATTTATATGGTGCGCTAAAAAACAAAGTATACAAAAGAAAGTATGAGACAGTTGGTGATCTAAGGGAGGCGGTATTACAAGCAATTGAAGAAATTGATAGGCGGTAATGTCAATCTTAAAAATATGCAATTTTTGTCTAAATAACAATGGTGGACTTTTCGAACATAATTTGTAACCATTATTATGTATTTTAATTTTTTAAGTTTTTATTAAGTACCTACTTATTTAGTTTTTTCGTTATATCTGACATACCTAATAAAAAAATCATTCAATGTTTTTTGCAATAGTTATTAATAAATCAATCTATTTCATGGCTAACTACGTTGAAAGTGAAAATAAGAGAGAAAAGCATCCATAACTCCGTTATTTTTATGAATAACTATATCGAGTATTATATCGTTGAAAAGCTCTAAAAATGTCCGATTTTTTGAGGTCATAGCCAACTATGGTTTCCATTCAAAAAAAAGTTAAGTTTGTGTCATATCTCGAAAAGGAGAGCTGTCACGCAAACGAGGAAATGACAATCATATTCGTGATATAATTCACTTCAATCTTGATATTTACACTTTTTTATAAAATCAAAAACAAAGGAGCTAGAGAGATTTGACTAAATCGGCAGAATTCGTTTTTTCAAAATATCTAGTAAGCCATGACTTTTTATAAGAAACCGAAAGTGTCATTAAATTGGGCCAGTAAAACTGCAAATCTTTCCCAATTTAACCATTTTTATAAAATCAAAAACAAAGGAGCTAGAGAGATTTGACTAAATCGGCAGAATTCGTTTTTTCAAAATATCTAGTAAGCCATGACTTTTTATAAGAAACCGAAAGTGTCATTAAATTGGGCCAGTAAAACTGCATATCTTTCCCAATTTAACCATTGCTCTATCTCCGCTAGTTTCCGAGATACCCATACTGATCATCAAAAAAAACTTACCCTGTATAAATAAATATATGAAAATAAACGCATCATGTAATACATAAAACGAAAGGGCTCATTATGAAGAAAGCAAATATATTCTTTTCATATTTTTAAAATAATTTATTTCTAAGTAATTGACAAAAATATAAATAAAATCAACTTATTCCCCTCTTTACCTCAGAAACTATACGACCTAGTTTTGAAAAAAATCGGAAATATTGGAACCAGAAAATAAGCAGAAAGCATGACATTATAATTAAGGGCCAAATTACAGAATCAAATGAATTTTTTTTTTCAAAAGCATCATGTAATATTTCAAGTACAAGTATATTTCTTCATATTTTTATAATAACTTTTAAAAAGTTATTTAAAAAATACACAAAATTCGACTCATTACCTCTTATATCTGCGAACTACTGTGTAGCTCAGTAGTAGAAAAGTAAAACACAAATGCTAACATTAATTTATAAACTTAAATAGAAAACAAAATATTGTTTTGTTATGTGCACTCGTAACGTAATGTATGAAATTAAAGAAAGCGTCATAAAAACATAAATATATTTTATTTGTAGTTTAAAAACAATTTGTTTAAAAGATTTAATAATTTATTATTTGACATTTTACCCTTTCTCCTCTTTATCTTTCAAACTAGAGAGCCTAAAATTCTGACAAAATATACACAGGGCTTCACTGAAAGTTTACTGGTAATGTAAAGCAAAAATCTTATTAATTTAATTTAGGAGGGGGGGGGGGAAGTTAAAAAAAATAATAATTTTATAAAAATCAAGCTCATCATAGCATATAAAATAAAAAGGCTGGTTGTGATTGGTTGTGGTTTGATTTACCTACATTGTATTAAATTGTAAAGGTAAAAGTCGAGCCCAAAATATGTTGGTGGTTTGTCTTCAGATATAATTCCTTCTCAAATTAGGTGTTGTTTGGCACCGATTTTAAGTATTTATTACATAGATAAGAGTTGATAATGACAAGTTAGAGTTGTTGAAACGGCGTTGAGTGTTTAAATAAAGGTTTGGTTTTAGGATGCAAAACTGTGTTTTTACATAGATCGGTAATTAATATGTATCGCCAAGTCCTACTTTTTTGTAGAATTCGTTGTTTTGACACTCCCTATCCACCTGTAAAATAACCAAGAAATTTTTTTCCGGGGTGAGGGGCCTCAGTGACACCAGGACTTTTTACGTTTTAATTTAAATATTGATGATGACATTTCGTTTGATACTTGGCTATCTTTCATTCGAAAAATCAATTAATATGTCCGCAGTTTACAGCTAGAGACACCTTGCGCGTTTTAACCAAAACTGATGCTGGATTTTTCCTTCATTGGATTGAGAGCAGTAAAAGCGTGAAATAGCAAGTTTAATTATATCTCCTTAAAAAGGAAACTGGAAAGTAGATACTTTAAACTCATACTGGGTTTGAGAAAAAACATGATATAGTCTTTCAACTTCAAACAACTCAAATATTGAGTATAGGAAGGATGGACAAAGCTATCTAATAAGTGCCAATGTTATATGGCACACGTTGGTCATTTCCCAAGCATATTTCAATAAATTTAATGATTTTACGATAAGATTAAAGTATTAATACAATTTTCCAGATCAATAGTGACATAAGAGTTATTAATATCTCTAGTAATTGCATGTACAATGAAATGAAATGATAACTGCAAATCAAACTATGACTTCTAAGGTGTCATACTGTTCCAGATGCAATAAAATAAGTTAGTTCAAAAAAAGCTCAACCAAAATCTAGGGTTATGATTATATTGTTTTTCTAACTACTGCAATCCATTTTTCACGTTGGGGCAATTTATTTATCGTAGTAGGGAAGGGATAAAACTTACAAGCACTATTACCTGCCGAGTTCTTGCATTTTCCCTCAATATGGACGGTTCAGTCGATCTACCAACCCCCACTTTGCAGACGCCCGGAGCCTGGTAATATATGAAGAATTGCATCAATATGTAATAATTCAGTACTTTTAGAAGAAAAAATAAAATCAAAATTTTTTATGTTACTCTTATAAACAACCCGGTGAAAACAACAGTGAGACATGTGTGATAACTACAATGGAATATAATACTAAAAAGAAGAAAAAACAAAAGCTATAGAAATGTTTCCAGTATAGAGAAATTTGTATACTCACTGCGAAAATATATATAATGCTGTACGCTTCAGCTCGAAATTGAAAGTTATCTATTGAGTTTGCACTCCATTAGAGCTCAACACAACAAAACTCGAAACGTACACCTCGAAACTACAAAAGATATCTGACCAAAAGCTTATATGTTATCAAAAGTTTCAGGAAAGTTCGCTGTACATCGCATGTGTACTCCTTATCATATTCATTGCAGCATAAATGCAAACAAATCAGTTAATAAAATGCTTATATGATGTTTTTATTAATGTCGTGACAGAATTCGGCGACGAGATCCCATAGAATGGCCATAACAGTAATTGACAACGACTCCAGACTTGCGCTTGAAACGTCTCCACAACAGATAAATATAAACAATCTAATACTATAATTCGAGCAATGTTTGTTTGTATATATATATATATATATATATATATATATATATATATATATATAATATATATAATGAATATTGATATATTGAATTCTGGAAAACGGCTCTAACGATTTTGGTGAAATTTTCCCATTTGGAAGTTTCAATGGATAGAAATCGATTGGTGAGGGTCTCATCTTTGGGAAAAAATCGTTTTACCGAGAAATTAAATTATTAAAAAAATATTGACAGTTTGGCAATCAAGGTGGCTGCTTTGTAATTTCAAAGCATTCAATACAGGGTAATTTGGAACCTGCGTAAGAGTGAGAGTCCTGTTGTAAAAAATTTTTCAATACTGGGTAATTTGGTTATTTGAGAGTGAAACTGTTTCTTGTAAGAAACATTCTTTCAATACAAATGTATTTGTATGTTCCGAACATGTAACTATTGTATGCTTCCGTCATATTTTTCTAGCATTATATACTTATAGCGAGACATTTCAAGTTTTCATGGTGAAAAAGTGGGGATGACTGTAGGCAATTTTTGGATGAGTAAGATCTCGTGATTTCGCATGTTAATTTGAACGAATAGTGGTGTATTATTATACAGGGTCGTTCAAAATATGTTAGACGGTTCATAAGAGTTGCTATGCAGTACGGTTAAAATATAGCGTTTAATGGAATTACAGTATAGTCAGAAAAAAGCGAGAAAAAATAATTTTATGCGGTACCCTATATTCAGTTGGAAATTAATAATAGCTGAAATACAGGGCGGGGTAAAAATTTTGTTATACAGAGTCGCTAAAAAAATGTTAATAGAATGTTAGACCTATAGGGTAGTTTATTAGCATTTGCATTTACAAGGTGGTTGCAATACAGGATGTAAGGGAATGATAATATTGTATTTGTATGTAACTATTTTATGCCTCCGTCATATTTTCCTACCATTATATTTTTATAGCTAAGCATTTCAAGTTTTCAAGGTGAAAAAGTTGGCACGGTAGGCAATTTTTGGATGAGTAAGATCTCATGATTCCGCATGTAAATTTGATGCATATAATATGAATTGGTGGTAAATTATGATTATACAGGGTCGTTTAAAATATATTAGATGGTCCAAACGAGTTGCTATGCAGGATGGTTAAAATATAGCGCCAAATAGAATTATAGTATAGTTATAAAAAAGCGAGAAAAAATAATTGTGTAGGGTAACCCATAAGCAGTTCTAAATTAATGATAGCTGACATACAGGGCGGAGTAAAAGTATTGTTATACAGGTCGCTAAAAAATGTTATAGAATGTTATACCTATAGGGTAACTTATTAGCACTTGCATTTACAGGGTGGTGCAATATAGGATGTACTGGAATTATAATTATACATGATGGTTTAAATAAAATTACAATAGGTGGCCATAAACAATTGCATATACGGGGTAGTTACAACATATGTATTAGATGGTTTCCGGGAATTCATCTCGTAGTTGATAACTGATCCTTGCCGGGATCGATGGTAAAATGACGACGTTTCGGCAGAGTCACATCTGCCCTCTTCAGGTCGGTTCGCATAATTCGAGTATTCGAGTAACTAGAAGCGAAATCAGAAGGCTACGAGAATTATGCGAACCGACCTGAAGAGGGCAGATGTGACTCTGCCGAAACGTCGTCATTTTACCATCGATCCCGGCAGGGATCAGTTATCAACTACGCGGATGAATTCCCGGAAACAACCTAAAACATTTAGTGCCCGCGAAAACTTAAAAACATATATATATATATATATATATATATATATATATATATATATATATATATATATATATATATATATAACATATATATATATATATATATATATATATATATATATATATATATATATATATATATATATATATATATATATATATATATATAATGGTTGAAATATAGGGCGAAGTAGAATTATAGTTACAGAGGGTAGTTGAAAGATTTTGGAAAGAAAAGTGTTTGTAGAAAGGCCAAAAGCGGTCGCATATACAGGGTTGTTTGAATATGGAGTCGAGTGAAATTGTAGCGTGGTTAAACAAATCTTAAAAAAAAATGTTTGAATCTGTTTTTCATAAGAAGTTGCATATATAAGGTGGCTGAAACATAGGGGGAAGTGGCTGAAACATAGGGGGAAGAAGAATAAAAATGAAAGAAAAAAAATATTATGTTAGGGAGATTAAATTAGTTTACATAGCAAATGTCAGATTATTTGGATATATGTACGTTTATGATAAAACCTTGAATTTACGATTGAAATTGACCCTAGTACACTTTGTTTCCTTACAACATTCAAATACTTATCTGTATCAAAAAAGAAGTGAGTCTAGAATGTTCTTGTTCTACTTATGAATAGAACATATGCTTTATTGTTAATGCCTGTATTCTGTGCGTAAATTATCCCTCCGTCTCTTTCTTAAGTGTCCTTAACTTCGTTTTCTTAGACGATTTGTCCCTGGCCGTTGTTACTAATGTATCTTGTCCTATTGTTCATATGAGTGCATTCCATTCATTATTCCTGTTATATGTCAAATTGTGAATATTGCCCAGTTCCCAGAATCTTCATATCGATTCACTTATTATTTCCTTATCGTTCAGATCTTTGCCGATAATTCTACAAAGTAATTTAATTTTTGTGGTCACAATAATCGTTTTGTTTTAGACGTGTCATGTCTTACCCGTGTAGGTAATGTTGCGTTTAATATAATATTATTTTTCTATTTATATGCTTTTACCTCCACAAAGTATCTTCTAGGCGAACTTTAAGTTTATTACCTTTTTGATATGTTGCGGTACCTGACTTTCATTTGTAGAATTCTTGTATTTACAGGTATTACCTTAACGAGTTTACATTCTATTCGTGCTTCTATGCTGTTTCTAGACATTCAGTTTCACAACAAACTTCATCCTAACATTATCAAAATTAGGGCAGGAATTTTTACTGGGCCACAAATACAAAAACATTTAGCTGGTGAAAAATGTATTGCGATGACCCAGACCTAAAACTTTGAACATCACGCTTTAAACAAGTTATGGCGAACTTTTTATGTATTCACAGAACCGAAATTGACAAATGAATTATTACTCATTGATTAAAAAATGGGTTGTTTCATAAGCCATATAAATGGCATTTCTCGTATATACATCTAGATGCATTTCCAGGAAACTGTGACGGTTTTAATGAAAAACGGGAAGG
The DNA here is from genome assembly GCA_034190945.1 of Octodonta nipae. Lineage (NCBI taxonomy): Eukaryota > Metazoa > Arthropoda > Insecta > Coleoptera > Chrysomelidae > Octodonta > Octodonta nipae. The sequence goes on from CM067221.1 coordinate 98,757,275, forward strand.
ACGTTTCCCACAAGACATCAAAGAAATGGAGATTAAGATAAACGGAACGTTAATATGATGGTCAGCAGTAAACGCTCTATGTTTCAAAGAGAATGTGAGCTCATGGGAACGAAGTGGAAAAGAACACCATTGCATTCGGCTAGTTGACTATGAAAAGAAAAAATATTAAATTCAATTTTTATTAACTGTTTTAGGGCTAAAGTAAACTATATTCTTTGGCAAGGTCGTTTAATATCGGATTTATGTTCAATTCAGCCAAAAAAAGTGTATGGGATGTTTTGAACCAAATTTCTTTTTTATTCTCGCGAAATAACTCATTTCTTGCTTTTTTTGAGCCTCTAATTTTTTTACATAACACATTTGGATTCTGTAGATCAGAGAATGTATGAAACAGCTAGGGAGCTGGGGGCAATATACGAATATGACTAATTACTCATTGAAAGTAATAGGTAAAAAAGAAGTTTTAAAGCCGCTTAGGTAATTTTCACTTATATTTATTTTCTATTTACAATTGTTTCACCAGGTTACTGGCTTCTTGCCCATGACTTTCAAGATCAATAAAGGTCAACTTAGTTTTTTCAAATGGGAACACACATTTTTGATACCGAAAATGAAGAGAGCGGGAAAGCTAACGTTCAAATTTGTTCTTGATGACATTTTTTCCATTTTCAGCATAGGTCAAATTGAGGTCAAACCACGTTTGGCTTCTCTCAACGGATATTATGGGGCCAAGAATAAGCCTTTTTGACAGAGGCATTTTTCAATTTATTATTATTATTAGTCATAATGGAGTCGAGCTTGACCACGAACTTCAAAGTCAAATCAAGGTAAAGTTAATTTTTTCAAATGGGAACACAATTTTCTGATACCGGAAAAGAATAGAGCGGAAATTTTTTTTCAAATATGTCAAACGTACAAATATTCAAATAATCAAGCGCCATTTTGAATCTTTAACTCTCATTTTGAATTCCTTATTTCTGATGTTTCCCAAAAATTCTCCAATGGTCAAGGTCTCTTCATTGATCCCATACTGTTCGTTGTACGGCAAACTTGGTATGACCTCAAATTTACCTCTGCCGACCGTCAAGGTCAAATGGAAAAAATGAACAAGGACATATTTGATGGTAAATTTTCTGGCTCTCTTCATTTCCGGTATCAAAAATGGGTGTTCCCACTTGAAAAAGTTTAGGTCAAATCCGTTAGGACCATTTTGTAGCCCGGGAAAAGTTTTATATTGCCCACATTTTTGTAAAATGTCTTCCTGCTGGGATAATCATCCATACCGGGACTTTTCGACCACCGTGTATATAATTTTTAAAAATTGAACAGCGATAAGCCCTTAGTTACCAGAGAATGAATAAACCTGTCACATCACCTGGACGAAAATCAACCTTGACTAAGCCAAATTTTCTAACAGAATAATTTAAAGAAATAGCAAATGGCCGGGTTTGACAGGACTTTAGGTTTAAGTAGAAACTGAAGTATACTTGAACAGCCCACAAAATTCGAAGCCTAATTAGTAGAAATCAACTTGCATTTAGAAACGAAAGAAGTACATGACATCATTTACCTGACATTATGTCTCAAATATAATTGTACACATTCATATCCTATCATAATAATAAATTGTCTTAGTTTTTGGAAAAGTCCATAAAACTCTCATAGAAAAACTCTATCGAAAACTATGATCTGTACTGCAAACATTTATCTTGTTACGTATTGCAATACATCCGGCTATCCGGTAGACGATTTTTATTTCTATTGTCTCTAATATTCTCTTTGTCTTGGATGTCTCGAGTTGAATTATGACCATGTACATCATTATAGGTCATATATTCGGGACTGCTCGTAATATCACAAACCTTTGAAACGTACGCCTACCCTCAGATGACCGACATCTGAAAAATTATTTATGAAGTTGAAATATACTACTCAACAATTGAGGTGGATATTTTTTCTTCAGGAGTTTGCATTATAATTGTTTCATGAAGGATGGTTGTGGCATCTTTTGTGAATGTTTAAGCACTTTTTGGGAAATTACTGAATATTGCCAAACTTTATGGGGTCTAGGTCAGACCCCGTTGACAATTGCAATGAAACTGTGAAAAAACGCACAATTCTAAAATTTTAAATTCTCTGAAAAAAGGCACAGTTTTTAAATTTTAGAATTGTGCCTCTTTTTCATAGTTTCTTTGCGATTGACAACGGAGTCTGACCTAGACCCTGAAATGTTTGGATTTTTTTTATTCTCTCCTAACCGACTTCAAAAATGGAGGTTATTTATGTATGGTTATTTATGTATGGTTATTATTGGAATTGCACAACACTTGTATTTCTTTGTATACAATTTTGTCTTAGTGGGGTCCTAATCAGGTGCCAAATTTCATCAGTTAATGTAGGTTTGTATTTTTGTCCAAATATTTATAGAAAGTGAAGATTAAATGGTAGTGTAGTATAAATAACATCTAAATCCAGTAATTTTCAAGATATGGATTCTTAAGTGTGTACAAAATACTGCAAAAATACAAAAAAACAAGGTGCAAAACTTCAATCTCACTCAGAACTTATTATTATTAATGGCTACAGGAATAATTCTTGCAGGTAGGTAGGTTGTAGCGAGACGGTAGTGAATAACTTCTCAACAATAAACTTGCCTGCACACACACATGCATAGTCACGTTTATAGAAAATCACAGTTTGAGGTTGGTTTTAGTGTAGTGTTATGTCATAAAGATATACTGAAAATAACGACTAGGTAACATCAACTTCCATTTAAAATATTTGCTATTTGAATAAATATGCATGAGGTAAGAACTACTGGGAGGAATAAGATACCAAATAATTCCGTTTAACGCAATAAGATAGCAAAGAATGCGTAAATTGGCCACCATGGCAATTGGTAGCTACTTTGATATTTATTGATAATACCTATTGAGTCATATTAATTTGTTTGGGTTTGGGCCTGTTTTGAAGGATAACTTAAATAAAAAACTAAAATTATTATTATATTATTACATTTACACAATAACTCATTAAACGAATTCTAACAGCAAGTGTTCAAAATGTGCTGCATTTACTTGCTGATGTAAATTCGTAATTTTACCATGTTAATATTGTCTGGCGCGGTAGCCTAAGCTTTGGTTTTCCAGTATTCCCACGGTATCAAATTCGGTGACCGAGCTGGCCATTCTTCAGCCAGGCAACATCTTACTGCACCATAATAATCCGCAGGAGCACCATGTGGCAAAATTATTTTCAAATGGTGGATTTCATTTGCATTATCTTCCAGAATTTCTCGAATTAGAGGCCCACTTGCCGTTTGTAACATCTTTAGATTCACCTCAATGGTTAAGTTTAAATTGAGGAAAACAGGTCCTTCTATGTGGTTTGGCTGCCCAATAATTCACTTTTCTGGAAATTAAGTATGTTTTTCACGATTTGTGTCACTCCAATGCAGTACATTTTGAGTTTTCTTATTTCCATTGAGAGAAAAAGTATTTACATCGCTAAACAAATGGTTTTTGTGTTCAACTCGATTAGTTTTATTTGTCATAATTTTACAGAATTCTAGTCTTCAGTCGGTGTCGTCATCTAAAAGTTGGTGCACCATTTTTAATTTGTATAAATGAAATTTTTACCAACACTCTATGTACTGCAATTTAACTAATTTCAGAGATAAACCCAACTTGAGCTGTTAAAGGTGTAAGGTTTACTTCCACTTGTGCACCTGTCAATTTTTTGTTATCCTTGATAGAGTACGAGTACCTCTCATTAAATAATTAAATAAACCTTCCGCTTCGTGGAAATTCTTTCTACATTTATCAATTGTTATAAAGTCAGTTGTTACTTTATAAGCTAGAGTACGCACAATTCTGCCTATGTTAACCTCTAGAGGTCTCGTTAAACAATAATAAAACTAATTATTTAAGGTGTAAACTTTTTTACGAAAGTAGCAATTACTAGAAAAAACGTCAACATTATTTACAATTAACCAGAGGCGGACTGAATAATCTTCTTTAGTAAATTGTGAAATAATAATTTTAGTATTTATCAATCAAAGTTACTCTAAACAAAATGACCTGTCACTTGCCATATTTAAAAATAGTGAAGCTAGTGGCCCAGAGACGTCCTCTATTACTGTTACGTAACTAGTAGGGACGTTTACAAGGTATTATTTTCACATTCCAAATTTCATCAGTGTAAGTATATCAGAGTGGGGGGACTTTTGACTTCCACAATATATATGTTCCTACACTTAAAAATCGGCATTCCGCTTCAATATAAAGACAGGAATACTGTTATCATCTATTCCAGTACCGTAGGACTCGCAGATTTCCATACCATAGAAAGAAAAAATGACAGTATGAGGTTGTTTGGTAGCAATATAAGAGGCCGAAATTGTAATAGCACCGTATATAGATAAGCCAATTAACAAGACTTGGCAAATTCATAAATATCACAATAAAGGACCATTTATCATTTTGGTGACTAACTGCCGTTTCGTTGTTGGTAAGAATGTTTAACATTTGTTTTCTAAGAGAAAGATGTTTTCGTTTGGTATGAAAGAATTGATCATTTTGTAATACCACTCAACAAATTAATAAACTGCCGTTATTATCATACCAAAACAAGGCCTAGACGCAAGAAACGTAATGTGATCTCCATACGAAATATTTTAGTTTCTTGTAATAACTACAGTAGTTTACATTTCAAAGTTGTCTTTTTGTTAAAATTCAATTTAAAGAAATTTCCTTCTTTATATATTCTGAAACGACTTTTTATAGACCATACGTTGCCAAGACATTTATTATCGTATGCCCCCAAACATAGAGTCATCGATTGAAATTACGTGACTTATTTCAATGTACAATATTATTGCACAGTCGTCAATATTAGATCCAACATGTAGCAGAGCGAAACGGTATTTCTTTCGCTGCAATGTAATGTAGGTAACGGATATATGGATGCTCGTACAATCCGTAAGTCTACTTTATCTGTTTTGTATCTTTTCGTATTTTCACTAATGATAAAATTGTAACGTAACAAAATTTCATTTTGCAGCAAACTGGTAACATGTTTTGACCTCTAAGTCGCAAAAATCGATTTTGTAAGGTCAGTTCAGACAATTCCCACTATATTAAATTCATGTAAATCCATAACAAATACACAATCGAAACATTCAGTTTGTGTAAGGCAACGTTACGATCACAAAATTTATTTAACACATTATATACAACACAATGCGACGAATAACAAAATATATTTCAACAAGAACAATTTCAAGAAATATTCCACGTAATGAAACAATGTACTAATATGTACCAACTTTTCGAGATTTTTCAACCCATTGAACGTAAGACAATGTATAGTTTCTAGTCGAGAAGATTCATCAGTTGCGCTTCCCTCAACTGATTGAGTTCTCGAATAATTATTTATGAATATAGTACATATAACTGATGTAACAATTTGCGTTCTATACCTTCTAAACCTGTTGTATAATAGGGAAAGAAATATATTATATAGAACCTGAGAGAAAAAGGGGAATGCTGCCACCACCCGAAGAAAATTTGTTGGGAGAGAAAGACTCCGGGAACCCTTCTCTGTAAATGTTAGCTGAAAATAAATAATAAAAAGGAACTTTACTGCCCCTTATCTGCCTTCACTCTCAGTCCTTGGTAGCTTCTGGTCTTCGTCACCTGGCCTCCTCTAAGAGGGTAAGTCCCCAGGCTTCTCAAATGCTGGTGGTTGTATAGGAAGAAGGAAGGAGTTAAAAGTAAACAACCAAAAAAAAATGACACATATATTGAAGAAAACAAAATGAATGGAAAAAAATATAAAAAAAAACAAAATAGAAACAATAAAACAATCCCGATATGTAACACAAAAAACGAAAAAAAAATATATAAACCAAGGAACCTCAATTTTCAGTAGTTACACAATACTTGAGAACAAATGTAACTCCCCCCCAATTTATGTTTTTAATTAATTGGCCCCAAGGAAATATAAAAAAATAACTTTAAGGGATACAATATTAATTATACCCGCTAATCCTGGGAATGGCAGGTACAATTAGACCCTATTTAAGCCCTATCGGTGCCTACTACAATAGGTCTTCCCTTATATCAACAAACGTTGGTGAGCCAGTTTATCCAACGCAACCCCAATAAATATATAATATATATGCATATATAAATTAAAAACAAACAAACTAAAACAAAACCAAATTTAAACAAAATATCATAAGACAAGCAAACTAAACTTTTGCCGCTCGTTCCTTTTGCCGACTCAGGGAGTCAGATGAAATCTTTACCAGTTTACAATCTAGCTGTGCGTACTCCGACGCTACTTCGTCCCTATCACGAGGTCTCTTCCCGGCCGTTTGCTGGTCTAAGAAACCTCTACCCTGGGTTCACAATCTGAACCTACAACTCTACGGACAAACTCACAGGTTTGTTTGGCACTAACACTCCTCGGTTAGTAAAATGTAAAGGTACTCACCGGATGCGATTTATCCGTTAATCCCAAAAGGTTTACCTGTGAATTAAAAGAAATTATACCTCACTGAATTTTTAGCTAGCTAATCACTGATCAAAACACACTCGCGACTTTCGCCTTTCCCGTCCCTCGACGATAAATTTTATAATGACTCTATAATTTAGTTCCTAAAACCCTATTTGGGACAGGTGAAACGTTCCTCTCTTAGGAGTCTGGTTTCCACCCTTTTTATGTCCCCTATCAATCCGTCGCGCCACGTACGACTACTTTTCTTGAGTTCCGGCCCCGAACTAGTTTGGAAATTCTCCGGACTAGTTCCTCGTGAACTTTAGACCCTCCCATATGGGTACTATCTTCACGAATAAGTTAACAACAAAGCCCCCTACCGCGTGAGTTTTTCATTGTGCGATTGGCTGAATCTTCCGCCATTAACCGACGTGTTCTACGCACGTGCCTTTCTTTGGCATCAAAAAAAATTCTAGAACAAACTTTAAATCAGGACGGCAAAATCAGCAATTTTTCTCTAACTGCGTAAAATCGGCCATCTTTGGTTTTTGTTTAAAATGTTGCAACACTATTTGTGTCTACCTGGTTTCTAGCACGTACAAGAGTTCAGCTTTCTGCTAACCATGAATCGGCAAAAAACAAAACAGAACGATATGCATAACTATTCATTGTTTAAAAAATATATTATAACATGGAAAATGGGTTAAGTTTCGCAACATAGGCAAGTGGTATACAAAGGTGAAATTTCATAATTCTAGCGACATTTTCTGCAATACGAGCGAATTTTTCTATACGACGTTTTTAGTTTACTTACGTGAACAAATATTAAATAACATATCCGACAAAAGAATAAAGAATTTAAAAAAAAATGTATTATGAATTTCTTGTAAACATCCTCGGGATGTTACACTGAATTAAATATTTTATCGCGAAATGAGTTTCGACATCCAGGAGTTTCAGGAAAATCTAGCTCACCCAGATTCCAAATCGAGAGTCGTACTGTGCGTTCAATGGATTGGAAAATCTCGAACAGTTATCGTAATTTCTTTGAGAGGTTTTAGTAAACCTACGAATTTTTTCGTGTGGTTTCTATCCTAGGAATCACAGGGATATGGCGTTACACACAGTACGACTCCGGATTTGGAACCTCTGTGAGCTAGATTTTCCTGAAACTCCTGGATGTCGAAACTCATTTCGCGATAAAACATTAAATTCAGTTATATGTATTATATACATAAATAATTATTCGAGAATTCAAACAGTTGAGGGGAGCGCAATTGATGAAGATTCTCGACAAGAAACAATATATTGTCTTGCGTTCAATGGATTGAAAAATCTCGAAAAGTTAGCATCGTAATTTCTTTGACAAGTTTTAGTAAACCTACGATTTTTTTTATGTGATTTCTATCCTAGGAATCATAGGGAAACGGCGTTACAAACAGTACGACTCCTGATGTGGTATCTCTGCGAGATAGATTTTCCTGAAACTCCTGGATGTCGAAACTAATTTCGCGATGAAATATCCACTATGTAGTAATTAGTAATACATAATTATTTGAATAAAATAATTTGGTGAGTTGCGAGTTGGACTCGCATACTAATACTTTTTTAAAATTTTTCAGACAAGCAGCGAATATGTTTATTTTCTTATATTTTTTATAATATCTTTTTCATAAAAAATATAAAATTCTATTTTTCACACCTAGCCTTCTCATTTGATCTATCACGTGATGCCCTGGATTTTTGTATATTTTTGTTAAAGTTTTTTAACAAATTAATAAATATGAAAAAAATATATTTGTATTCCTTTCATTTGATATATTACATGATACGTATGAAGACGTTTCATTTATTTATTTTTGTCATTTAATTCTATAATTTGCCTCCTACATTATATTAGTGTTTTCTCCTTATCTTTTCTTGTAAAATTCAAGTGAGGCTTCCAATTTTTTCCAAAAGTATAGGTTATATTTTCGAAGATAAGGACCAATTTTCGTATATTTTTGATAAACCGTTTAAACAAATTATTTTAAAAAGATGAATAATATATAAATGGTGTGGAAGTAGTAGGATCCAAAACTCACAAATCTTGTAAAATGATTTTTGGGACCTACTCCTTCCACACCATTTATAAATGGACTCACACCTACCAATACTTCATAGTATATGAAAAAAATATATTTGTATTCCTCATAATGAACCATTTCATTTGATATATTTTTGATTAATCCGTTAATTTTGTTTTTATTTTTCATTAAGTCTATAATTTGCCCCCCAAACCCCATATTAGTGTTTTCTTCTTGTTTTTAGGGTAAATTTGTAGTCAAGCTCTATATTTCCATTTTGTCAAAATTTTATGTAGTTTCGGTGATAAAGAGGGGAAAGAGTCGATTTTTGTATATATTTTTTATAACATTGAAACAATATATTTGCATTCTTCAAAAGGATCCCTATCTTTTGATATATTATTGGATAATTTTGAAAACAAACATGAAATTTTTATTTTTCATTTTATTCTATAATTTCTCATTCAAAATTCATATTAGCGTTTTCTCCCTATTTTTCCTGTAAAGCTCATATAAAGCCCTATATTTCTCTCTTTTGTAGAATTTTTAGGTCTTATAATCTCGAAGGTAAACGAAGGGAATGTGTACATTTTTGTTAATATATATTAAACAAATTATTTTCAAAATATGAAAAATATAGATTTGTGTTCATCATAATTAGCCCTTTCATTTGATATTTTGCTTGATGCGTTTAAACACGTTTAAATTTTTTATTTTCCATTATTTTTTCTATGTTTGCCTCCCAGAATTAATACTAGGAGTTTCTTCTTATTTTCCCTATGAACAGTCTGTTCTAGACTCGAAACGTTTGGAAATATACAGCAATTCGGTGACTTGTGTTATTTCCCAGAAAGCGCTTAAACATATTTTTTGATCCTTGAATAGTAGTAAAAAAATTTAAATAAATTATTTTCAGGTAGCGCTTAATGAAAAAAAAAGAAATAATTAAGGTTTTTGAAAAAAAAAATTACAAACGCTTTATTGCTATTATTCAATTTCCTTTGCAGTAGATTGTTAAGTAAGTGGAAAATTAAAAATTTCTCCAAGAGGAATCTATTTTCTCACCACTTTAGAACAACTGTACGAAGTAAAAAAAATGAGTTTTTTAGTTTAATAATTACTAAATTTTTATGTTAACTTTCCATTTCTAAAATGCATAAAACACAGTAAAATTCAAGAAAAATATTTAAGCGAGGATGATTGTCTATTAACTTATTTTCAAAGCTACGTAATTTTTCTCATTTCTTAATATTTATATTTAATATTTTAAATAATTTTTAGGGTTCCGTATATACAATATACAGCAATTTTCTCCTAAACTACTGGACGGAAGAGGTTGAAAGTTGGTATTAATGTATAGTTTGGTGACCCAATCAGGAGTACATATCGTAAAATTGTTTCTAACCCATCATGTTATATATCAAATAAAAGGGCTTATTATGAGGAAAACAAATATATTTTTTTCATATTTTTTAAATAAATTAATTAAAAGATATTACCAAAAATATTAAAAAAATTACCCATTCGCCCCTTATCTCCAAAACTATAAGCTGGAAAATTTTGAAAAAAAATTGAGGTATAGCCGCTCACATGAAATTTACTAGAAAAATAAGGAGCAACCCCTAATATTCATTTTGGAGGACAAATTATAGAATTAAATAGAAAATATAAAATTAAAATTGTTTCTAACCCATCATGTTATACATCAAATGATAGGGCTCATTATGACGAATACAAATATTTTTTTTTCATATTTTTACAATAAAAGATATTAACAAAAATATAAAAAACGTTATTCATCCCCCCCCCTTATCTCTGAAACGATAAGCTGGAAAATTTGGAAAAAAACAAGTATTGCCCCTCACCTGAACTATACTGGAAAAAATAAGGAGAAACCCCTAATATTCATTTTGGGGGACAAATTATAGAATTAAATAGAAAATATAAAATTAAAATTGTTTCTAACCCATCATGTTATACATCAAATGATAGGGCTCATTATGACGAATACAAATATTTTTTTTCATATTTTTAAAATAAAAGATATTAACAAAAATATAAAAAACGTTATTCATCCCCCCCTTATCTCCGAAACGATAAGCTGGAAAATTTGGAAAAAAACAGGTATTGCCCCTCACCTGAACTATACTGGAAAAAATAAGGAGAAACCCCTAATATTCATTTTGAGGGGCAAACTATAGAATTAATTGGAAAATAAAAAATTATAATTGTTTCTAACGGATCATGTAATATATCAAAGCACAGGGCTCATTATGACGAATACAAATATGTATTTTTATTTTTTTAATCAATATTTTAAAATATATTAAATAAAAATTACCCATTCCCTCTGTTATTCCCCAAACTATAAGACCTATTTTTTTAATTACGGGAAAAATATGAAGAAATCCCTAATATTAATATTGAGGGCCAAATTATAGAATTAAACGGAAAATAAAAAAATATTTTTTTAATGCATCATGTAATACATCAAATGAAAGGGCTCATTATGAGGAATACAAATATATATATATTTTTCATATTTTTAAAATTAATTGTTTACAAGGTATTAACATAAAAATATAAAAAAATTCTCATTTCTCGCTTTATTTCCGAAACCATACTAGCTAAAACTTAAAAAATAATTAGGGGTACTGGGGCTCACTTGAAATATATAAGACAAATTATTAGAAAACCCCCATAGTAATTTTAGGGACAAATTATACAATTAAGTGGAAAATAAAAATTGAATTTTCAAAAGGCTCATTATGTGAATTACAAATATATCACATTTTTAAATCATTTGTTTAAAAAAAATTAACAAAAATATTAAACATCGACTTAATTACCACTTTAGAAACTACACTATTTAAATTATGAAACATATATTTTATTTGTATTTTTAAATAATTTGAATAACAGATTTAATAATTTAAAATTTAAAGCTTGACCTATTTTGCCCTTTACCTTCCAATTTACAGAGCTTCAAAACTCAGATATTAGATTATAAGAGGCTTATCTGAAAGTTTATTAGTAAAATAAAACTCTAATGTTAATTTTTGAGGACCAAATTAGCAAATTATATACTTATGTATTCTAATAAAAATCAAGCGAATCCTGAAGCAGATAAAATAAAAAGTCTATGTGTAGAACATCAAAGTGTATATATTTTTTATAAATTTAAAACGCATCTTTTAAAAGATATTAGAGTAAATATAAGAAAATGCACTCATTCCCTGCTTGTCTGAAACTGGAATATTGAAGGTGGTACGGAACCCTTAGTATGCGAGTCCAACTCGCACTTGACCAAATTATTTTTGTTTAACTTGTCTGAATGACGTGACACACGTGAACGCCAAACTCCCCCTTTTTGCAATAAATTTAGGGGTGTGTTAAAATTATTACTAATGGAGATACAGTTTCGGTAGTTAGAACTTTTCTTTATAAACTCTTTTCAGATATTTTTTTCCAATTTTAAAAATCTTTTATTGTTTTTGAGATTTTTCAAAAAAAAAGGAAGCACTCTTTTTTCCGCTATATTGTTTATAACTATTGCAACTTTTATCGGCCCTATTTTAGCTTTTTCAAAGAGCGATGCAACATCAAGATCTCAAAGACTTTTCTAAATGTGCCTTATTGTGTATATAAATTAGGGTCTATGCACACGCTTTGTGGTTCGCAAATTGTATTCCAGGTGAAGTGTTTTGTGTTCGAATCAAAATGGTACAATATTGTTGTCCCTCATTTATACGTTATGTTGTTTAAATTAGGAAATAAATGAAACATGACCTATTTTGAAACAAGAGATCCTTATAGAGTAAATGTATTTTTACAAATATGTCTTCATTTAGACGAGAACATAGAAAACATTTTATACAAGCGTAAAGATAATTGAACGAATTGTTTCAAGAACGTCAAATAACCACAAATTCTTCCCCAACTTCGAGCTACAACCGTTTGAACGGGATTCCCCAATTGCTTATTAGATTTTTTATCTTCCAACTAGGAAATATAATAATCACATTTTACGATTGGCGTAACCCCAACATCACCAGTATTCGTTATCCTATACCCACACCAATCATATGTTCAATCACCATTTACCGTTCAATCACGTTCTTTCCCATTTTGAGTTCTGCGGCAAGAAATCAAATTACTCTTTATCCAGCTGTTTTCGAATTACTCACGTGGCCCACAAGCAATCATATTTAGTTCTATACTCCGAAATTGACCAGTAAATGCCTTGAGAAATATCGGCTTTCCGGTTCGTTTTGTATGGGGGAATTAAGAGCCTGAAACGCACATAGAGCAATCTCCAGTGATTGAGAAACGTAAACAATACTGGTCTTTTATATTTTTTTAGTAAATGAAAAGAAAAACTCCGTTTTTAATTTCTCTGATCGAACGGGCACCAGTACAAAGAATATCTGAAAATAAGACGAACTTTCGGATGAAATGATCATTTAGCAATAGGGCAACTATGTAATTTATAATTATTTCGGATTTCTAAAGAAGCGATGAGTTAAACAAAACTAGGTTGAACTCCAAAAAGAGCAATTTAAAGAAAATATCCGTAGAACTAGTTCACAGAAGATTATCAAAAGAAAAGTAGTAACTGATCTGTGTTAGTTAATTCTTAATATTATTTTTGTATAAAGTAAAGAATGTATAGTATATATTTTTAAATAATTTCGAGTGGTGTTTTAACATAAAGACTTTGATATCATATTATTTACATGATACAGTGAGTAAGACGAGTTTCTAGGCAGTCTGCTTGATCATCGGTTTGATTGCCCCCATTGAGTATGACATCATATCTGAACACTCTAGCAATTTTACCAGCTAGCAAACTTTCACATGTTATTTTACCCCAAGACTTCAACTTCATGCTACTGTTCCTCTCAACATTTTGTGTTTATGTTATATCCATTATAAAAAACGCATTCGATTGTGTAAAATGGGAATATTTGTGGCAAATACCAAAAAACCTAATAAGTCTTTTAAAAAGCCTATAGGAGGCAAACGAAGCCATGGTAAATAACCATGCATAAAGATGACGTCAAGGAAGGAGGGACAATCAGTGGTAAAAGACTAACAAGTCAGCATAGTTTAGGGCAATAATGCCACCCAAAATAATTACAATACCCATACCATACATATAGGGTCTTGAAGAAAGACTAAACGGTGTAGGCAACAGACTTGGCATTAATACAAGAAATACACTTAAATCAATTACATCAAGGACAAAACCAAATAACAGAACTCATTTCTCACAAAATTTAATCATAAAATTCCTTGCTAATGTAATAAATTTTACATTTGAGAAACCTCTAGGCGTCTATATGTTCCAATTAATGAACACAAACATTAAATAAACACAGGTCAATTCGAAAAGTTTAAAATTTGTGAAGATGCCTGGGACATAAGTCATACAGGGTGTTTGTATAATAGGGTTCCAAACTTCTGCTGTGTATAGAACTCATTAAAATAAGCCAAAAAGTCCCTATAACGTTTGCCCTAAAACGCACCCTTAGGAAGTTTAATGCTCTTAAAAGGGCTCAAACAAAACTTTTTTTTCTGCTATTGACAAAACGCTCGAAAATAAATAGTAAAAAAATTCATAGGTCTTACATAACTTTTTACGTTAAATAACACGTGCTAACCCTTTTTGACATGCAAATCACAAGCTTGCTATTTAGGTTGGGCACGGGGTTTTCGACCCGTATTTTTTTATAATATTTTTTCTCTACGAATTAATAAAATCGATATTTCCAATGGTTTTTGGAATAAATTACCACAACGCTTAACAATTTAAGTTATTGATAAACGTCAATTGAGCTTTGCAGTGTTTAATTAGTAAAAGTGGTGATTGGAAAATTTAAGTATGTCGATCACAGAAAAAAAAACAGTAGTGTTCGAGCCCTTTTAAGGACATATAACTTCCCAAAGGTTCGTTTTAGGGCACAGGTTAATCGGGACTTTTTGTTTTATTTTAATGAGTTATATAGCAGAAGTTTGGAACCATATTTTAGAAATACCCTGTAGAAATTCAATTGATGAACATAACGCAAAACGAAAGCTAGAAGTGTCTGCTTTATTTTATCAAATGCTTCCGTAGTATTTAGTCGTTCCTATTTGCAGATAATCGGATGAAATTACTATTGTTCTCATACTGTTGAACAACCATATATCGTCATATATGGGGAAAATTCAAAAGGATTTTTCTAGGTCTTCTTCCAGTTTTAAATGAGCTTTATTTGTTAGTGATTTTTTTGTGCTCCCCTTTGTGGAAATAAATACTCTTCCATCACTTTATTTTAAATTGTACACTTTCCTAAAATTGTCACATTTTTTTATTTACCTTAATTGCAATTGAATTGTTTGGAATATTTAAAATATCCACACTTTTCGTCAAGTGTCGTGTTATTCCCAACATCCTTAATATTTTTTTCATTCTCTATTTTCCTACTCACTTTAATATTCCTTAAATGTCCTACACTCTTTGATTTAACATTCTCTAACACTACTATCGTCGTTCATTATGATACCCAACCCAGTCCTTAATTGATTATCGTTCTATTAGAGTTTGTTTCAAATCAAACTCTGCAAATTATTGGGCTCAGCCTACACCAGACTTTGAATTGCCTAACCCAAGCCACATTTTAAATGTAAACTCTGGGACCTCAGTAACTCAGAAATTGCTCATACTGCCGTCTTCTCATGTACTACCTATTAATCTTAATTATAATCAATAGTTATGTTTTTTCTTTATTCCCTCTATATGCTTGGTTGTGCTCGTTTTTTTCAGCAACTTTACAAATAATTATTAAGATTACTATAACATATATATATATATATATATATATATATATATATATATATATATATTTGTGGAAAGCATCCAGACGATCCAGTATACAAAATAGAGTAATTGTCTAAATATTTTTATTTGTAAAAAGGGACAAAATTGTAGTTACAATAAGAAAGCGTGTAAAGAATATCAAAACTAACCGCCTCCAAAACTAATTTATGACGCACCACACTTGACGTTAAGAACTGTGTAGTTAAAATTACCCAACGTTTCTAGGTTTACGTCTAGAATAGTTTTAATACATAACTATCAAAAAGTAGATTCCACCTTTTCAAATCACGTTTTTGATTGAGGACGCCCGTTTCTAAAAACTGAAAATTCAAAAATTTTCGATAGTCATAACTTATACCATAAAATGTATATCCTTATAAATAATGTCGGGATATACTGTGGGTTAATCCCCCGAACAACTGTTTTTTTCAATTTATTATTAATATGTTCTTATTTGCTTGGATTTGACAATTCATGTTTCTTCATTTAATAATAAAAAGATCATGTGTCAAAACTACAATTGCGTGACTCTCTTCTAGGCAATGACAGAAAAATAAATTTTATATTTGTTTATCAAGATTGACTGGTACCAATTATAGCTTCCCACTTCGAATAATTTTCATGAACTAACCACAAATAAATATTTTCATCAACTAACCACAAATAAATTTTGTAATCCCTATACTATTTTTAAATTTTCTGAATTATTTTAAGTTAAAGTAAAGGAAGAGCAATTGAGGAAATTCCCCAGAGAACTAGTTGCTTCTTTACGTCGGATTATCTGAGAGAAAAGTGGTCTGTGAATTTGTCAGCTAATTTTCCTCTATAATATGTATAAATGTGTTTCAACTCGTAATCTGAGATTGCGGTGGGAAATGGCTTATATTTTTCCTTTTTTCAACTTTTTTAAAAGCATTTGTTTCCATGACACATTCATCTCTATAAAAAGTAATGCCATTTTGTCGTTGTTTAACACATAAAAACGCTTCCTTTGATAATTCTTTGTTCTTATATACATATTTTGGTCTTGTACCACTCTCAAATTCGGTTTGCTTAAATTTTCTAATCAGGCACTGCGTTGAAAATTTGTTTGAGTTGTTCTAATCTGCGGCATTCCCTATTATTTTATCTATTTTTAACCGACTTCCAAAAAGGAGGAGGTTATCAATTCGTCGTGTATTTTTTTTTCGCTTTTTTTTTGTATGTATGTTACCTGATTTCTTTTCCTGTGGTGCACCATTTTGAATGAATATGGTCTTGTTTAATAGAGTATATATCCGAAACTTCAGATATGGGAAAAGAATTATATTGGTAAAGTAATAAAATTTGTGAATGAACGCATGCGTGCATGGAAATCGACCAATATCCCTAACGTATTGGTCGATTTTTCGAAAACTCCTTATGGATGTGTATAGTTTTTTAACGTTTAACCTATTAAGGAAGATCCCTAGGTGATCTGGTATACTTTTCTGCGACGTGCAAATTGCAGTTTTGCAGAAAATTGCCGAAAATTCCAAATTTATTATTAAAAATTTCATCGAAATGACATAACGGACATTTCCTCATAAATATTTTAATTCCAACGTAATATTGCGGGAATTTTAGGCACTGGAAGTTTTAATTGCGAATTTGAAAATTTTCCATGTACATCTCAAGCATATAGGTAGTACAGCATAGTATTTTCCGCTCCTTAAATCAATGAGTACCAAGCTTGTTTTGTTTGTATACTAGGCAAATACCTATTTAAATGAAAATTTTTCCAGTTTGAGAAACGGTGCTTTTAATTGTCACATTTTCCTGGCCTAATAGAAAATTCAGTGATACATATCAAACTCTAAAATGCTATTTGGTGCGTTTATACACAGTGTGTTTAGTTATAGTAAACAAAATAATAAAGTAAAGTGATAGAAGGAATTGCATTTATATGAAGATTGAAATATAGGACGGACTAGAATGATAATGGTCTGTAGGCAACCGTATATACAGGAAAACTGTTATATTATGTGGACATAAGCAAATACAAGATGGTTGAAATATATGCTGGAGTTGAATTATATTTATACAGTGTGATTAAAAAATTATTTCTTATATAGCCCATAAGAAGTTGCATAAAGTATGGAGAGGAATTAATGTTACACAGGGCGATAATATAAAATGTTAAAAATGAAATAATTTATGGGGTAGCCCGTAGCCCACAAGGAGTACGGTTGAAATATAGGACGGATGTGACTCCGTAAATATGAGATGGATTCTACTCCGTTACAGAAGGCAGCTAACAAATTTATGCTTGTCCGTGGGCAGTCGTATGGACAGGATGGTTGGTACATAGGTTAGAGTGGAATTATCTATAGTTATACAAGGTTGTCAAAAAAAGTTGAAAAAAGGTTACATGGCGTAGTCCATAAGGCATAAATATATTTTAGGCTTATTAAGTCAACGCGTACTAGTACATTTTGTTAGTAAAATAAAGAATGAGTTCAAAAAAAAAAAAAAGTTAAAAATAAAACATTTTTAAAAAATATAACCGACTTCTACCTATAACTAAAAAGCTAAAAATAATTATAACAAAATACAACTTTAGCAAATTAATAACACATTCAATGTTGTTAGGTACCTACCCAGGAAGTAAAAAATGTAAACATTAAAAGGTGCTCATTCTGTACAAATTAATTACCTACCAATCTAGTATATTTTTGAAGTCGGTGCCAAGCAACAATCAAGTTTGATGAATTAGTAGTAAGTAAGTACGCAATGAAGGATTTTAGATTTGCTTGGCACCGGCTTCAAACATATACTAGATTGGTAGGTAATTATTTTGTATAGAATGAGTCCCTTTTAATGCTTACATTTTTTACTTCCTTGGTAGGTACTTAATAATATTGAATGTGTTATTTATTTGCTAGAGTTGTATTTTGTTATAATTATTTTTAGCTTTTTAGTTATAGGTAGAAGTCGGTTATATATATATATATATATCTTAAATGGTTTATTTCGTTGCAACTCTGTTTTATTTTTTATCAGATTTATATATTTTTTTTCTAATCACAAGCGTTCATTCTTTAGGACATTTCCCTTTGCTTTTGTTCTTGGCTCTCTTAAGCCTTCTATTTGCTCAAGCTCTCCATTTTGCAGGTAGAAGGGTATGAGCTTAAAAAGAACAGGGTTCGCCCAGGAGCCCTGATGTGGTTCGTTTGCGGTAGTATATTTTTCAACTGCTACTCAGTCATCAGTACGACCTTACATTCACTTAATCTTTAGTTCCACTAAACGGAAACTTCAGTCCAGGTTTGATTTTAGACTTTCCTTGACAGGAATAATAAGAAAATTTACTCCGCCATCTTGGGAAGTCCACAATATTGGATTTAGTGTAAATTCATTTTATTTTCCGTATTCTTCTCAGCAAAGTTAAATAAAAACTTCTAACTAATTATTTCAAGAGAACTTCACCGCGGCAACGCTTGACTTTTAGTTTACTACGCCGCGAAAATAGCGGCTGCAGTTTCAGGAGATGTAGAAGGTTAACCACGCCACATAACACAGAAAATGTAGGATGGGGGAGTATAGACGGAGAGAATGGGATTTGTGCGTTAAGAGCGACATCGTCTCTGAGAAGGGTGACGAAGCTATATGCTCTATTAACAAAAATATTATAGTCATCTTTCCACCACTCTCTGCATGTCACATTTCGACTCCCTTGTGTATGGCCGCTAAGGACAATTTACCATACCCAGAAGGTGTAATACGGTATTAGCTTTCCAAATGTATCAGGACCACCCTTCACTTCTTTTTCCCTCGTATCTGCAGTTAGTTTTTTATTTGTGTTTATTATAAATATTATCGGATATTATATTCCTCGTGGATACAGTTTTATCAATCCAAAGTTTTTATTTTTCTTTTCGATATTCAATTTCTTTCTGTTGACGTGATATGTAGTATTCGAAATCTAAGGCTTCGAAGAATATTGAAAATTTTCTTTTTCACAAATTTATAATGTTCCATATGATTACTCACAATCGAATAAATTTAGCAATCATGTTGTATACTTAAGGTGTATCATCTATATGAAATGGGGCTGCAAAAGTTGCTAAGATAGTTTTTATATTAAGTATAAGTATTTTTACGTAGGCAAATTTATTTTATTGGTAATGGCAACTGACATACGACTCTCTGTACTTACTAATAAAGGGTGTTTCTTAGAGGTATAAAACTTTCAAATGGAATAAAACAAGGATATTTTTTTTTAAATTGAGATGAAATTTACTTTATTCGAAAGATAATCTTCTGGCATTATAATTTGAATATGACTTCAGGCATATGACCGCCACAGTTGGCTCGGACGCAGGCTAATCTGGAGGTCCAATTTTCGATGACTTTTTCCTACATTTGTGGTCGTAAATCGGCAATAACGCGGCGAATGCTGTCCTCCAAGTGGTCAATCGTTTCGATCTTATCGGCGTAGTCTAGCGACTTCACGTATCCCCACAGAAAATAGTCAAGCAGCGTTAAATCGCACGATCTTGGAAGCCAATTCATGGGTCCGAAACGTGAAACTATTCGGTTACCAAACGTTTCTTGCAATAAATCAAGTGTGGCACGAGCTGTGTGACTGTTGCCTCGTTTTGTTGAAACCACAGCTCCTGTGCATCATGATTGTTCAATTGATGAACGAAAAAGTAATCCTGGCTCTATAGCGATTACCATTGACTGTAACCTTCTGACCAGCATCGTTTTTAAAGAAGTACGCACCAATTATTTCACCAGCCCATAAAGCACACCAAACAGTCAGTTTTTCTGGATGTAACGGTGTCTTAACATGAACTTGAGGATTATCATCAGTCCAAATAAGGCAGTTTTGTTTATTGACGTATCCATTCAACGAAAAGTGAGCTTGGTCGCTAAACAAAATTCGCTTATGAAAATCGGGCTCAACGGCAATCTGGTTTTGGGGCCATTCACCGAATGTACGCGTTGCTAGGTGATCGTGTGGCTTCAATTCTTGCACGAGTTGAATTTTGTAAGTATGCAAACCAAGATTTTCTCCGCAAAATCTTCCATAAAGTGGATGGACACATATCCAATTCCTGTGCACGATGGCTGATAGACTGATTCGGGTTTTCCTCTACGCTACGCTCTATAGCAGCAATGGATTCTTCTGTACGCACTGTACGACATCTCTGTGGATGCATATTATCAGTTAGAGTAAACGTGATGCGAAAACATTGCATAGTTAATCGAATTAATTCCTCTGATAGACGATTATGCTGACCGTAAAATGGACGTAGTGCGCGATACGTATTTCGAACAGAACCATGATTTTCAACATAAATTTGCACAATTTGGAAGCGTTGTTCAGTCTATTCATGATGAAATACCAAACCAAACTAAACATAAATCACTTGACAGCTGATAAGATGGCTGCCTGTTAAAAGCGTGTTGCCAACTTAAAGTTCTATACCTCTAAAAAAACATAGAAAGAGGTGAAAGTTATTTGTTTGTTTGATAGGCTAAACATTTAAAAATGATTTTAAAAATGCAAACATGTCAGAAATGGTTTAACGTCAAAATGTGAGAACTTAGAGCATTTACTTTCTAGAGATATCCTGCAGTGCACATATGCCGTGGTAAGACTAAGGAGCGAGAGGGCAATAGAAAGGGCAAGAGGCTATTTCACTCGGTTGGAAGCTGCTTCCAATAAAGCATGTTGTTCATTGGCTGCGTCCACCGACCATCCACCCACTAAGTGAAATAGCCTCTTACTGTCTCTGTAGCCCTCTCTTTCTAGCGTTGCCATGATTTTATGCTTGACAGGCTATATCTAGATGGTAAATGATCTAATTGTGAGAACGTCAAAAATGCCAAAAATATCAATAATGTTCGAGCGTCAAATATGTCAAAAATTTCAAAGACGTCAAAATTGATAAAATTGTCGAAAATGTCTACAACATCAAAACAATCAAATATCAAAAATATAACCCATGTGAAGCGGGGTGGGTCAACTAGTATGAAATAAATTCACGTATTTGGCATTTTTGTAATTATAACTAAGAAATAACAGCATAGAGTAATATATTAAATGGATGTTCTTTCAGGTTTTCAGCCATCTTGATGTAAAGTGTAGCGTGAATCCTCTTGATTAAACCATTCTGCTATGGGGGGTTCCCGCTGGAAAATGTTCTTGTAAAATCATAAAGTTCTGAAAGTCATTTATCATTGCCAAATCGGCTTTAAGATATGTACGTCCTCCATCTCTAAGGATTCCGGAAGCTTTTTTATTGACTATAGAATATGCTTGGGTATGTTTCGACAATTTATAGCCTATATATAGACTTCTCTACAGCGGTCTCCCCCCTGTGCGTTATTCCAAAAACAACAGCTGTATTCTAAATTTGCATTAAACATTAGGAAGGTAAATTATATAAAAGAGAGATAAACATAACAAACTGTTCACTCAGAACACTGCCTCCATCACTCCCCCTCAATTTTTATATAAAAAAATAGGATATAGACGTACCATTTATTTATTCCTACCTTGCACTATTAAGTTATTTACTTATCAGCGAACCTCAACAGCTGCAATTCATCAAAACTCAGTAGTACTAATAATGATTTAATCGTTTTCCTATGCCAATTTGCTCATTTTACAGTAGTGTAGTTTTTAAAAATATATTTATATTACACGAATGCCAAAAAGTGGTCTTCTGTTTCAAAAGGTGGAACACTGCTGTTGGGTATGGAGATGAGGCAGGAATTCTGAAACTAGGAATTGATCCATTTTTTTTCCAATTAGTCCAACTGGTGCCAATATCGTCCCACTATTGTGAATCATTTTTAATGCGATCTCATAGAAACATTCCCAATATAGCCCTTTTTCTATAGCTCTTTGGGTTATTCTTAATCTGTTTATAATACTAGCTGTAGAGTTCATGGTTTCCATTCTGTAAGAGAGAACACAGACGTTGAAGGTTTTATTTAGGTATAAAGGATTATCTGCGTTTCTCAGAACATTGTTAAGTTTTCGCACTACAGCACAGTTCATACGTATTCTTCTGGTGATCTCTGCAGTTAGGGTTTGCTTGCCTAGTGTTACCATTGGTCCTAGATATAAATTCTCGTTGACTTTCTCGATTTCGTTCCCATCTATTTCGAATTTAAGTTTGGTCCCGTCATCAGTCATCATCTTGGTTTTATTTAAATTCATTTTTAAGCCTACCTTCAGTAGTTATAACATTTGTTCTTCCACTATATTGCTTGCGAGTAGAATGTCGTTCAGAGAATCTCACGTGAGTCTAATACTGTCCGTCCACTAAAATGTACATTGTCTCCCAACTTAATTTTTTGAACACACTATCCACTGCAAGAGTAAACAATTTTTAGAAATGGTGAAAAAAAGATTTAGGCAAGTGAAAATTATAGAAAATTCTCTACAAATGTCAACACAATAGTCAGAGCCGTAAGTAACTAAAGGAAAAAGTTAAAACCAGAAACTGAAGAACTGTCCAAATTGGGTTGTTTTTTTCTAACTCAAAATAAGAGATCTTGTGAATGACTTGGTCCATTGATATGAAATTTATTCGATTCAGGGAGGAAATAATAATAAATGAAATTGTAGCCAACACCTTACTTGAAATTGTAGGAACTTCAATCAAACACCCAAAACAAAATCATAACTAAAGAGTAATGCGTGACCTTGTGTTTTTCTAACTCTTTGTTAACTTTACTATCAGACTTGGTTATCACACTGTCGAGTTTTTATCACAGCTATTTATTACATTTGTTATTGTACTTAAATATCACACTACCTCCAGTTGTAAAAATACGTTCAATGAATAATTTCTAAATTCAGGTTTTGAAAAATAGTAGTGTGTTCAACAACATTCGAGAATATAGAACTCACATTAAACATAACAGTTTACTTATATATCAAAGAATTATTACAAATATAGCAGGTATCACATCCTATAAGATTACGAAAAGGTGAAAAAAAGAAACCTTCGCACATTCTCTATTTAATCGAATAGCTTGCCACGTTATGTCACCGAACTCCAGTCAGAAAAAAGTTATCCTGTTTTCTCTTCCTGTCTAACCGCAGTCACATGCGTCGATATGATTTCACGAATTCTATCTGTCAGTTCAATAATATATCATAACTGCCATGAATCCGAGATTTGGTTCACAAGGAATTGGAAAAAACAAAGTTGCTAGAATACGGTTTCCTTGAAATAATGTGCTGTTTATGTATCTGTGTAAACACATAAATAAAGTAAATAATCTAAATGCAAAGATAAAAGTTTATTTTTATTTAATTGAAATTAATTTCAGGATATTAGTCTCTAAAGTATTGAACTTTCATTAGCTGGCATATCATTAATAAAACCTGGTACCGTTTGTCTAAAATACTATTATTGAAAATAAAACTGCTGCTCCCCTAAATTATTAATTTCCCTGAAAATATTATTAAAGGAAGAATACCGAAGTCAAATTGATTATGTACTATTCGGTGTCACGCGCACGGCCCACTAAAAATGGTCGTTGCGCTTCTAGCGATTTTTAAAGTCACGCCCAATAAAAATAGTCGTTGCTCTTCTAGCGATTTTTAAAGTTAGGTGACCATCTAAGGCTACGGAGACTCTGGTGAGATTTCACGCTGCGTTCTCTACGAGTTGTTCTAGTTTCCACATAGTAGTCGACACCAGCAAGTTTTTCACAAGCTTGGAATTCAGCTCTACCCTGGACACACACGCTGGTTACAGTCATTCGTGTGCCTTCTATGTAGAAACAGCTATCCCTCTTCATCTCCCAATTTTTATAATCTATATGCATAATGTCATAAAAGTATGAAATAGTCAGGCACCATCTCAGCAACCTGCAATTCTTCAATTTTATATCCTGAAGACTGCAATATCGAAAAGATTGAGATAAATATTTTCCGGGCAACGAACCATTACCATCAAATGCAAAAGACAACATGTCGTAACGCAAACCATCTCGACAAATTCACTAATGCAAATCAAATTCGATTGAAACGTCTTCATTAACAACCGGAGATATCATGCTACTAGAACTTCAAAAATCATCAACAAAAACAATTCAATGGAAAACCGCTGTGACGTCATGCCAACCGCTACAGAACTATTAAGCGTAAAACCCACCAGTTAAACGACATACAAGGCCTAAATGTTGCCAACAACAAGCTTACACAATAATCAATTGAATTGGTTAGTTAATTAATTAACTACAACCTGAATAGCATAAATCCTTATTCACAATCATCACACTCAAATTAACTTTTAAACCTACCTAGTTCCACCAGCTGACCCCTCAAATTCTTAACGAGGTGAAAATCCTCTCTATGATATGGAACTTCCAAATTTGCCATAAATGTAGATGGTATAACATCATTTTTTATACGGATAGGGTTGTTATATAAGTTTATACCATCAACTTGTATTTAAAAGGACTAATTGTAGTTCCCAGCTCAATCAGAAACACATGCAGCATCATACTTCAATACTAAGAATATACTTGTGAATTGTCGTATCTGCAATGTTGATTGAGCATTGTCAATGCTGTAATCCAACTAACTTCAGTTTTGCTTAAATATTAATACCAACAGAAATGAAGAACTATGTAATTTTACTGAAATGGACGTCTAAAGATCAACGACATCTAACGTCATGATGATTATGTGTTATATATACGAAAGCAATCTCATGCTATTTACATATACCAACAATCTGAAGGCGGTTCCCGAGTTTAAAAAAACTCTGAAATATGAAATTTACTTTTCATAGCTACATAATTCAAAGCACTACGGCCGTTTCGAACTGGGAACTCCCATCAGGTACGCTTCGCTGAATGACGTAGCTATGAACTGAAGTTCTTCTCTGCCAATAAGCACCTTATACGACGAATGTCAATGAGATGAACCTCTAAACATCAACGACATATATCGTCATGCTGAGAATGTGTTAAGTATATGAATGCAATCTCATGCTATTTGCATATACCAACAATTTGACGGTGTTTCCCGAGTTTAACAAAACTCTGTAAGCAAATATAAAATTTACTTTTCATAACTATATAATTTAACGCACTAAGGTTGTTTCCAATTAGGAGTTCTCATCAGGTACGCTTCCCTGAATGACGTAGCTATGAACTGAAATGCTTCGATGCCAGTGAGCACCTTATACGACGAATGTCAGCGAGATGAACCTCTAGACATCAACGACATCTAACGTCATGCTGAGAATGTGTTAAGTATTTGAATGCAGTCTCATGCTATTTAAATTTACCAACAATTTCACGGTGGTGCCCCAGTTTAACAAAAGTCTGTCTAAAAGCAAACATGAAATTTGCTTTTCATAGCTACATAATTCAACGCACTAAGATTGTTTCGAATTAGAAGTTCTCATCAGGTGCGCTTCCCTGACTGACGTAGCTATGAACTGAAATTCTTTAATGTTAGTAAGCACCTTATAACACGAATGTCAGACAAATGAACCTCTGGGCATATAAGGTACCCATTAGCATCGAAGAATTCCACTTCATAGCTACCTTATTTACGGAAGCGCATCTGATGAGAAGATGAGAACCACCAGTTCGAAACGGCTGTCGTGCGTTGAATGATGTAGCTATGAAAAGCAGATTCCTTATTGGTTTTTAGAGTTTTGTTACTCTTGGCAATGGCCGTCAGAGTGTGGCTATAAGTAAATAGTATGAGATTGCAGTCGTATACTTAATACATACTCACATACTCAGCATGATGTTAGATGTCGTTGATGTCTAGAGGTTCATTTTGCTCACATTCGCCATATAAGGTGCTTACTAGTACCAAAGTATTTCAGTTCACAGTTTAGATCTTTCAGGGAACCTATGACAAACAAATTTCAGGTAGATATATTACACAGGTCAACATTTGATCTAAGCTGGAACACGGCATGCCGGGTAGGGTACTAGGGGTTTTTCGGGTCGCTGATTACAATGAGAGGGTCGGTTGACCTTCATCACGTCAAGTTCAAGGGCATTTGAAGGTCAAATTGAGAGAGTTTTTGTAGAATTCTCTCGATTTGACCTTGAAATGATATCTGGGAAAAGCGCAAGGTCAAACAAACTATGGATTCGAACTCAGAGACCTCAAAAACATAAGCAAGTTTTTTTTAGATTGTTTAGTAGACCTCTCTAGATTTGACCTTCAAACGCCCTTGAAATAACCCCTGGGAAAAAGCCCAAGGTCAAACAAACTACGGATTCGGACTCAGAGATCTCAAAAACATTAGTATGAATTTTATCACATTTTTTGGTAGAACTCTCGATTTGACCTTCAAATGACCTTCAAGTGACCTCTGACAAAAAACGCAGTCAAAACAAACTACGGACTCAGAGACCTCAAAAACATAAGCAACAATTTTTTCAGATTTTTTGGTTGAATTCTCTCGATTTGACCTTCAAATGCCCTTGACTCTGACGTGATGAAGGTCAACCGACCCTCTCATCGTATTAAGCGACCCAAAAAAGCCCTAGTAACCTATACGGCATGCCGTGTTTCAGCTTAGATCAAATGTAGACCTGTGTTATTATTATTTTACGAAAAGTTATATAAGCAACCCCTTATCTTACTCTTTTTTGAATATAGGAATAATTTTGCTACAAAACATAACGCTTTTGATTAATGCTTTATTTTACTACTCACGAAATTGTCGTACTTTAACTGAAAATCAATTCTTAAGGAGGATCGACTTCATAAAATAA
Source organism: Octodonta nipae (assembly GCA_034190945.1). Taxonomy (NCBI): domain Eukaryota; kingdom Metazoa; phylum Arthropoda; class Insecta; order Coleoptera; family Chrysomelidae; genus Octodonta; species Octodonta nipae. Next base: position 98,784,452 of record CM067221.1, read on the forward strand.
ACAAGAGGTGACGTGGGACACTCGTGATACAATGTTATAACGAAAATTAAATGTGTTTAGTATGAAGTTTTACAACCCGCCAGGCACGATACCCGTCTACTCGAATCTCAGTACTCACGGAAAGATAGTCAGTCGCAGGGAAGGGGCATATAGGTTTTTTCTTAAGTAACAATTTCTGTCAGTCAACTCGTGGCGCAAGCCTCATTAACGAACTAAATACCAAAATCCATTTAATTATAGATTTAATTGCTGTTCCGTTAAATATAGTTCAAAATTGTAATTTAATATGTACTTATTACCAATTATTTAATTCAATTTGTTAATATTAGGTACGTTTCATTTGTGATTTTATGAAGTATGATCCGTTTTACACATATGTATTATTTGTAGCATTATTCCCAAAAATTTGAATGTAAACTCGAGATATCAAAGGAATCCTTCTGAAAACAGTTTTCCTAATGACTGCAGGGGATTCAAAGCTATTGAAACGTTTGTAATATTCACCAAATTCTCGACAATGGAATTTCAATGAAGCTCCAAGTAACAAGTAAACCCTGTTCAATGAGTCGAAAGTCTGCGTTTCCTGCTGAATTCCTGATGATGTTTTGATATACGACGAAAGCGTCTCAGATCGCTTTTACAAAAGCGCTTACAGGTCACTTGTTTGCCACTTCGTTAACTCTTGAAAAATATAGCGTTCGAAGTATCTGTAAGATTTTTAAACGACTAGAGGTTTCCAAAAACCTGCATGATGCAACAATCAGAACCTGGATATATATAGATATATATATATCCGGAATAGGAATGCCAATTTTAACTAAAATAATTTTATGTGTTAACTTAGGTGTTTCCAATAGAGTGGTATATATCGTTTAAAACTCAAAAATTTAAGGAATGTTTTATAAACATTTTGTCGTCTACGATCAATAGTTTTTGAGATAATTTAACTTATATGACAAAAAATCTACGATGCAACCCCAAATATAAACAGTCATAACTTCCAAAAAACAAGTTGAGACTTTCAGCTCATACCACAAATAACTACGCATAACATTTTTCAAAAGGCATCTATTATATTTTTTGTTTCTATTACATTCCTTTCTTTACACTATGTCCATCTATATGCTCTTCACTATTGTCAAGTAAGCTAAATGTTGACTTATTTTGAATTTTTACATAAAATAGAGAAATTTTGAGTAACAAGTGTGCCATGGACAATTGGGAGCTAACGCAATTGTAAAAAATCAAACTAAAAGCAGTACTGTCCATTAATTTAAGCTACAAACATGACCGACCCCGAAGCTTATAATGAATATTCCAATTCAGATTTGATTATTTTGTTTTACCCATACAAAAAATGCAGCAAAATTATTGACAAGATATGCAGAATATTTAATGAACTTTATCCTCACTTGGCTTCCATGAATAAGCGAAAACTTAAGCAATTTGTTGCAATTTAGTTCTATTCAAACTTCGAAAACTACTCCTAAACGTGTAACTGGAGATGATAATGAAATTATAATATAATTATAATATAATTATAATGTTCTGGAATATATTTTGTAAACCCGAGATTTCGTCAACAACGCTGTGACAGATTGGAATCCTAATTAGTCATCAGTCGAAAGACATTTATGGAAACATAAAATGCATCCCTTATCAGTTCGGGAAAATTGGGATCCCTAATAACGCATAGAATTTATAAAACTTATTCACTAAAATGCCAAAAAATTAAAACTTTATAAAATAATTATCTGGTTGGACGAATCAAAATTTTCAAAGCGTAATGAATGCATTTGGACAAGTGAAAAGCATGTAACAAGAAAATGTGGATACCAAGAGTTATTGAAAGATTAGCTGACTCGTTCTAGCTTCCCCAGAGATAGATATATCGTGTCGGCGTATTGATCTTGAGCATTTTCAAATCCCATACATTTATAGATTTTTTGTGAAAATTACTGTTACAGCATCATTCATGATCGAAATTTATATGGCAACAAGCTCCTATAAGATTTTTGACTTTAATAATATGAATTGTTTCGTCTTCTAGGTGTTATTTGTGACATGTTCTTGATTATTTTTATGTTTTCTTGGGAATAACACCACCATTGAAATAAAAAACTAAATATTGAAAGAAAATCCAAACGTTTCAAAGTCGATTCTGACTTCGTTGTTAATGGCTTTAAAATATGTATTGATTTAAGACATTTAAGTTGGCAGAAGAGAAATTTTTGTTGTTCTTAAATGTACAGGTAGCACAAAAAATTCGAAAGATCATGTATTAAATTAAACAACTTTCAAGTTGGAAGAATTTGAAAGAGTTGTCTTTAGAATTAAGTGGCGTTCCTAGGTACGACTTTGTTATAAGATAGTGCATTCGCCAAAAATACGATCAAAGAATTCTGCTTTTTCAGTGATCCCATTAAAGTCATAAGGGAAAACCTAGGAAAAACCTTATGAACTATCCCGATACTGGGTTGTTCAAAAGGAAATGGCCATTAATAATTTCTTCCTTAGTTGTCGGTAACCAGATACGATTGATGTTAACAAATTTTCGATTTTTCAAATTTGTGAACATGCATGCGACCTAGGCCATAAAATACAATTTGACAATTCAACTATACTTCACAAAGAACAACATAACAGAAAACGAAAAATAAAAGAGTCTGCATTGATTCTTTTGAATGAAGACGATTGTATTGCTTCTACTTCTGTAGAATTCAATCGTATCTGGTTGCGGAAGATTAAGGAATAAATTATTAATGGTCATCTCCTTTCGAACAACCCAGTATCGGGATAGTTCATAAGGTTTTTCCTGGGTATTCCCTTATGACTTTAATGGGATCACCGAAAAAGCAGAATTTTTTATCGCATTTTTGGCGAATGCGCTATCTTATAACAAAATCGTAGGAACGCCACTTAATTCTAAAGAGAATTCTTTCAAATTCTTCCAACTTGAAAGCTGTTTAACTTAATACATTATCTTTAGAATTTTTTGTGCTACCTGTATATTTAAAAACAACAAAAAATTTTCTTCTGCCAATATAAATGTCATAAATCAAACTTTCAATTTGCAATTTACATTTTCAATACATATTTTAAAGCCATTGACTTTGAAACGTTTGATATTTTCTTTCAATATACAGCTTTTTATTTTAATAATGGTGTTATTCCCAAAAAAAACAATGATTTTTTTTCAGTTTTTTTGACACGTTGTGGTTGCGATTTTAAAAATGTTTGATGTTTTGAAATTTTCTCATTTGACATTTGTGATATCTTTCTTTTTTCTTTTTTTTGACAGTTTTGATATTTTTGACATTTTAGAATTTATGACATTTTTGAAGTTATTGACATTTTTGTCCGTTTAGGCTTTTTTTCATATTTCCGACATTTTCTAATTGTCTATGAGATTTTACCTAATATTACTCAGATAGTGAACACTATTTAGTCCCTACCCCGTCCACGAATACGCTCTGTATTCATTTAAAAAAGTCAACTAATCCATTCTCATGCCGTGAATAAATACTCAAAACGTTTGTCGTAATTTTTACAAAATTCAGTTCTAGTCATTTTAGGAGAAGACCTTGTACCAACTTTCGCGCCTGCGTCGTATTGTGTTCGTTAAAAATACCTGAAACTTGTTCTTTGTATTGTATTTTTTTTTTTTCAAATATCTTTTTAAATCTCAGTTAATCTCTAGAATTAATATAATTCTCATATGTGTATTATTTTCGGTTCCCGGGAAGTATTTTTTTATATAAAATACCCCACTTGCCCTCTATCGTTCAACTGAATTTTAGCAAAATGAAAAAATCCACTTATTCTCATTTTAGAACATTTAATGTATAAAGAATCTGACCAGCATTACTTTTTATTTTGGAGATATATAAAACAATAGTTACCCCCATTGAGTATTACAATTTTCACCTATAAATTCACTTAAAGAAAGGAATTAACCTCTAAATTTTCGTGGCTGTATTACTTTAGGTTCCAGAAATATAATATTTTTTCCAAAACCATTTCCCTACCTATCCTACATAATTGAATAGAGCATATACACCAATTTTCACGCCTGTAACCCTTTTTGTTTCCAAGATATTAAATTTACATAAAAACAGTAGACACAGACACCCCACTGCCCTCCATGGCGTATTCAAACATTTTACAAAAATAATATATAGCCTGTGTTACTCGTGGATAGTGTAGCGTTCTATTAGAAAAAGAATTTTTAAAATCCATTAACTTCTTCTGGAGATTATCCCCTACAAATAAATTTTACCTGTTTATTTATATAGATAAAAGTGTTTTATTTACCATTTTACATTTAACTTTACGGTGATTCTCTGAATTATAGTTGTGGCATCTGAATTGTATATTTCAAATACTCCAAAGTTTTCAGGATCTAAATCAGACCCCATTTTTAACAGATATGAAACATCTATATATAAATAGGCTAAGACAAAACGATTAGGTACCATTTTCTCCTCTGTTTCTCAACCGATTTTCTTCATTTTTGTTTTGTTTAGTAGCTACTGACGACCTTCAGTGCAGAATGCTAATCTTAATTTATAATATTGGTTCATTCATTAAATAAAATATAATAAAAATTCATTATTTACGTCAATAATGTCAATGCCAAACAAATGAATGTGCCGCGTGCCGCTGCCGCCAGACTCAAACAAACCATTGAGTAATTATATATAGACAGACCAATGCTATTATATACTTAGAGCATGTACTTCTGGAGGTGGCATGCAAGCGTTGTTATTGTTTAGTGGGTAAAGTAATCGTTGAATATCATAATTATACAGGGCGATTCCAGATATGTTAGAAATATTTTTTTTAATGGGTGGCACATAAGCAGTTGCATATTTAGGGTGTATAAAATATAGAGTAGAGTGCAATTATAACTAATAAAATAATTATATAGGGAAGCCCATTAGCGGTTGAATTTACATGGTTCTTGGAATAGAAGGTGCAGTAAAATTACAGTTATACAGGGTGGTGCAAAAAATGTTATACATAGATGCATATACAGGGTGGCGGAAATGGAAATGCAACATTTCGTAACCCATAAGCAGTTGTATATATAGTTAAGATGAAATATAGGGTAAGAGGAATTATAGATATACAGGATGGTGATAAAAAATGTTAGAATAGGAATTGATTTATAGAGTAGACCACGAAGAGTTCCATATATATAATGATTGAAATATAGGTCGGAGTAGAATTATAGTTACAGAAGATAATTAAAAATTTCATAAACAAAAAGAGTAAATATGGTGGGTCATAGGCAGTGGCATATACAGAATGGTTTACCTGGTGGTTGAAACATGTTAAAAAATATTATGCGTGGTCCATAAGCAGTTGCATATACAGGGTGGTGGAAATATATAATGAGATGGAATTAATATAATGAGGATTTTAATAAATGTAGGAGAATTGAGTGCAATTATAGCTACACAGGGGTGTAAGAAAAAATAAATATGTAGGGTAGCCCATTAGTAGTTGAATTGTTGTCATATTAAATTAAGAATTACGAATTTGCACACAAATAAAGTTCTATGAATTATATCTGAAAAAAACTTGAATTTCGTTACTTATTTGTAGAAGCGAGATGTAAGACCGACATCTAGGATTTTCTAGGAAACTATCACACAGAGGTTCCGAATCTGGATCCGTTCTGTGTAATTGCTGTTCTCCCTAAAGTCCTAGGATAGAATGTCACGATAAAATTTTCATGTTACTTAACCTGCCAGAGATATTGACACAATTGGTCGAATTTCGACCACTGGGCGACAGCTAGTTAACACAAATGCTCTTAATTACATAATTTTTTATTATCAAACATCTTAATGTCAACTTGTGAATGTCAATGCGAACTTTCCCATTTATTTAATTCCGTTATATTAATTTTGACCCTGAAATGTTTTGAGTATTTGAAACATACAGATTTTCCAGTAGTTGTGGTGTTGCGGTTCTAAAAATACTAACTTTACAGGGCTAATAAAAAGCAACAGAGAGAACTACTTTTAATTGGATTTCTTTAAATTTCAGAAGCTGACAGATATTCTTTATCAAACTTTTTAATCAAAATTTGATTAAATTGGCTCATTTAAGTAAAAATCTAAATAACTCTACGTTCTTCTTATTTGACAGCAGAGACGATTCATATGGATCGAAAGATGCGAAAAAGGGAAAGGAAACTAATATCAAAAAATAATTTTTTTTCTGACATTGGCAATTTTTAGTTTCCCTACCCTAAAATCCCACCTCGTTTGAGGAACTTCGTGAATTTTGTAGGTTCGTTCCTTCAGCCGATAGCCAACCGATCGGCAATTGGTTAATGCATCGGCACATGAACCGGTTATTGCGCAACTCGGCAACCAAACCGCCTCAATAATGGGCATGGCTGCACCACCGATTCTTCCCTGATGCCAGTGATCGAAATTACCGTACATTAACTTATTGCGAATCAATCACTTAGAACACGAAACCGAACCATTCACTTAACGGTTATTGTTTTGATGGAATACTATTTTTCTTGTGCGCAGGTAGGCAACCATTGTGTATTAGTTATCTAGGCTGAAGGAACGAACCTTAATATATATTGCATTGCAAAATTGTAAATGATAATGAAGCTGTTTTCAAGTCACATTATTGGCGTTTCCAGTTAGGTTAGGTTGGCATGTCAGGCATCGACTGAATTCTACAGAACCAACAATCTGCTTTCCTTTAACAAAATTTAGGTAAACTCTTTTAAGCTTCGTTTTGTTTTGTATATTATGTCGTTGAATTATAAAATTATATTATGTATTTTAGGGGATTTACAAAAGCCTACCATTTAACACTAAACATGTTTTAACCCAACTTTGTAGCAAGAACCCTACATTATATAATGTCCACCGACAAATCAATCTGATATTGACCTTGAAACGTTCGGGTAATCAATGTCAAATACCTTAAAATTACAGTGGTTGCATTTTATTATTTCCTAGATTAAAATAACATGTTTTTTAATTGAGCTACTGTGTACTATTTACATGAATGAGCTGACAAATATTAATTCTAAAAACAAATATAACTGGTTTTCCACATAATCCATAAATATAACTGTTTGTAATGGACTCAGTGTGTTTAACATGACTAATATAGTTTTATGCCGGATTTTATATAAATTACAGAATTTTCCTCTAAACAAGCAAAAAGTAAATTTCGGATTTTATTTCGTTAATTTAATTTTTGCAATATTCCCCATTTATTAACGCTCCACGAGTTTATATTTAATTAAGGGAAAACTCGGAAGCCAACTTTACTGCAATGAAATCAAAATAATCATAAATAGATAAATAAATTTTTCAATTTAGTCTTGCACACTAAATGAACATTAGTATTTGCATATTGATCAGACTTTGTGATACTTCCGTGAATTACAATTAGAGGATGCATTCGGTAAAATACAGAACCGTGGCCTGTACAAGGAGTTTATCCAAAAGAGTGTCTTGGTGTTTTTAAAAGTGGAAGAGCTTATCGGAAGCCTCGACACAGGAAAATGTACAAAATGCTTATTCAGGGAAAAATTATGACACCGGGGTCTTGATAATGTATACCTGACGTTTAAAAATTGATACCTACCATCAAGAGTAGAGGTAATGCTAATCCATGTAGCAAATAAACAGCATTTTTCGAAAAAATAAATATTGATAAACAAACTGCTTGTATTATTTGACAAGTTCCTTGTTACCAAATTTACAAGGAGGACAGTTCTATCAATCGCAAATGTACATTGTACTTGTAAATTTGTATTTGTATTTTGTACAATATGTACATCATCTACCTTAATTAATTTTCCTGTACGGTGGAAGTAGGTACATAAGTAATTAATCATTTTTTTAAATAAACATATATTAAATAAACATCTTACAACAGAAGGAAACTTGACCTTGTTGCAAAATTGTTTCCAGGAAAAGATTCCTGACTAAATACCTCTGTATACTTGTATCCCTGAAATTCCTACACTTATTTGTGAAAACGATATTGATGATTGAAAAGTTTTTACTAATCTGATGTTCGAGACCTTACATTTGATTAATGAGAATGAGCATGCCGATCGAAAAAACGATAATATCCAAGAGTTCTTGAATAATTAGGTTTAGTCACTAGGCTTAGGGAACACGGTATCGCCACTTAAAATGTGAAGATACTAGCATCAGATTTGGCCATCACCCTTGGGCCCCACAACTCACTATTATCTGCCACCAAGCCAAGGTATTCCAAAAAGAGAAGCACTAGTACAAGCAGAAATTAGCAAACCCAACTCTGATTGTGTGCCCAAGTGCATATAACAAGTGGCGTATGATGTTTTCGGATAAAAAAAGACTAATCTGATGACAATAGGGGATCAAATAAATGCAAGACAATGAGGTCCCAGAAAAATCAGGGCTCTGTTACCTCTTTACCTAAAAACAATTATACAGTAACTATAGTTAGTAACATCTCTTAGGTGTTCATTTTCAATATATGTGTCATCCTCGCACAGTTACCCAATATTGTTTGTATTGGTTTGTTGGTAGATCGGTTGTATTATATACTAACTGACAAAGAAATTGCAAGAACCAAATAGGGATGTTTAAATTTAATATTGATTGGTAAAACATAGATGCTGTAGTAGGGAGTATCTTATTGAAATATGGGATCCATGAGCCGATTAAGGTAAGGGAGTACATACGACTGTACTACTTCCTGAAGATAAGGTTGTGCATATTGGCTCGAACAAAGACTAAGGGTGACCTAGTTCCATGTGCAATAGCACCTCATATAATAACGCCGACTGTTCGGTGTAAATGTCGCCCAACATCAAATTTAAGTTGAGGTCTTTCTCCTCGACGTTGTCTAACCCTTCTTCGGCCAAAAAGCCCACCCAAGCAGAATCGAGATTCATGAAAGAACACCACCTGATGCCATTCCACATCCCAATGTTGTCGTTCTCTGCACCATTGTAGTTGTTGCCGTCGATGCTCAGCGGTCAGAGATAGTACAAAATAGGGTCGACAATGCATCAGTCAAATTGGTGTCTAAAGGCCAAAAGTCTTAAACGTCGACCTTGAACTTCATTTGTGCCCCTATGACGTCCGCTGCCTAATCTTCTCTGAATTATGCGTATTATCAAATCACATTTCATAACAGTAGTTGCATTTCTGTTCATGCGGTTAACAATTACTTGAAATAAAAAAAGCGTCTCCCGTAATCCAATAATTCTACCTCTTTCAAATTTACTTAGCTGGCGATCCATTCGGCGTACACGCACTCTAGGCATTTTAATAATATTAATAAATATCAATTTTGGATTGATACTTATCAACATCAGATAAGTATCACACAAAATACATCCCAACATATTATACAGGAAAACTAGTTGACACATCCGTAGACATACTTTCTCACAGTTAATCCTACGAGAGAGTTTTTCTGAGAGGGCCACAAACTGCTCTTAGATGTTAGTCTGAATCTGGTAGACAATGTCCCTCATTCCTCGAAGTTTCCTTGGACTTCCATCGTCTTGAAAAGGTTGAAAAGTGAGATCAACCTTTTCAAGACGATAGTGGTCCAAGGAAACTTCTAGGAAGGAGGGTGGTCTTAGATACTACACTTTGATTTTCAATTACTTTACTTATCTGTGTTTTTTCAGAAACCATTGTGAGGAGTGAAAACCCACATGAACATCCAAAATAACTATTTGCCTTCTCAATCATTTAAAAAAAAAATTTTAATTTCCCGAAATTTTTATTCATTGCTAAGAATGACACAAAGAAAGAAAAACAGTGAGGTAGATAACGAGAGAACAAACAGTATACTTCATAAGAAACTTTCTCTTCCATCGTTCTGTCTCAAATGAGAGTCGCTCTTTTTAGTTTACTCCTTAATTATCGGCAACTAGATATGACTGAATTCTACGAAAGTAGAAGCGATACAATCGTCCTCATTTAAAAGAATTACGACACACTTTTTTAATTTTCATTTTGTGTTGTGTTTTTCTCTGTGTAATAGTGTGGAATTGTCAGACTGAATTTTATCGACTAGGCCATAAGTCTTAGACTTCGATATTGAACTTCATTGGTGCCCCTTCGACGTCCGGTATCTACTCTTTTCCGATTTTGGATATTATCAAACTACGTTTGATAACATCTCATAACAGTAGTTGGATTTCTGTTCGTGTGGTTAGCGGTTTCTCGAAATAAAAAACCCGCCTTCCTTAAACCAATAATTCGACCTCAACCAAATTCACTTATTCGGGGATACTCTACATCGATTTTGGATCCCATCAAAGAGTTTGCTTTTTCATAAATTTAAAAAATGCAATATTAATTGATATAAAAAGGTTTACATTAAAAAATATTTACCAAACTTTACCAAATTTTAATCACTTACTCCTTACTATAGCATCTATCATTCACCAAAACTATATTAAATTTAAGCAACTGTTTTTGGGTGATTTATTTTGTCAGTAAGTAGTTTATCAAGAACTGTATGTTGCAGTGAGTTTTATTTAGTGTAGACTTCTGAGACGTTTTGTTACAAATTTTGAAAATAAAGTGGACCATTTGAAAATTATAGCAAAAGTTGTAAAATTTCCTTACAATTTTGATGCTTCTTGGCGAATAAACCAAACAACTTATGTGCGATTTGATAAAGTGATTTCAATTCCAATAGTCTATGTAGTGCGTAATATTAGTGTCCCCCATATAACGAAAGTGTATAAAATGTCACCAGTATGTTTTGGAAAAAGTAATATTCCGTTATTCACTAAATTGATTATCTTTTCTGCTCAGGTCAGCTTTTACTAAAATTGCGAACACTTTAGTACGATAATAAGATTTGCATTAATACGAATCGGCTTCGAGCTCTCTTTGAGCGACTATACAAAATTTTAATTAAAACTTCTAATGTATACTTGGAAAACATAAATGAATTATTTAGCACAAAAATAAAACTGTATTCAATTTGTCGCGGTAATTTGTTCTGCATGCTGTACTAATAATGGCTCGTATGCTAAGAACCAATGAAATGAATTCAATTAAACCAAATATTCATAATTGCCACCAAATCATTTGCAAATATTCGTTAATTGTTTTCATCAAATTAATTAATTTCGGAATTGAATGGTGAAGTAAATAATGGCAATTTTCAACATTTGGTTTAACTGAAACATTTAATTAGTTCTAAGTGGTTTTTATTTGGCAGACTGTTTTCCTGTTCAATAGTTCAGGCAGAGAAGGCCTGGTTAAAATAATGTTCGAATAAGATAGTTGAGCAAAAATTATTTCAAAAACGAAGAAATAATAACAGGTGAATAAGGCATAATATTACACAACCAAGAAACAGCAATTGGAAGAACTAGATTCCTTGTTCATAAAATCATGGGAATGTCCTGTGCAATTGATCGACGTGCTCGTCTAACAATGTCACTTTCGTAGAGGTACGAAATCCGACGAAGACATTAAATAGTCCATTGACAAATCATTAGAAGCAGTTGGAATTGCTAAAGGCAAAGGAAGACGATAGAAATTTCTATCGTAAAAAAAACTAAAAAAACTATTATTATACGCGCATATTAAAGTCCTTATTCACTGAATAGTGTAATCAAACAGGTTCAAATAGCTCATGAGAAACTGAAATTAACTTTGTCTTCCTAGCACTATCAAAGAGGTCAACATGGTAAATTAAATAAATTCAAGGAAGCGTCTATATGATACTCTGAGTATGAAATTCCCTTAGTACACAACTGAAAATAAGCCAAGTCACAACAACAAGTAAAATGAAAATTTAGAACATCATTCAATATTATTGAAAGAAAGCTATAGAGACAACAGGCAACTAATAAACAAAATACTGACCGGTATGAAGAAGTAGAAGACATCAAAATGACAACAATTAACTATATGAAACTTCTAATTAACAGATTAATATACATACCCTCCGACGCGTCTGAAATTCAAATTACGAAAGAAAAAATAACGAAAAGTGCTAATTGAGTCAGAGGTCAAAAAAAGATAATGTATCACATATTATCACTCTAAGAAAAGTTAATAATGGAACCGAAGCATTTCTACTACCATAATAGAATTAGTAGGTTTAATAAACTTAATAGACGTAACAGAGTTAATAGAGTTAATAGACTTAATAGGTGTAATAGATTTAATAAACTTAATAGGCTTAATACACTTAATAAAGTTAATAAACTTAGTAGACTTAATAGAATTAATGTCTTTAATAGCCCTAATAGCCTTAACAGACTTAATAGATTTAAGAGGCTTAATAGGCTTAATAGACTTAATGGACATAATAGCCTTAACAGACTTAATAGATTTAAGAGGCTTAATAGGATTAATAGACTTAATAGACATAATAGACTTAATAGATTTAATGAATTTGACACATCTAATATAGTACAATGAATAGACTTTATAGTCTAAAGAGACTTAATAGACCTAGTGGTTTTGATATATTTAATAGAATTAATAGAGTTAATCAAGGTTTTATACTTATTGAAAATATTAGACTTGTGGGTTTTATTAGAGTTATGAAACATGTTAGAATTAATAGATTTATACTTGGAAAACTCGTTCAGCACAGCACAGCACACGAAACGTCGACATTAAAGACCGCAGATATAAAGTGTAGATCAGACATACATAGAAACGTATACTAAATATACATACACAAGTCAAAATCAGAATATATGTAGGAAATACAGGATTTCCCTGTAACAGAGGAATCAAACAAGATAACGGATAGTGACAAAAGAAATATATATCAAGGAAGGAAATCAAATTTAGTGAGGTTTTAACATTTACAAGTTAGAAGCATGTTTCGTACCAAACTAAAGGTTAAACCTGTGTTTACCAGAACGGCATAGAAGCATCAAAATACTTTTGGAATAATATCGGTAGTAATCAAAACATATATCATTGATATATGCGACCTTAATGGATACAATTCCATTACTATTCAAACGATCAAAACACAATTGAAGCTTCAAAATACTTTTGAAATAAAGTCGGTAGTTACGAGACATATATCATTGATATATGCAACCTTAATAGTTACAATTCCACATCGTATTTGAATAGTGTCGATAAGGACAGAGAAACTTTAATTTCCTTGAGTTAAATATGGGTGAATATCGAATTGTTTGAGGTTCTAATAGAGTGGTCGGAAGAGAAATTATTAAATTAATACAGCTACCTATTGAAATCATATCCTATTGTAGGAAAATCAATCAGGCT